>JAMZAV010002510.1:0-324423 GCA_024449915.1 Sweltsa coloradensis
TCCCGTTATTATACTTTTCAAAGTAAAACGGGAGATAATTGGGGGGGGCTTTGGGCTACGCCCCCTCGCCCCCCCTGTTTTTCGCGCCCCCTCCCCTGTTCAAAAGTGATCGAGAACTTTTTACTAAAAAAACATCCTTCAAACTCATACCAAAACTTAATAAAAAAAAAATTGTTTTTTAGGTCTCCCCACCAGTTTTCAGTGGGGGGACAAAAATCAAAGCGCCCCAAGCCAACCCTGCGGGCCCCGGCGCAATCGAGGGAGTGAGCGAAAACCAATTTAAAATCGATTTTAAATTGGAAATATACAATCAGGGGTTGGAAGTGCGAACACTGGGGAAACCCAAGCCAAAATCAAAAAGGCCGACAAAAAAAACTCTGATTTATTATGTGCTTCGTTCTAGGCGCCCCAAAAAGTCACCGTTTACAAACCCCTAAAAAAGAACTGAATTTAAAAAAACTTCTGACTTTGGCGGGAATCGAACCCCGGGCCCTTTTAAACTTTGGAAGCAGATACGCAAACCCACAAGCCCAAAACGAGCCCACAAAGACCATTGTATTTTCATTGTAAAATTTTGCTTTAATGACCATCTCTGCACATTGATTCAGATTTTATATCCACGAATCATACGGGGTTGCGTAATGCCGTACCCAAGAAAACGAACGGAAACCGTGTAAATATTATTACGGGTTACCTCACCCAGTAAGAATCTGCTGATGGTGTCTACTGCTGACCAGCCCCGGGGATCCCGCGGGCAGAATGTGCAGCTTTCACTTTCAGTTCAGCCTGCCCTGCGCGTCTAATACATTTTTAAACATAAACATCATTTCCATCTGAACTGTGAAGTGTCGTCCGCTAAAAAAAAAAATTGAAAAATAGGAAAAAATAAATCAAAATTTATATAATATCTTTAAAAAATACCTGTTGTAAAATAAAATTGTGCCCCCCCCCCCCCCCCCCGACCCCCGTAGTTTAAAGCCAAATTGCTACTTTTTCCCCTGGGTTGGTTGTGTGTAGTAGGGGAGTAGTGTATTCCCCAAAAATAAGGGCGGCTCTGGGCCCGGTTGGGGGGGTGTTGCAGAGAGAGCTCTCGCGCAACTTTTTATCACCCCTTTCTTCATTCACACAGCCTTACTCATAATTATTTTCTTCTTTCATTTTTTTCGTCTCCATATTTTCCCCGGCCCTCTCTGCAACGAGCACTCCTCCGTTCCCACCCAGTTTAACCCATCCTATCCAACATCCTCACCCCTTTCCCTTTAAACCCCCCCTCGTCTTCCCTTACGTTCCTCCCTTTTGAAAGAAGAAAACATGGGTGGTAATCCACAATTTAGGGAAAAAAGAAAATTTGGAAGATTTCAATATACTTGACATGGGCACTGATAACTCTACTGTTGAGTGCCCTAAAACAACATTAACTAACTAACTAGTTTCACCACTGGGAGTAGTCAAAGTAGGAAGCGTATAGCTACTTTCTCAACAAATTACTGTCGAAGAACACACGTACAGACAGACATACAGAAAAGTGATGCTTAGGAGAGCAACGCTTCGCTCAATTGATAAAACTAGATTTGTTGTTCTTTGGGGGTTAATTTTTACGTGTGAAATGAAAATGTAAGTTCTTCCTCTGATCGGTACGGTATCTGGGTTTGCCCGTTAGGGCGCGCGCCAAGCCGCGGTGCGCTACACACTCAAGCACCTTATACACCAAGCAGAGTTGGGGTGATTTCGAGGTGTTACCCAGCCGTCATGTAACGTGATGTGAACTTGAAAACTATCACAATCGAGGGGATTTAGGTACCTGACAACACATGCCAAATTTTATTGGGGTACGATTATTCCTTCTTGGTGAAAAAATGGCTTGAAACATGCTCAAATCACTTTAAGGAGGTTAGCTACTGCCTACTACTGCCTACTACTGCCTACTACTGCTACTACTGCCTACTACTGCTCACATCTAATACGTCGGCCCGCGTTTTCTGACCAGACGGGTGGGCTACAATGTTCATATTTTACATTGGACATTAAGGTTATAGAAATATAGTCTCTTTTGAAAAAAAAAGTTGAAAAAGTTTGTTGGAAGCTTCCAAATAAAGGTTTTAAAATAAGCCTTAAACACTTGGCATACAATCAACAAGTAACCATAGTTACTTGACACTTGTTGACGGTATAAGCAGAGTTAGGCGGGAAAGTGCGATACGTAAACAAATGCGGAAAATTTAAAATTTTTCTTCTTTGTGTGGAACGAGAAAAGGTGTCATTATAAATCTCATAAAACAAATCAGAAACCGTCCCTGGCCTAGGGCCCCGATGTGGAAAATTTTTTATAATGCAAAAGTGTAGGTCTAAAGTTCCATTGGCTATAGGACTAGTAAAATTCATACTTACATTACATGTTTGACAAGCCTAGCCAACCCTATGCCAGCACAACATTGTTTTGATATGAACTTGCTCAACTGTTTGTTTACATAATTGCAACAATCAAATCATTTCATACAACTTGTCTTTCGATTGGCCAGCGTTTATGAAGGCACTGCCATCTAGAATAAATAAGAACTTTTTCGAGCTCTTTGCTATACGCAAATCTTTTTAAAGTGTTTGGATTTCGTGATACTCTTTCAACCATAGACATCCTATATAATTGGCTAGACCAGCAGTCGGTGGTCCACTTCCCGTACAATTAGAAGCCATCTTAAAATGACAGTTTACATGTTAAACAAATGGAGCGATTTGTGGCCAAATAGTTCTCAAGATTGCCGCCAGGTTGACAGGTAAGCATACTACCTTTAACACCAAATGATTACTAAATTCCTTATGCAATCACTTCGTATTGTTTCTTTTGTTTAATACCATGCTGCACAAGCTAAAACCATATCAAACAATCCAGTAAAATACTTTATTGCATTAAAAAAGCATAAATTAAAACACCAAATCGCCATCTTGAAAAGGGCCGGTTGAGTCTTCAATTTGCTACGCTCGCGCCTGTGCGGAGGTATAGGAGACTGCTAATCTAGCCTACTATAGGGGTTTAATTAATATCAATGCTTTCAACTCACAACCCATGACGTTTTCCACGATACCGTTCAAGAATACCAATTCCTTCGAAAACGAAAACGACTTCGTTTTCAAATTGCGTTTTTCAACTCATCTCCCACGAACTCAAGAATTGTGGTCCAGTCCTTATACCGTCGTTATACCATGGTTATACCACCTATACCCAGGATGTACTGAATCCGGGGTCTAGATATTTTACATCCTATATTGTTACTGCTAATACCATAGAATTTAAATCAACTTTGATAAAAATATTATATTTAGCAAATAATTTTGTAATGGAACTTGAAAAGTAATGAGATCACACACATAACAAAACTTGTAGAAATACAGCCAAACCTTACACACTCAAAAGGAATGAGATCTAAAAAAGGGCCCAAGCTCATCTACCCTTCCACATAAACGTACAGTGTTCCATAACAGCATCCTCGAAACGCTTGGCAAAATAGAATTTGCATGTTATTACGTTTAAATTAATTAGAAAAAAAGAACTTGGATAAACTATTACGTTAAAATAATAATCGCAAATTCTATTTTGCCAAGCTTTTCGAGGATGCTGTTATGGGACACTGTACGTTTATGTGGAAGGGTAGATGAGCTTGGCCCTTTTTTAGATCTCATTCCTTTTGAGTGTGTAAGGTTTGGCTGTATTTCTACAAGTTTTTGTTATGTGTGTTTATTGTAACAAGGAAGATAATGAAGAAAGCTTCGCAGATGAGTGGATGGTAATGTAGTAGAAAAGAGAGGCAAAGCAATGCGCGTTTTTACTTTTTGCAACTCAAAAAGCGTTAGAAAGTTGCAGTTAAAATCTAATACAAAACTTTGGACAGTTTTGAATGTCGCCTGTGTAAATGATGAGTTTGTTGATGTCGTACTCGTAGGAACCAAGACATAGACAACCTGTGGCTTTCCCTTGATTTGTTTGTTTGTTTGTTTGTTTGTTGTTGTAGTAGTGTTTCTTGTTGCACATACCGGGGATCGAACTAGGGCCCAAACATTCAATAATCAAAAAACCAAGTTTTGTGTTGGGGGGGGGGGGGTCACCATGGTGCTTGTTTGGCGTGAGATTTCGTCATATTTGTGAGATTGTCTTCAGATCTTCACCCAATCAAATCATTACGTTATTAATTGGGAGTTTTGGTTTTCAAATGTTGCTGCATAAAGAAAGGCATACTTGAAAAGTGTTTTATGCTATACCACTTAAATATATTTTGTAAAACGCATTTAAAACGCTTTTTTTCTGAAACCAAGATTTGTAATGCTTACTTACTTTATTATTCTTACTCCTTCTATGAAGATTTCAGTTAAATTAACCTTTATAGCTAAATTTTAAAATAATTAGCATATTGTAACCCCATACACAAATTATTGAAGGTTGTTAAAAACAATAGACGAAAAGAAAGAATTTTTAACAATTGTTTTTCCTGCGATTTTTTTCATTTTCCGGTACAAATCGGTACAAAATACCGCCAAACGAAAAAAATCGCAAGAAAGACAGTGGTAAAAAAAAATTAAAAAAAATAGAAAACCAGTTGAAAATTCATTGTCACAAAAACACAACTTTTCCTACGTTGAATGGTGTGCTAGGGCGAATTGAAGTTTGAAATTATTTTGAAGAGGCGATATTTGCCGTGTGCCCGATCAGAAAAAATTGAAAAAAATAGTTTTGATACTATATTTTGACTTGGTAGCATATTTGTGAAAATAAAAAGACGCGGTCGAATATTCTGCTTTCACATAGGGCCTATCTACTTATTATACATCTGCTGCCATGAGAGAGGTCGGCGCGGGACGTGTCGTGTGTTGACACTGTGTACTGGCCCAGCAAACAATGTATGTCCTTGTATGGAGGTCCCGTGTTCGCTGCCCGACACTTAGCACCACACCCACGCATCATGTATACACATGATTGCTTCCTGCACGTGGTGATGCATGTTGACATCTGCGTACGAGACTTGTCGCTCATTATCACTGGTTACAGCGGCCGGACACGCTTTAATTGATTGAAATCTGCAAAGCGCATTCCTGCAGTCAGGGGGGAAAGAGGGGGCACTTGCCCACCTACGAAATCCAGGGGGGTAAGACTATAGTTTTCCCCCCTCAATATTTTTAATTTTAATTTTATTAATATTTGCATTTATTTGTACAACGATTGAAATCTGCAAGGCGCATTCCTGCAGTCTGAAGGGGGGCAGAGGGGGCACTTGCCCACCTACGAAATCCAGGGGGGGCAAGACTATAGTTTTTTCCCCCCCCCCCCCCCTCAATTTTGTTATTTTTATTTTGTTAATATTTGCATTTATTTGTACAACATTTGAACATGTAACATTCAAACTAAATGCTAGAATGACAGACAGCAATCAAACATCAAACGTCGTCTGCCCGGCAGTCCGGGTTAGTGGAGGAACCTATATGATTGTCAAGGTTACACCGTCCTTTCGGATGGGACGTTAAGCCCTTGGTCCCCTTTGGTACTTTTCGAAAGGAGTAGGCTACGTGCCGGTTCCGGGTTTCCCCTCCTCCCTTCTCTATTAGGTTTGCACTAGTGGATTACATTATCCGTTGCAAATAGAGACTAAATAATAAGAGTATCTTTCAATTTTGAAGTGGCAAGATTTTGTAAACTGACAAGATTTATATTTATTTATTTAACGTTTTTATTTATTTATTTATTTAACGTTTTTATTTATTTATTTATTTATTTATTTATTTTTTATTTATTTATTTATTTATTTATTTATTTATATTTATTTATTTAACGTCTATCCTATTCCGTTATAAAAACTGATTTACAAAGGAGGACAACTAAATAAATCTAATTACATAGATGCAGACACAAAAATGAACTACATTTAACTCATTCAGACCATAATTAAATTGGCACGAATTAGGATATTTTAAGCTAACAATTAACATTCCGTGATTTTTTCTGATATATTTAGTATTTTTTTTATATTTTTCATTGTAATATTTAAGGAATTATGGGAAATTTTGGATTTCGAATAAAGCAACGTTTGATGTTCAAATGCTAATTTTAAGTGCATTTCTAAAACTAGATTTTTTTCGGAATTTGTTGCATATTTTGGATTTTCTGTATCTCAAATACTGGCAAAACTAGTAATATTTTAAATTTACGGGAAAAGGCAAACAAAAACACTTTTTTGACCGTTTTTGCACATTTCAATTTTCAATCTTCTCTAAAAAAGATACTAATCGTCCTATCGAAACGAGGTTTAAAAAAATGTGAATTTGAATTCCCCAATTTTTTTTAATTTTTTGTTGGCCAAATTGAAAAAACTTTAGGTCTAATTTAAAAAAAATCAAAATTGTTATGTCCATTATAATGGACACGTGGTCTGAATGAGTTAAGTAAATATTTGAAATAGTAATATTACAACAATGCATTAAAAACTCAACAAATTTGATAACAAATAAAAAGGATATTAAATGCAATTTATGAATGAATCAAATATAAAAAAGGGTGGGGAATGAAAAGAAAAAAAAGAAAAAAAAAGTGATGTGGATCTTTTCAAATTTATAAATATCGACGAAAGTTCTGATGAGTCTAGTCTAACTTGAAAATTACAAAAATGAAAAGATGTATTCGTATTCGCGTGAGTGCATTGTTGCTCCGTGTACTTCGCAACCAGAGCCGACTTGAGTCGTCAGCTAAGTCTGACACAACAGATCCCTCCACACGACACATTACATCCCAGTGATGTAACTATCTGGCTTTGTGCTGCTCTCAGGCGTATTCAAGCAAAGTGCCGACCTAACAACTAAGAAACTGCCTCTTCTGCCGACCCAGGAATACCTTCGCGTTGAACCAACATCTCTCGGGCCCTTAGCCTTATAAGGTGATATTTACTAATCCGACAACGATGACCATATTAATAACTGACGATCATTTTACTATTAGTTTATTGTTTTATATATTCGATTCGGTGCATCCTTATATGATGCACGAATATTGACTGTTGTTGTTTGTGATTTGAAAGAGGGCAAAATGTTTTGTGGGGGAGTTGGAGGCAATGCCCCCAATAAGACACCTTTTTGAAGTCGATATATATTGAAATGCTTCATAATCCTGTATCCCGAAATGTTTACTGTTTCGGTTTAGCTTCTGACGACATGTCTATCATATTTAGGCTTTGGAATGTGTACCGTGGCTTTGGAGCCGTCCTAGCAACGAGGTACATAATAATTTCCGAGCCTCATTGATTTTGGCGTCGCATGCTGGTGGAATCGTGTCCAGCTTGACTGATCGGTGTTTCCTTTTTAAATATGCCTATCTCTAGCTCGTCGATTATATATGGCGCCTACAGGGTTGGCTTGGTCTGCTTTAAATTTAATGTCCCCTCTGAAAATCAGTTGTGTGACTGTGTGGGTAGACTATAAATACGAATGTATTTATCTATTTCAATGAGATTTAGGATTTTCCTTCTTATCGATTGTATAAGTCATAGATTAATCTACCTATGAAACACTCCATGATTACTCTGCGTTTGTCCCTGCCATTGTAACGAAAACACCACATCATAACTGTTAATTATATTTGTAGAATGTATATTATTATTAATTTTGAATTGTTAAACACACATTTAGCACGTATCGAGTATATAGGCCCTAGCCGTGGCATTGACAGCGAGTGAATGCACTTCAATTTCTAGAATCTTATGTTTGTTGGAGGAAGGAGGCATGAACCGCATGAACCTTCCAAATAACACCGTGAAACTTATTACAGGTGAACTGTATTGGAAGGCGATGAACTCATTCAACAACAAAATTCAATCAACGAAATATATAACAAATTATTTACATAGTAACCGATCTTCGGATTTGTTCTGCTTTTCAGATTCTTTTCAATTTTCAATGTTGATGAATGACGTCGTTAGCATGAAGCATATTTATTATACAAATGGTCTTTCGCATTATCTTATTCGTGTAGAATGCATACAACGTTGACACTTGTTATTGGATGAGCGTAGCGAGCGTAGCGAAGATTCCATTTCACTACACTGGAGAAAAAAATCCGGAATGTTTTTTTTTTTTTTTCTTTTTTTCTGTATTTTTGTCTGTCTGTTAACACGATTCCGGCTAAACCGATACTCCGATTGCGATGAAATTTTATGGAGGCCTTCGAAATCTCTGAACTAAGAACTGCCACGTTTTTGAGCGCAATCGAAAAATTATTTCTCATGAAAATCGCAATTTTACGATTTTTTTCGATTTTTAAAAATTTCTTCGACTTATAACACCTACATGCTTTATTCGATTGTAATGATTTTTCACAGAACCTTAATTTTATGAATTGATATATTCGTGTGAAATTTGAGCGTAATCGAATAAATTATTTCTTATGAAAATTTCAATATTACGATTTTTTCCTTTTCTAAAATTACGATTAATTAAAAAAAAAAAAGTAAATTTTTTATTTAATTTCATTTAATTTAAAAAAAATTTCAACAAAGTTCTCATTTTGTCACAGAACAACAGAAAATCCGCAAAGCACATGGCAGCTCAATTCACCAATTACGCTCATCCAACAACGCGGCGGGACGTTTTCCTAATATTATAAAACATATATATAAATAGAGAATTTTCCAGATTTCCAACAGGTCCTTGAGATCAATAGAGAAAAATGAAAGATGTTTTCAAATGTTTACATAATTCAAAAACTCTACAATTAATTTTTTAATTGTGCACAGTGGATGTATAATTCACAGCGTGTTCACCCTCAACAAGAAGTAAATCAAGGCCTGGGTATAGATAGCAGTGGCGTATCAAGGGGGAGGGGGGACAACCCCCCCCCCTTTTGCCAGAAAAAGTGTGAAAGTACACTTTAACGTTAAAATTGAGAATGTAGAATAACTGTTTTATCGCAATACTAAAGGCAAATTACCATCTGACAAATAAAAAAGGGATAGGAAAAAACTTTAGTAGATGGCGAAAATGATCTTGAAAGAAAAACTTCAGATGGTGTAAACGGATTTTAGTAATAAACAGTTTAATCGATGCTTTAAAACGCATAGATTTTCACCAAAATGGCCTTGAAGAGAAAACTTTTTGGGGGGATTTTAATCGGATGTTTAATTAGATAAAAAGTAGGTCATAGTGATGCTTTTAAAACGCACAGATTTCCACGCAAATTACCTCGAAGTAGAAAAATTGTGGGGGGGGGGGTCAAGTACCTCCCACTTCGCCTTCGTGCATTGTCTGAATGAATTGGCTAACCCCCCCTTTTTGACATTTTGAATTCCTGGATCGCCCCACTGATTAAGCGAGCGAAGCGAGCGTTTCCATTTGCTCTGCCGAAAAAATAGTCCCACTGTTTTGTTTTGTTTTTGTTTTTTTTTTATGTCTCCGCCATAACGTGTCCGAACGGAGGCTCGGTCGAGTTGAAATTTTTGACCCTCCGCAAGCTTTGTCTCGAATTGAATGCCCATTAGTTTGTGGGGGGGGCAAAAATCGTTAAAAAGTTAAAAAGTTACAATTAAAGTTAGATCGAGAGTTTGTGTTTTTCAAACTAAACGCGACAAAATCTGAGGTGGCCAAATCATTTAGAATGTCCGTCCGGCACGAATATGTCAATTTTATTTTGTCCGACAGTTAGTGTAGATGGAACTTACCTTATAACAAAGAGTACCGTTGCCATGGCAACGAAAAGACGGCGCGCGAAGTTTTCTAATGCACTGCCACCTAGAAGTAATTTCAAAATACTTTCGAGGAAGCCATGGTATTATTTTGTGATCAAAGACAATGTGACATAATATAGCTACGCAAAGCTTATGTACGTCATTGTCAAAGCGTTTAAAATAGTTTTCCCCAGGGGAGTCAGGTCCTCTAGATGGCGGTGGATTTTAATCCCAAAGTACAGGTTTACACACGGAAATTTTTACCCAAATACCTTGGGCAATAATAAGTAATATTGGAAACATGCCTGTGGACAGCGAACGTCGCAAATTTTTAAAAAATTTTACGTGTTGCTGAAATATTTCAAATGTTTAGAATTAGTTCAGCAAATGTGGACAAACTGACGGAGACACTTCTCAGATTGCATACTATGGACGGCCGGTCGTTCCTCTGTTGCTTAGCTTGAAGCAAACACTAACTTGTTTACCGGTTCGCAACGTCTCTATCTTAGAAGTGTTCACCCCACCTCACCGATCACATCGTGTTTCTGACCGTACAATAACCGATAATATTATGAGAAGCCTCCGTGTAAACTGCTCGTAAATCACAACATTTCACGTGAGTAATGTGGCTGAGAAGAATTTCAACAATGTTTCTTGGAAGAATACGGGGCTTTTAGAATTGTTTGCAAGGTCGGTATACTCTACATCTACAATATCAACCAACACCTCGACCATGTGGAAAACAGGCGCGTAGGAACGTTTGAAATTTGTGGGGGGGGCAAACCTATTAGCAGATTTTGTGTGTGTAGCCGGGGTCTGGGGCAAAGCCCCAGCTGCCGGAGACCCTTTCGTCGAAGGCGAAAAAAAATCACCATACTCTAGTTATTTCATTATGTTTTAACTGCACTCGGACTCTGTAAACGATGTTTTACAGCAACTATCTGCGATCCTAAAACTAAAAAAATGAACGTGAAGTGGGACCATTTTAGCAATTTTTTTTATGTAATAGACGAAGCATACAGGCAAACGTATTCAGTTTTACGAAGGTCACCGTCGAGTTGTAAAAGTGTATGTGCAATATTTCTACGGATACTTTTGGGATTATTGATTTACCTCCGTTCTTATCCCCCCCCTGCCCCTCCCCCGGTTCCTACGCCACTGGTGGAAACTGAAAGACTCCTGTAGAGCATAGAGTTGAGAATGCAACTTCCCTACTCACTGCTGATCGAGAAGATTACAATTCTGAGATAATGAGATGATCGAAGAAAACAATGATTTTTCAATTTTACTACCTCCCTTTTGGTCCACACTGTCCGTAAACTTTGACACCGAAATGAACATTTTCCGACATTTTCTTTAGACTTTGAGAATTCGCGGGGGAAAATCTATGGCCTTAATAGAAAAAAGGCCAATGTGCTAGAAATGACGATTTAGTTACCTTTCAGGGGGAAAAACCAGAATCAAAATATATTGATTTTCCTGTCCGTAGTTCGAAAAGTACGAAAGTACTGCACATGACGCGCTCAACTTGGTGTTTGAATCGCACCCAAGCCTCTAATCATTGTGTTTTTAGATCTTGTAGCAAGTGTAAGTTATTTGTTGTGATAACATGAACCTCGTGGAGTCAGTCTGCGAAGCCTAGTCTGTGTATTTGTAGTGGACATCTCACACATCATCACACAGACGTCTCACAGATGCAATGTCTGAGCTAAGCGCTCCTCGCGGCTAAGACATGAGACCTGCACGCGCACTAGACGCGACCCGTTTCGACTGAACCCTCTCGGAAGAGCTTATCTTACCTTGTCTCTGGAATTCTCAAAGAAACGTCTGTCTGTCTGTCTGTCCTGTCCCTGTCTGTCTGCCTGTCTGTCTGTCTGTCTGTCGGTCTGGGTCTGCGCGTCGTGCCTGCTGCCTGGCTGTCTGTCTGTCTGTCTGTCTGTCGTCTGTCCTGCTCCTGCCTGCCTGTCATGTCTGTCTGTCGTCTGTCCGCCTGCTGCTGTCTGTCTGTCTGTCTGTCTGCCGTCTGCTGTCTGCCTGCCTGCCTGCCTGGTCTGTCTGTCCTGCCTTCCTGTCCTCTCTGCCTGTCTGTCTGTCGTCTGTCCTCCTGCCTGCCTGCCTGTCTTCCTGTCTGTCTGTCTGGTCTGTCTGTCCTGTCTGTCTGTCTGTCTGTCTGTCTGTCTGTCTGTCCCTGTCTGTCCTGTCTGTCTGTCTGTCCCGTCCGTCCGTCCGTCCGTCCGTCCTCCGTCCGTCCGTCCGTCCGTCCGTCCGTACCTGTCCGTCCGTCCCGTCCGCCGTCCGCCCGTTCCGTCCGTCCGTCCCGTCCGTCCCGTCCGTCCGCCGTCCTCCGCCCGTCCGTCGTCGTCCGTCCGTCCGTCGTCTGCCTGTCTGTCTCGCCTGCCTGCCTTGCCTGCCTGCCTGCCTGCCTGCCTGCCTGTCTGTCTGTCTGTCCTGTCTGTCTGTCTGTCTGTCTGTCTGTCTGTCTGTCTGTCTGTCCTTCCTGTCCTGTCTTTCTGTCTGTCATGTCTGTCCTGTCTGTCTGTCTGTATGGCCTGCCTGCCTGTCTGTCCTGCCTGTCTGTCCGTCTGTCTGTCTGTCTGTCTGTCTAGTGCGCGAAGTTTCATCGTTGTATAAAACAACTGAATGGATGGCTTTATGTTTTATGCTGGCTTGCTGCTACGACTGCATTATTTGTGCCCTACAATGATGGCCGTAGATAGATCATCTCATCATCTCATCAGCCAACATTGTAGGGCACAAATAAGATCCTTGTAATCGCAAGTAGCCTGGTTTTGGATGGTTCCTTTGCGCCCAGCGTTGAACTCTCTTGGCATTGAAAGCTGGAAAGATCATGTTATCTTCCCTAGTGTTTCTCCAAATCTCCGATTGTTTAGTTCATGATTTTATGTAGAAGCTTTGATTTTACCATTTTTTTATTGATTTATTGATTTTGATTGTACACAATGGCACTATACTTAATCGCCAGAAGAAATTGCCGAAACATGTTTTTGGCTTCTATATAGCCAAATTGCAAAATGTTACAAATCTTAATATTTGATGTATTTTTGATACTGACAACTGAAAAGTGTTGTACATCTGTTATGCCAGACGGGACGGGTATCCTCTATACCTAAATTATCTTTTGTCCATCCTAAAGTACGTTTTTATTTCCCTTCTCGTAGCTGTTTGGTTGTACAAACGGTGGTATTCTGCTCCGGGTGTCATGTTTATATAATGTTGGTAGACTCAACTCGGTGGATGGCAGATGTTCAGAGAACATGTATATTTTAAAACGCTACAAAATGCTAATTTTACTAAAATCAATGTTTCCCATACCTTTTAAGAATTTAGAAATTAAAAAAGTCACGCCCTGACCAGGATTGAACCCGGGTCTCCCGCATCTGTCCAGAACGAGGCGTCTTTAAAATCGGGCGGGTATATTTTAATTAAAACCCCAATACTAACTACCTAACTGAATTGGTAGTTGCATTGTGAAATGCATGTAGGTCGGATGACTTTTTTTAAATTTCTATCATTGTAGTAAATAAAAACATTACACTATACGGGAGTGTTTCTTCTCGAACCAACCATCGGAAAAAGAAAAAAAAACTTTTATGAAGTAGTTTAGCTTTGTAATCTAACGTTTTGTGTGACTATATATTGAATTGAAATGTTCCTAAAATACATCGTTTTCCATTAGAATGTTAGAAGAAACATCCCAACATTTTTTTTAAATGGTGAAAAGGTAAAAAAATCGTGATGAAAAATTAATGCTATACAATATTGCTACATTTGAATGCGCTGTTAATATTATTCTACTCGACGGTTGGTTGTTCGGTGATTGGAGGTGTTTTCCTGCCCAAGTGACCAGTTCAATGCTCCCGAGGATCAGGATGGAAGGAACCATTTCACGGAATCTGAGATGTAAATTTGTAATTGGTTGCGATTAATAACTAATAAGATGCATCGGTTCATTCGTCGGCGTTGAATTAATCGTCAACACGCAAGCATTGAATCTCAGCGTTGCTTGGAAATTCTAACGTTGTTCCGAATTAGACTTGTTGATGCTGGCGCTGTCGGAATCGTGTCCAGCTTGATTGATTGGTGTTCTGTGTAGTTGGGCATTGTTCGCTCGTCGTGGTGTCGGCGCCTACAGGGTTGGCTTGGTCTGCTTTAAATTTAATAAATTATTTAAAAAATCAGTTATTATGCGACCGAGTGGGTTTGGGTAAACTCCAAATACGATTTTTTCTCTCCACCCCTGATCACAATCAAACGTTTAAGAATTTTCTTGGAGAATTCAAAAATTAAATAAAAATTAACTGTTTATGAGCGAAGCAAAATAACAAATACTTCAACAAATATAAAATTTTGTTAGATTTGCGAAGGATGGGGGGGGGGGGGGGGGAAAAAATGTTTTATCTCTATGGGTATATCTAAATCCCGTAAGGCAGGTTTTGCTTCAAGAGGTCCGTCGGCCAAGAGATCAACCACCATGTGGGTTATCTCCTGTGTGTGTGTGGCTCGTTGGTCTTGTTTAGGTTAGCGTATTGCTTCCAATGCAGAAGGTCCAGGGTTTCGAATTCCCGCCAAAGTCTGGAAGTTTTTTGATTTTCTGAATTGGACTTAAGTCCTAATCAAATTCTTGTCTTGGAGTATTTTGTAAAAACGGTGACTTTGGAGCCGTCCTAGCAACGAACACATAATAAATTCAAGAGTTTTCTGAATCGGCCATTGTTGATTCTGGCGTCGATACGCGGGTGTTCCACTGTCCTATACCACTGATTTCTATACTTCCTATTTAAAATATCGATCCTTTTGGTTGTGTTGTGTCGCTCAACTCGTCTGATTGCCGTCGGGGCCTCAGGTTGGCTTGGATCACTTTGTTTACTGTCTCCCGACTGAAAATCAATTATATAACTACATGCGGTAGACGCTAAACAACAATTTATTTATTATATAGAGGGGGGGGGGGGGGGGGGGGGGTACATAATGTTATTCTTCTATTGTAGATCTAAATCCGTTAATGCAGGTTTTCTTCAAGTGCCATCCTAGATCAACCACAGTGGGTTGATATCCCCCCCCCACATTCCTTGCGGCCCATCATAACGGCGTCCCCCGAAGACTTAGATGTGCTTTACACTCACAGCATCTGTGTACCCTACAGCGAGTACCCTACAAGTACGGCCACTACCTGCCTGTCTGTCTCGCCCGTGCACTGCATAAATCTGAGCTAATAACTTCATACATACTAAAAATAAATCCCATTATTCGGTCCATCTGGCATGAACAGGTTTTTAAATCGGTCGAAACTTGAAAACTCTCGCATTTTGAGCGTGTTATGTCCGCGGGTGCCCTTGCAGGTGTAGCGGGCACGGGCCCAACCAGGTAGGAAGGATATCGCACGCTTGCACACTGCACACTCGGCAGTTCTGCTCAGTCAGTCCAGTCTACTCAGTCAGTTCGTGGGCAACCGTCCTCAGTAGAGGTCGACTTCGAGAATTGTTTTTTAGTGCTCTACTCGGTTTTTTATTTTAATTTATTATTTCACCGGAGACTTTTTCATTGACATAGTTCTCGATCATAGCTTTATAGACTGGTACTTACACCCTACATATTGTTGTGAATTGTTTTGTTCCTACTAAAATATAGTGTGTTTATTGTAGTGACGTGAAATAATTTATTCAAGAAATATTTTGAGACGGGTAGTTGATTGAAGTTTTAGATTCTCGTGTAGGTAGTGTACTTGTTCGAAATAGGCTACCATGTTGCATACATTGTTCTTTGCAACAATGCAGCCGAGAACACCTAAGATATGGCAACCTTGGCTTCCAGCAGAAACAGGTAAAACACTAATTAAACATTTTTAATACTTTTTTAAGGTTGTTTATTGGTATGGTGATTATGTAAGGGATATTCACCCGCTAAACTCAAAACATTTATTTCATTCGGGCTTATGAATTTAGAAATCAACTGAAATATTATTGGGCTTACCATGAGTGCCATGACCTGGGGAAATTTTTTTCGAACTTGGTATTTTTCGAGCTAGGTCCCATCGGCAAAAATCTCCCATAAGAAATAACGTAGGACGATCTTTATGCCCCGTGACCTTGGAGGATTTTGATACGAAAAAATACTGGCCATTATTGACGTACTCGACAGCCTTTTCTGTATAAATCCTCTATATTTTATTTTGTAATTTGGGCAAGTGATTCGGTCAAAATATGCTGATTACCAAGAAGGGGTGTGATTTTGGATGTATATTTTTGCGCGTTTGAGTGTTTTGTGCACATCCGTTTCAAGGCACGATGCTATAAAGGGCCATTTTATATTGGTATGATGCTCTAGTTACTATGTGGAACAAAAAAGAAGCATGTTAAACCAATTTAAGAAACTTCCCAAAACGCCAATTTTCGCAAATTTCATGATCAAAAAAATTAAAAACTTCGTGTAAAATCACAGTTACAAGATTTAATTTTTTAAACTGTCATTGGAGTGTAGTATTGAGCTATATTATGTAGTAAAAAGTAATTTTTGGGGGTAATAGCACCTTAAATTCAGTCGTTTCTTGTACAGTGTTTCGGAAAAATGATATATGCAAAGTTCTAGTTTTCGAAACGGGTGAGTACACGAAAGATAATATGTTGTGAATTGTAAGTATTTTTTATGGAAACCGGTTAGAGTCATTTTAATTAATCTCTAACCAAATCGTGAAAGTCCACATGTTTACAATATATAATATTATATTACGTTTCAGAAAAGCGGTACAACATGACGTGGTCTTATAGTACCGATTTACGATGCATAAACAAACCTATTGTTTCTTTGCTAAGTATGATTTTAAAAAGTCGCTAAGTGGGCACCACTTTTCACGGGGGGGGGGGGGGAACAACCCTATTTTGAACCCATTTGGACTTTGGGGCAACTTCCCAAGCTTCACAATAGCTTAAAGCTGATAGAACCTTGTCATTCTCATATCACAGTTTTGTGATCGTAGAATGACAAGGTTCGATCTGCTTTATAGCTATTGTGAAGCTTGGGAAGTTGCCCCCAAAAGTTCAAATGTAAAAAGGTTGAACCTTGTCATTCTAAGGTCACGAAATACCGTATAGTTGTATTGTATTGTACTTATTTGTAATATTCCGTGGGGCAGGGGAGGTGCGTTTAGGACCGTTTTGAAAGTGGGCTGGAGGGGGGGGGGGAGAAATTATAGTAGATTCCGTGGGGTAGCAGGGTCACTGAAAATGGCAACTCAAGAATTACCGTTTTGTTATGAAGGATACACTGAAGTTGTATGTGAAATTTCAATTTGATTGCCCAACTAAACCATTATGTGTAATAAAAGTCTGGTCTGTCTGTCTGTCTGTCTGTCCTATCTGTCTGTCGGTCTGTCTGTCTGTCTGCCTGCCTTGCCTGCCTGCCTGCCTCTGTCTGTCTGTGTGTCTCATTATCACAAAATATAACTTTCTCCACTCGGGGACACTGTCTGTAATTAATGATGTTTTGCTGCTATATCTTGCGATCTAAAAACGCAGAAATGACCTGATTGTTATATTTTCATCCCTCCCCCTCCCCTGAAACCAGGGTTTTCACATACGCCACTGATATCGTGTACTTGTAATACCTTTCTAGTATAAAGGAAATTAATTTGATATTGACTTAATAGATTTCCGAGTTGTAATCTAATACCTCTAATATTAATATGTTTTAGAATATAAAATGATATTTGGCGTTTAGTCTGATGAATGCAGAGAATGGCGAACTCGTCCAGCATGTTAATTCATCACGTATCATCATGCAAAGCAGACCCTCAGCTATTCTGAAAAAAACTAATTCTACCTGACTGAACACAAAAAACTTCAATACAATCCATAGGAGGAACCCTGCCACGAGACAAATCACATACAATATTTCATTTCAAATTCGCACCCGAATAATTATTTTTGCCCCACTTGCGGCTGTTTAGATTCCTAAACTAAAAAAATTATTCGTTCGCAATTTCTAGGAGTTTTTTTTGTCTGTATCTGTCTGTCTTTACGTCGGTCAGTCTGCCTCTCTGTCTGTCTGTCTGTCCGTCTGCCTCTCTGTCCTGTCTGTCTTGTCTGTCCTGTCAGTCTGTTCCTGCCGTCTCTGTCTTGTCTGTCTGTCTGTCTGTCTTCTTTCTGTCTGTCTGTCTGCTGTCTGTCTGTCTGTCTGTCTGCCTGCTGCCTGCCTGCCTGCCTGCCTGTCTGTTTTGTCTTGGGTTTGGGAGAGAGGAGAGGATCGTGTCAGCCAGGCCAACTAAGGGCTCCTAGCTACTCTAGGCCGGGGCGGACAGTGGGCGTGCCGGCTGGACACGCCTCGGGGGCGGTGAAGGTGTGAGTCCACAGCTTCTGGTAACCGGGCAAGGTTTTTCATTCATGCTTCGTTCCCAGGCCCGGCCCAATTGTGTGTGTGTGTAGGACATCATCGGCGTAGTAGTAAGTTCACTACCGCTTATCATAGTCCGCGTTGATGGATGAAGCGAATTTTAGGGATTTTTCATATTGAAAAATATATCGAAATATTGGCGAATTTCATGAGAAAATGGGGCTCTAACGTCCTTGGTCCGTCTCGTCTTTGTCATCGTTTCTGTTGTGGTCGTCGTCGTCTGGGAGGTGCGTGGGCATGGGGAAGAGTTTTTGGGGAGGTTTGAGAAACATGTTTCTTTAGCCAGATTCTACCCGGGGTCCCAGATAGGGGGTATATTATAGATTGCCTATCCTCTATGTATGAGTAGAGGCAATGGTTTTTAGCATAGCATGGATGGTGATATTTATACAAATATCTCTGATGGAAATTGAGAACGCGAACTTTAATCTAAGATACATTTTTATTTGAATTTTTTGTGATGCCAAAAGTCACATGATCCTGGCGCCAAAACACAGGAACTAACCACCCGTTTTAGCCGCGTCAAATCATATGAACTTAACACTTTGTTCTGTGTGAATGATAAAACAAGCAAAACACACATGTGAAGTCCACTGAAAGTATTCGTATGCGCTCGCTCGTCCGCTCTCCCTAGAGTTTTTCCACCAGGTAAAGAATTTCCTATTTTATGGATATTACAAAATTGTCTTGTCTTGTCGTCATTTTATCATCTTTTTTACCATTTCACTGGCCCCTGTTTTATCTTTTAATTTGAGGTAGAGGTTGATCCAGTTGAAGCGGCCCCCACACGTTCAAACATTTCGTAAAGTTGCTTGGGGGGGGAGGGAGGGACACATCGTGTTTGACAGCAAGTTGGAACGTGTGGGGGGGCGTGTCAGCGTGTTGTCAAGCAAATCGTAGTTTTCAAACCGTTTTGATATTTTGACTCGCGCTTGACACAGCATGTTTGAATGTCTTTGGGGGGGCGACTCAAACCATTTCGTACGAAAAAGATCATTAGTCACGTCTTCAGGGAGTAGGTTTGTGCCACCAACAATAGCACCCGCAACTTTATGCTTGGATAAATGAAGGAGAAATTCCTTTTTTGCGTACTTCCGAACGCAAAGGAATGGCCTCTAATGAGGTTTGGCCAGATTAACCCCCCCGCTGTGTCCACATCTCTCTCACAAAAAAAAAAAAAGGAGGGGAAAAAAAAAAAACCAAAAACCCACACCCCAACAACGAGAGGAGGAAAGAGAGAGATGTGGACACAGCGGGGTTTACATCTGGCCAACCCTCATTAAAGCCAGTCCTTGCGTTCGGAAGTACGCAAAAAAGAATTTCTCCTGCATTATCCAAGCTAAAGTTGCGTTTTGCTATTGTTTGGTGGCACCAACCTACTCCCTGAAGACGTGACTAATTGATCTCTTTTGCGTACGAAATGTTTGAGAGCCCCCCCAGACATTCAAACATGCTGTCAAGCGCGGTCAAAATATCAACGGTTTGAAACTACGAATTTGCTTGACAACACGCTAGACACGCCCCCCCACACGTCCAACTTGCTGTCAAACACGATGTTGTATCAAGCAACTTTTACGAAATGTTGAACGTGTGGGGGCCGCTTAACTGGATCAACCTCTACCTAAATTAAAAGATAACAGGGGGTGAATGGGTAAAAGATGATAAAATGCCGGACAAGACTTTCTTGTAAATCCATAACATAGGAAATTCTTACCTGAGTGGAAAACTTCTAGGAGAGGGACGAGCGAGCGGAATCCGAATACTTTCAGTTGACTTTCACATGGTTGTGTTTGGCTTGTTTATTCATTCACACAGACAAAGTGTAAGGGGATTCATATGGATTTGACGCGGCTAACGGGTGGTTTAGTTCCTGTGTTTGGCGCCAGGATCAGTGACTTTTTGGCATCACAAAAAATTCAAGAATAAAAATGTATCTTGATTAAAGTTCGCGTTTCTCATTCCCATCATAGCTATTTGGTATAAATATCACCATCCATGCTATGCTATAAACCATTGCTCTACTCTATACATGACGGATAGGCAATGCTATAATATACCCCTATCTTGACCCCGGTAGAATCGGCTTAAAGAACATGTCGCAAACCCCCCAAAACTCTCCCATGGACGCTCCCGACGACGACGACCACAACACAAACATGGGTCGTGTAAAGACATGACGACAAGACGTTAGATCCCCTCATTTTCTCATGAAATTCGCAATATTTCGCTATATTTTTCAATCTGACAAATCCCCAAATTTCGCTCATCCTCACGCGACTATGATAAGCGGTCGTGAACCTTACTACTACGCGAGTGATTGTCCTACCACACACACACTTGGTCCGGCCTGGAACCGAAGCATGAATGAACGCTTGGCCCGGTTTCCCAGAAGTCTGTGGACTCACCTCACAGCCCCCGATCGGTCGTCCAGCCGGCACGCCACTGTCCGCCCCCGGCCTATAGTAGCTAGGAGCTGCTTGGCCTTGCTGAGAACACGATCACTCTCTCTCTTCCAACCCAAGACAACACAGACAGGCAGGCAGGCAGGCAGGCAGGCAGGCAGACGCGGACAGACAGACAGACAGACAGACAGACAGACAGACAGACAGACAGACAGACAGACAGACAGACAGACAGACAGACAGACGACAGACAGGACAGACAGAGAGGCAGACAGACAGACAGACAACAGAGAGGCAGACTGACAGACAGAGATCGCAGACTGCAGACAGCTCAGACAGACAGACACAGGACGGACAGAACAGCAGAACGAGAGGCAGACTGAACCCGAACCGGTTTTAAAGACAGACAGATACAGACAAAAACTCTAAAATTTGCGAACGAATTAATTTAGTTTAGGTTAATCTAAACAGCCGCAGTGGGGCAAAATAATTCTTCGGGTGCGAATTTGAATGAAATTATTTTAGTGTTGATTTCGTGCTCGTGCGAGGTTCCTCCTCTGGATGTATTGGAAGTTTATGTTGTTCAGTCCCGGATAGATTAGTTCTCGAATAGGAGTCTGCTTTGGGCATATGATACTGAATGAATTACTGCTGGACGAGTTCGTCCATTCTCTGCATTCAGCCAGCTAAACGCCCATATCATTTTATATTCAACATATTAATATTAGATTATTAGATTACCACTCGGAAATCTATTAAGTCAATATAAATTAATTTCCTTTATATGGAGACAAAGTACTACAATACACGATATCATGGCGTAGAAACCCTGGTTAGGGAGGGGTGAGGGAGAAATATAACATCAGTTCATTTTTCGAGTTTTTGATCGCAGATGTAGCAGCAAACATCTTATTAAAGACAGTGTCCGAGTTGCAGAAAGTTCTATTTTTGTGGCATAATAGACAAACAGACAGACAGGCAGGCCAGGCAGGCAGGTGCAGGCAGACAGACAGACAGACAGAACAGACGACAGACAGACAGACATACAGACAGACGACTTTTATTACACATGATGGTTTAGTTGGGCAATCAAATTGGAAATTTCAAAAACAACTTAATGTATTTCGTCTGTCTAAAACAAAACGGTAATCCGCTTGAGTTGCAATTTTTCAGGGACCCTTGCTACCCCCCGATCTACTAGAAATCTCTCCCCCCCCCCCCCCCCAGCCAACTTTCAAAACGTTCCTACGCACCTCCCCCTGCACGATATATTACAATAAGTACAATACAATACAACCATACGGTATTTCGGGAACCTTAGAATGACAAGGTTTCCAACCCTTTTTTAACCACATTTTGGACTTTTGGGCAACTTCCAAGCTTTCACAATAGCTATAAAGCAGATCGAACCTTGTCATTCCTACGTCACAACTGTGATATGAGAATGACAATGTTCTATCAGTTATAGCTATTTTTGAAGCTGGGAAGTTGCCCCAAAGTCCAATGGTAAAATAGGGTTGTTGCGGAAAAGGTTGCCCACTTAGGCGAATTTTTTTTTAAAAATCATACTTAGCAAAGAAACAATAGGTTTATTTATGCATCGTAAATCGGTACTATAAGACCACGTCATGTTGTACCGCTTTTCTGAAACGTAATATAATATTATATTATTGTAAACATGTGGACTTGCACCGATTTGCAAAAGTTTTTAGAATTAATTAAAATGGCTAAGGTTTTCCATAAAATTTTTTTTCGAAAAACTAGACTTAGGCATATATCATTTTTCCGAAACACTGTACAAGAAACGACTGAATTTAAGGTGCTATTACCCCCAAAAATTACTTTTTACTACATAATATAGCTCAATACTACACTCCAATGACAGTTTAAAAAATTAAATCTTGTAACTGTGATTTTACACGAAGTTTTTAATTTTTTTGATCATGAAATTTGCGAAAATTGGCGTTTTGGGAAGTTTCTTAAATTGGTTTAACATGCTTCTTTTTTGTTCCACATAGTAACTAGAGCATCATACCAATCTAAAATGGCCCTTTATAGCATCGTGCCTTGAAACGGATGTGCAACAAAACCTCAAAACGCGCAAAAATAACATCCAAAATCTAACACCCCTCTTGGTAAGTGCGGCTATTTTGACTGAACCACTTGCCGAAATTACAATAAAGATATAGAAGATTTATACAAAAAGGCTGTCGGTGACGTCAATAATGGCCAGTATTTTTTCGTATCAAATCCTCCAGGTCACGGGGGCAAAGACTCGTCCCTACGTATTTCTTATGTAGATTTTTGCCGATGGGGACCTAGCTCGAAAAATACCAAGTTCGAAAAAAATTTCCCCAGGTCATGGCACTCATGGTAAGCCCAATAATATTTCATGTTGATGTTCTAAATTCATAGCCCGAATGAATAAATGTTTTGAGTTTAGCGGGTGAATAGCCCTTACATATCACCATACCAATAACAAACCTTACAAAGTATTAAAAATGTTTATTAGTGTTTTTACCTGTTTTCTGCTGAAGCCAAGGTTGCCATATCTTAGGTGTTCTCGGCCTGCATTTGTTTGGCAAGAACAATGTATGCAACATGGTAGCCTATTTCGAAGAAAAAAAATAAAACCGTACAACTACCTACACGAGAATCTAAAACTTCAATCAACTACCCGTCTCAAAATATTTCTTGAATAAATTATTTCACGTCAATACAATAAACACAATTATTTTAGTAGGAACAAAACAATTCACAACAATATGTAGGGTGTAAGTACCAGTCTATAAAGCTATGATCTAAAACTATGAGAATGAAAAAGTCTCCGATGAAATAATAAATGAAAATAAAAAACTGAGTAGAAGCACTCTAAAAACAATTCTCGAGTCGAACCTCACTGAGACGGTTGCCCACGAACTGACTGGAGTGTAGACTGGACTGACTGAGCAGAACTGCCGAGTGTGCAGTGTGCAAGCGTGCGATATCCTTCCTACCTGGTTGGGCCCGTGCCCGCTACACCTGCAAGGGCACCCGCGGACATAACACGCTCAAAATGCGAGAATTTTCAAGTTTCGACCGATTTAAAAACCTGTTCATGCCAGATGGACCGAATAATGGGATTTATTTTTAGCATGTATGAAGTTATTAGCTCAGATTTTATGCAGTTGCACCGGGCGAGACAGAACAGGGCAGGTAGTGGCCGTATCTTCATCGGGTACTCGCTGAGGGTACACAGATGCCTTTGAGTGTAACACATCTAAGTCCTCCGGGTGACGTACTGATGGGCGCAAGGAATGTGGGGATATCAACCCACATGTGGTTGATCTAGGGATGGCACTAGAAGTAAAACCTGCATTACGGATTTAGATATACCCCCAGAAGAATACGCATTAGTACCCCCCCCCCCCCCTCTATATAATAAATAACATTGTGTTTTAGAGTCTACCCATTTAGTTATATAATGATTTTCATGGGACAGTAAACCAAAGTGTACCAAGCCAACCCCTGGCAGGCGCCCGACGCAATCGACTAGTGAGCGACCACCAACCAAAGATCGATATTTTTAATAGGAAGTATAGAACATCAGTGGTATGGACAGTGCGAACACCGCGTATCGACGCCAGACATCAACAAGGCCGATCATAACAATCTCTGAATTTATTATGTGTTCGTTGGCTAGGACGGCTCCAAAGTCACCGTTTTACAAACTCACAAGACAGAATTGATAGACTTTACGTCCAAGTCAGAAAATCAAAAACTTCAGACTTTGGCGTGATAATCGAACCCTGTACCTTCTGCATTGGAAGCAGATACGCTAACAACAAGACCACGAGCCCCACACACACACAGGAGATCAACCCACATGTGGTTGTCCTTTTGACGACTCTTTGAAGCAAAACCTGCATTACGGATTTAGATATACCCCCAGAAGAATAACATTATGTACCCCCTCCCCCCCAACAATCGTTAATCTAACAAATTTTGTATTTGTTGAGTATTTGGTATTCTTCGCTCATAACGTTAATTTTAATTATTTTAGAAAAATTTTCAACGTTTGATTGTGATACAGGGGTGGAGAGTAAGTTTAAATAAAAAATCATATTTGGAGTGAACCCAAAACCACTTAGTCGCATAATAACTGATTTTTAAAAATAATGTATTAAATTTAAAGCAGACAAAGCCAACCCTGTAGGCGCCGACACCATCGACGAGCGAACAATGCCCAACTACACAGAACACCAATCAATCAAGCTGGACACGATTCCAGAAGCGGGGGGGGGAGGGGGGGGGGGCCATGCATCAACAAGTCTAATTCGGAACAACGTTAGAATTTCCAAGCAACGCTGAGATTCAATGCTTGCGTGTTGACGATTAATTCAACGCCGACGAATGAACCGATGCATCTTATTAGTTATTAATCGCAACCAATTACAAATTTACATCTCAGATTCCGTGAAATGGTTCCTTCCATCCTGAACCTCGGGAGCATTGACTGGTCACTGGGCAGATAACGACCTCCATCACCGAACACCAACCGTCGATATGAATTATTTATTAACAGCGCATTCAAATGTAGAATATTTATAGCATTAATCTTTTAAATTTTTTTTTAACATCGATTTTTTCCTTTTCACCATTTAAACCCAAAATGTGGGATGTTTCTTTCACTTCTAATGGAAAACGATGTATTTTAGGAACATTTCAATTCAATATAGTCACACAAAACGTTAGATTACAAAGCTAAACTACTTCATAAAAGTTTTTTTTTCTCGATTTGGTTAGTCGGGAAACACTCCCGTAGGTGTAATTGTTTTTATTTACTACAATTTATAGAAGATTTACAAAAAGTTTCCCCCCCCCCCACCCCCCCCTCCCCGACTACATGCATTCACATGCAACTACAATTCATTAGTTAGTGTAGTTTATTGGGTTTTAGATTAATAATATACCCGTCCCCGATTAAGACGCTCGTCTTGGAATGCGGGAGACCCGGGTTCAAATCCTGTCCCAGGGCGGACTTTTTTATTTCTAAATTTCTTAAAAGATATGGGAAAACATTGATTTAGTCAAATTAGCATTTTGTATCGTTTTAATATATTCATGTTCTCCGAACATCTGCCATCTACCGAGTAGTCTACCAACATTATATAAACATGACACCCGGAGCAGAATATCGCCATTTGTACAACCAAACAAGACGAGAAGTGAATTAAAACGTATTTTAGGATGGACAAAAGATAATTTGGGTATAGAGGGCACCCGTCCCGTCTGGCATAACAGATGTACAACACTTTTCAGTTGTCAGTATCAAAAATACATCAAATATTAAGATTTGTAACATTTTGCAATTTGGCTATATAGAAGCCAAAAACATGTTTCGTCAATTTCTTCTGGCGATTAAGTATAGTGCCATTGAGTACAATCAAAATCAAAACCAATAAATAAATAAAAATGGTAAAATCAAAGCTTCTACATAAAATCATGTAACTAAAATCGAATCGGAGATTTGGAGAAACACTAGGGAAGATAACATGATCTTTCCAGCTTTCAATGCCAAGAGAGTTCAACGCTGGGCGCAAAGGAACCATCCAAACCAGGCATACTTGCGATTACAACATATCTTATTATTGTGGCCCTACAATGCTGGCTGATGAGATGATGAGGGGATCTATCTACGGCCATCATTGTAGGGCACAAATAATGCAGTCGTAGCAGCGCGCCAGCATAAAACATAAAGCCATCCATTCAGTTGTTTTATACAACGATGAAACTTCGCGCACTAGACAGACAGACAGACAGACAGACAGACAGACAGACGGACGGACGGACAGACAGACAGACAGACAGACAGACAGACAGACAGACAGACAGACAGACAGACAGACAGACAGACAGACAGAAAGCAAACAGACAGACAGACAGACAGGCAGGCAGGCATACAGACCAGACAGGCAGGCAGGCAGGCAGACATACCAGACAGGCAGGGCTAGGCAGCAGGCAGGCAGGCAGGCTAGGCAGACAGACAGACAGACAGACAGGACGGACGGACGGACGGACGGACGGACGGGCGGACGGACGGAAGGACGGGACGGACGGGACGACGGACGGACGGACGCGACGGACGGACAGACAGACAGATCCGACAGACACACAGACAGATCAGACAGACAGACAGATCAGACAGACAGACAGACAGGATCAGACAGCAGGACAGGACAGCCAGAGAGACAGACAGACAGACAGACAGACCGCCAGACAGGCAGAAGACGACAGGCGACATCAACAGACAGACAGACAGGCAGGCAGGCAGACAGACAGAGCAGACAGACAGACAGGACAGACAGACAGGCATGCAGACAGACAGACAGACAGACAGACAGGACAGACAGACAACAGACGAGACAGGCAGAGAGACCAGACAGACAGACAGACAGGCAGACAGCAGCAGACAGACAGACAGACAGACAGACAGACAGACAGGCAGACAGACAGGCAGACAGACGTTTCTTTTGAGATTCCAGAGACAAAGATAAGAAAGTCTCTTCCGATTCCGAGAGGGTCAGTTCCGAACGGATCGCGTCTAGTGCGCGTGCAGGTCTCATGTCTTAGCCGCGAGGAGCGCTTAGCTCAGACATTGCATCTGTGAGACGTCTGATATATATGATTGTGAATGTAGAGATGTTCCACTAGGCAAATACACAAGACGGCTTCGCAGACTGACTCCACGAGGTTCCGTTATCACAACAAATCTTTTTATACTTGCTAGTTGCTACAGATCTAAAAACACATGATTATAGGCTTGGTGCGATTGCATCGACCAAGTTGAGCCGGGGGGGGGGGGGGGCGGGGGGGCATGTGCAGTACTTTTCGTACTTTTTTCGAACTACGGTCAGGAAAATCCAATATATTTTGATTCTGTTTTTTTCCCTGAAAGGTAACCTAAATTCGTATTTCTAGCACATTGGCCTTGTTTTCTATTTAAGCCATAATTTTCCCCCGCGAATTGCTCAAAGTCTAACACAGAAAATGTCGGAAAATGTTCATTTCCCGGTCAAAGTTTACTGACTAGTGTGACCAACAATGGAGTAAAATTGAAGAAATCTATTGTTTTTCTTCGATCGTCTCATTTCTCAGGATTATAATTAATTCTTCTCGTCCAGCAGTGAGTAGGGAACGTTTGCATGTTCAACTCTATGCTCAGCGGATTCTTTCAGTTTCCACCAGTGGCGTAGGAACAGGGGGGAGGGGGCAGGGGGGAACTAAACGTGAGCTAAATAATAATCCTATAGTTTCAGTAGTAAATATGCACATACACTTTTACAATTCGACGGTGACCTTAGTAAAACGAATACGTTTGCCTGTATGCTTCGTCATTACATAAAAAAAATTGCTAAAATGGTCCACTTCACGTTCATTTTTTTAGTTTTAGGATCGCAGATAGTTGCTGTAAAACATCGTTTACAGAGTCCGAGTGCAGTTAAAACATAATGAAATAACTAGAGTATGGTGATTTTTTTTCGCCTTCGACGAAAGGGCCTCCGGCAGCTGTGGGGCTTTGCCCCAGACCCCGGCTTACACACACAAAATCTGCTAATAGGTTTGCCCCCCCCCCCCCCAACTTTCAAACGTTTCTACGCGCCTGGTTTCCACATGGTCGAGGTGTTGGTTGATATTGTAGATGTAGAGTATAGACGACCTTGCAAACAATTCGAAAAAGCCCCCGTATTTCTTCCAAGAACCATGTTGGCACTTCTCTCAGGCGCGCATTACTCACGTGGAAATGGTTGTGATTTACGAGCAGTTTACACGTTGGCTTCTCATAATATTATCGGTTATTGTACGGTCAGAAACACGATGTGATCGTTGAGGTGGGGTGAACCTTCTGAATCTGATAGAGAACGTTTCTGAACCGTAAACAAATCTAGGTGTTTGCTTCAAGCTAACAACAGAGGAACGACCGGCCGTCCATAATAAGCAATCTGAGAAGTGTCTCCGTCAGTTTGTCCACATTTGCTGAACTAATTCTAAACATTTGAAATATTTCAGCAACACGTCATTTTAAAATTGGCGACCGTTCGCTGTTCCCACAGGGCCATGTTTTTCAATATTATTTATTATTGCCAAGGTATTTTGGTAACTCTGTGTGTAAACCTTTACTTTGTGATTAAAATCCACCGCCATCTAGAGGACATTGACTCCTTGCGGAAACACTATTTTTAACTCTTTACAATGCACTTACATAAGCTTTGCGTAGCTTATATTATGTCATTGCTCTTATGATCACAAATAATACCCTGCTTCCTCGAAGTATTTTTGATTAATTTTCTAGTGGCAGTGCATTAGAACCTTCGGCTCGTCTTTTTCGTTGCATGGCAACGTTTACTTTTGTTATATGTAATTTCATCTACACTACTTATCGGATCAAATAAAATTTGACATATCGTGACCGGACGGACATTCTAAATGATTTGGCCACCTCAGATTTTTTCAGCCGTTTTTAGTTTTAAAAAAAAAACTTTCGATTCCTTTAATGTAACTTTTTAACTTTTTTGACGGATTTTGCCACAAAACTAATTGGCTTCAATCGAGAACAAAGCTTGCGGATGGTCCCCAAATTTCAACTCGATCCGAGCCTCCGTTCGAGACGTTATGTCGAGACATATAAAAAACAAAAAAACAAAAAAAAAAAAAAAAAAAAACAAACCAGTGACTAGTTTTTCGGCAGAGTCAAATGGAAACGCTCGCTTCGCTCGCTTAATCAGTTGGGCGTATCCCAGGAATTCAAAAGGGGGGGTTAGCCAATTAATTCATACATGCACCGAAGGCTAAGTGGTAGGTACTTGCCCCCCCCCCCCATTTTTCTGACTTCGAGTAATTTTGGTGAAAATCTGTGCGTTTTAAAGCAGCACTATGACCTACTTATTTATCTATAAAAATCCTGATTAAAATCCAAACCAGTTTTCATCTTTCATGGCAATTTTGTTGAAAATCTATGCGTTTTAAAGCCACCCTCATTAACTTTGTTATCTACTAAATCCGGTTTTTAATCTGAAGTTTTTTCTTTCAAGATCATTTTAGCCTATCTACATAAAATCCTCTATTTGTCAGATGGTAATTTGCCTTTAGTATTGCGATAAAACAGTTATTCTACATTCTCAATTTTAACGTTAAAGTGTACTTTCACACTTTTTTTTTGCAAAAGGAGGGGGGGTTGTCCCCCCTCCCCCCTTGAATACGCCACTGCTATCTACACCCAGGCCTTGATTTACTTCTTGGTGCTGGTGTACCGCTGTGAATTGTATACCTGCCTGTGCACAATTAAAAAAATTAATTGTCGAGTTTTTTTGATTATGTAAACATTCTGAAAACATCATCCATGTTCCTCTATTGATCCTCAAGGACCTGGTTGGAAATCCTGGAAATTCGCTATTTATATATATGTTTCATTAATAATCTATACAATTATGACAAGTGTCAACCGTTGATGCATTCTCACGAATAAGATAAAAATGCGAAAGACCATTTAGTATAATAAATATGCTTCCATGTAACGACGTCATTCATCAACATTGTGAAAATTGAAAAGAATCTGAAAGCAGAACAAATCCGAGATGCGTTACGATGTAAATAATTTGTTATATATTTCGTTGATTGAATTTTGTTGTTGATGAGTTCATCGCCTTCCACTACAGTTCACTGTACAGAGTTTTCACGGTGTTATTTGGAAGGTTCATGCGGTTCATGCCTCCTTCCCTCCAACAAACATAAGATTCTAGAAATCATAAGTAGGGGGCATTCACTCGCTGTCAATGCCCGGCTGGGCCTATATACGCGATACGTGCTAAATGTGTGTTTTAACAATTTCAAAATTAACTAATAATATAGTCTTCAAATATAATTACAGTTATGATGGGGTTTTTTTTCGTTACAATGGCACGGACAACGCAGAGTAATCATGGAGTGTTTCATAGGTAGATTAATCTATGACTTATACACTCGATACGAAGGAAATCCTAAATATCATTTAAATAGATAAATAAATTCGTATTTATAGTCTACCCACACAGTCACACAACTGATTTTCAGAGGGTACATTAAATTTAAAGCAGGCCAAGCCAACCCTGTAGGCGTCGACACACCATCGACGAGCGAACAATGACCAACTGGACACCGATCAGTCATGCAAGTTGGACACGATTCAACCCGCAGGCGACGCCAAAGCCAACAAGGCTGATGCGGAACAATCCTAGAAATTATTATGTGTCTCGTTGCTAGGACGGCTCCAAAGTCACGGTATACATTCCTAAGCCTAAATAATGAAGCATTTCAAGAAAGATCGACTTCAAAACGCTGTCTTATTGGGGGCATTGCCTCCAACTCCCCCACAAAACATTTTGCCCTCTTTCAAATCACAAACAACAACAGTCAATATTCGTGCATCATATAAGGATGCACCGAATCGAATAGTATAAAACAATAAACAATATTAAAATGACGTCAGTTATTAATATGGTCATCGTTGGCGGATTAGTAAATATCACCTTAAAGGCTAAGGGGCCCGAGAGGTCCGAGAGATGTGGGTCACGTGTAGTATTCCCTTTGTCGGCAGAAGAGCAGTTGTCTTTAGTTGTTAGGTCGGCACTTTGCTTGAATACGCCTGAGAGCAGGCACAAAGCCAGATAGTTCATACTGGGATGTAATGGGTGTCGTGTGGAGGGGATCTTTTGTGTCAGACTTAGCTGACTACTCAAGTCGGCTCTGGTTGCGAAGATTGTCGAAGAATTGCAGAGTATCAACAAACTCATCATTTACACAGGCGACATTCAAAACTGTCCCAAAGTTTTGTATTTCGAACGCTTTTTAAGTCGTAAAACGCGCATTGCTTTGCCTCTCTTTTCTACTACATTACCATTCACTCATCTGCGAAGCTTTCTTCATTATCTACCTTGTTACAATAATACCGTACCGATCAGAGGAAGAACTTACATTTTCATTTCACACGTAAAAATTAACCCCCAACCCAAAGAAAAAACAAATCTAGTTTTATCAATTGAGCGAAGCGCTAGCTCTCCTATGCATCACTTTTCTGTATGTCCGTCCGTGTACGTGACAACGTGTGTTCTTCGACAGTAATTTGTTGAGAAAGTAGCTACGCTTCCTACTTTGGCTACTCCCAGTGGTGAAACTAGTTAGTTAATGTTGTTTTAGGGCACTCAACAGTAGAGTTATCAGTGCCCATGTCAAGTATATTGGAATCTTCCAAATTTTCTTTTTCCATAATTGTGGATTACCACCATGTTTTCTTCTTTCCAAAGGGAGGAATGTAAGGGAAGACGAGGGGGGCTAACGGGAAGGAGTAGGATGTTTGGGATTAGGATGGGTTAACCTGGTTGGGAACGAGAGTGCTCGTTGCAGAGAGGCCGGACAGTATGGAACGAAAAAAGTGAAAGAAGCAAAATGAATTATGAGTAAGCTGTGTAAAGAATGAAGAAAGGTGTGATAAAAGTTGGCGAGAGCTCTCTCTCAACACGCACCCCAACCGGCCAGAGCTCGCCCTTAGTTTTGGGGAATACACACTTCCCTACTCACAGGCCAAACCACGGGAAAGTAGCAAGTTGGACTTTAACTACGGGGGTCGGGGGGGGGGGGAGGAGTCGCCACCAAATTTGGTCAGAGGGGGCGAGGGGGGGCACAATTTCTATTTTACAACAGGTATTTATTAAGATATTATATAAATATTGATTTATTTTTTTCTTATTTTGCAATATTTTTTATAGCGGACGACACTTCACAGTTCAGATGGAAATGATGTTTATTGTTGAAATGTGTATTTTTGATGATCGCGCAGGGCAGGACTGAACTGAAAGTGACAAGCTGCACATTCTGCCCGCGGTATCCGCCGCGCTGGTCAGACTAGACACCATCAGCAGATTCTTACTAGGTGAGGTAACCAGTAATAATATTGACACGGTTTCCGTTCGACTCTGCTTGGCTACGGCATCTACGCACCAGTATGATTTCGTGGATATAACATCTGAATCAATGTGGCAGAGATGTGTCCATTAAAAGCAACATTTTACAATGGAAAATACACTTGTCCTTTGTGTGGCTCGTTGGTCATTGTGGTTAGCGTATCTGGTCCAAATTTAGAAGGTCCAGGGTTTCGATTCCCGCCAAAGTCAGAAGTTTTTAACTTCAGTTCTTGTCTTAAGGATGTTTTGTAAAACGGTGAACTTTGGAGCCGTCCTAGCAACGAAGCACATAATAAATTCAGAGTTGTTTCTGAAATCGGCTCTTGTTGATTCTGGCGTTGATCCGCAGGTGTTCGCACTGGTCATACCCCTGATTGCTATATTCCAAATTAAAATATCGATCTTAAATTGGTTATCGCTCACTCGTCCCGATTGCGCCGGGGCTGCAGGGTTGGCTTGGTCGCTTTGATTTTACTGTCCCCCACTGAAAACTGAGTGGTAGACTCTAAATACACTTTATTTATTTAAGTTAGGTAGGTGAGTTAGGAAGGATGTTTTTTTAGTAAAACGTTCTACGATCATCTTTGAACAGGGGGAGGGGGCGCGAAATACGAGGGGGGGGGCGAGGGGGCGTAGGCCAAAGCCCCCTCAATTATCTCCAGTCACTATGAAAAGTATAATAAAATTTGCGCTTACGGCGAATTTGCCTCCGGCGCCCCCAAATCCTTGCTAAACCCCCCCCCCCCTACGATTGCGGAGGCTGAAAATTAAGAGCGTTCACCACCCCTTTTTTAGGCAATTTTCCTGTTTGCTCGGCTGAATGACCATCACAGTTTGTTAGAAATTTTGAACATATCTCAAGAAAGTGGAAATACAGAGTTTCTATAACGTAACACATTCCTAAAATTTGTTTTTTGAAATAATTTATAAAAAATAATTAGATTTCACGAATTTCAATTTTGTTAATAAGTCCAAAATTGACTATATTCCGTGAATTTTTTCTGGCTGATCAAGTCAAAATTTTTGAAAATCTATGACTGTATGAACTGTCCATGTATGCTTTATCGACAAGTTTGCAAATTGTATATACGTAGGATGCTTTTTGGCCGAGCAAACCGTCTATTTACTAAACTTCAAAGGGTGGTGAACCCCTCTTAAGGATGAAGGACGAAAAGGAACATGAATCGGGGCCCAGAGAGCCTAAATGATCGCTTTCATTTTCTACTTGAATCATTTCTTATCACATCAATATCATACCAAAGATTAACCATGTGGGATCATATTCATACGCATCTTCTTGACCAGGCGCGTAGGAACGTTTTGAAAGTTGGGGGGCAAATTTATTAGCATATTTTGTGGGCGGCCGCTGTGGAAAGCCCCAGCCAAAGGAGAAAAAAAATTCACCATACTACAGTAACTATTTCGTCATGTTTTAACTGCACTCGGACTTTGTAAACGATATTTTACAGCAACTATCTGCGATCAAAAAACTAAAAAAATGAACCTGAAGTGGCCCATTTTTAGTTAATTTCAACCTATTTTTTATATAATCACGAAGCATACAGGCAACATATTCGTTAACCAGGTGAATGTCGATTGGATAAGTGTTACAACATAATTACTAAAACTCACGTTTAACGTTTGAATCTCCCCCCCCCCCCCCCACCTGGGCCAAACTTCCCGCCCTGCCCACCCCAGGTACATACGCTACGCATGTTCTTGACAACTTGTCCACTACCGAGGGTTGGTTAGGGTGTGAACGCGTCTTCAACTGCGGGAAGTGTAGGCTTTTTTAACCCCTTTATTAGTTTTATACGCACATTTGGGGGGGGGCCCAAAGTTTAGATCTACACAATTTTTTTCGGAAAATATACTAAAATCTAAATGCGTTGTTCTCGCTCATCGCGCAACGCTTCCTCATAATTTCTCGTTGCCGGAGGTTGTTGGTAGCCGACCCAAACACCCCGTCGGCAGCCATTGCCCGGGGCCACGACTACCAACATAATAACCTCTACAACAATTAGAACATTAAAAAATTTAAAATAATAAGCGTCGACACAAAACGACGAGAATTTCTCTTTGTAAAAGGTAAAAAACCCCTTTCAAAATTTGTTCCTTTTTCCCGTGAAATACAACAACACACACGCCAACACATCCACCCAAACTAAACAATACGGTAGTAGGATGAGCGCTTCACATGAGGCCCGATGTATTCGTGACGGCGCCAACACCAAATACTAAACTAATCTAATAATAAATTAAAACAACTTATTTGTTTTTTGTTTTGAAGGAAACAGAAGCAGTTCTCTTCTCTAGCGAAGATCATTTTTCACACGCTTCGAATTTCCCAGTTGGAAAACGCTCGCATTTTTTAAACAAAAGAATCTCCGGGATCCCCGTTTTTTTGATTTTTTTGATACATTCAGGAATATGAATATTGAATAATGAATAATAATCAAGTATTGAGACAAACAGGTGGTTGTTCTCTAGGTACCGAGCTCAGTGCGTGGAGTAGACGGGGCTCGGAGCCGTCATGAGGGGGGGCAAGTACCGGTGCAGTTTACTAGAGGGGGGGGGGGGTTGGCCCGGGGTAAATTTGGCCCGGAGAATGCTCTGCTATGGGGCCGTCGGAAAGAGATAAAATACGTTCACAGACTCAGGGGAAGAAAGGGGAAATTTACAAACCGAAACTAGAGGCGAGCTCGGGCATTAGCCCGTCGGGGCCGCTCCCCCCCCCCCTTCCCCGAAACGCGCAAGGGCAACACAAACTTGACAAAGACGAGGAAAACGACCAGAGTAAAATCTGCCCCCCTTTTTTCTCCTACCCTTGGTGGTTCTGACCAGCATAGCATAAAATTTTCCCCCCACATCCCCCAGGGTAGAGTGGCGGGAACTTTGACCTGAAGGTTTTGGGGCGCAAAAAAAACTTAAAAAGCGAAGATACTAATTGGGTTTGATCCCGCTTAAAACGAAAGCGAAAAATTCACCAATCCCTTGGTTTGGGGACGGCGGAAACAGTGACTCTGGCTTTTTTAGCAGTAGTAGCAAGCAGCACTTAATAATATATTCCAAGCAAGTTGTTCCTAATTAGATTTTAAATACTGACTTCGTCGTGGGGGTCTGACCCAACCCGTTGGGTCGGGTTTTCCCCTTTAAATACCGACTTCTGGTTGGCCATTTTCCGCCCCGCCTATAGGACGTCGGGGCCAAAAGGGTTGGCTGGGCTGTTTTAATATCAAAAAAATCCCTCCCCCCCCCCCCCCCGAATATTAGTGATGCGAGTAATGCAACGGTAGAGTTGGTAGACTCTAAATACGAATTCATTTATTTATTTATTTATTTATTTGCAGACAGAACGTTAACACCAGCTCGACTCTACAGCTTCTCACCCGCGGATACTATCATAATAGAGTAACGGTCATCTACTACAGAGTCCACGTATGACTGTGGAAGACAAACAGACTGCTCAGGAGAAAGAAAAAGTGAATATGTTTAGCATTGAAACCCATTTGATGACACTACGACGACATATCACACAGACACATTGAAATCACAGAGGTATATTATATCTGCTCTTTATTCTTCAAGTCCATGCTCTATTTAGGAGTGTTCAGTCGGTCCTAGCCGAGGTGGATTGAATTGAAAAGGGCAGTGATTAATTGTAAATGAGCAGAATGCTTGTTGGTTGCTGCTGGTGCGTGCCGACGGCCACTACAGCACTACCTGTGTCGGCCTGAATGACTGCGCGGCAGCAACCGCAAGGGAGGGAGTAGCTGGCGCCACTCAGACCAACTTCCGATACACGTCTTCCTAAAGCTGCCCCCAGACGTTCAAACATTTCGTACAGTTGCTTGACAACAGCCGTTTGACAAGCATGCTACTCCCCACACATGAACCGATGTGCGTGGACACAGCGGGGGGGTTACATCTGCCAACCCTCATTAGAGGCCATTCCTTGCGTTCGGAAGTACGCAAAAAGAATTTCTCCTTCATTATCCAAGCATAAAGTTTGCGTGTGCTATTGTTGGTGGCACAAACCTACTCCCTGAAGACGTGACTAATGATCTCTTTTCGTACGAAATGTTTGAGTAGCCCCCCCAGACATTCAAACATGCTGTCAAGCGCGGTCAAAATATCAAAACTGTTTGAAAACTACGATTTGCTTGACAACACGCTGACACGCCCCCCCACACGTTCCAACTTGCTGTCCAAACACGATGTTGTCAAGCAACTTTTACGAAATGTTTGAACGTGTGGGGGCCGCTTAACTGGAGCAACCTCTACCTCAAATTAAAAGATAAACAGGGGGTGAATGGTAAAAAGATGATAAAATGCCGACAAGACATTCTTGTAAATCCATAAAATAGGAAATTCTTTACCTAGGTGGAAAACTCTAAGAGAGGGACGAGCGAGCGAATCCGAATACTTTCAGTTGACTAACTAATAGTAGTCACATGTGTGTTTGCTTGTTTATTCATTTTCCACAGAACAAAGTGTAAATTCATATATGGATTTGACGCGTCTAAACGGGTGGTTAGTTCCTGTGTTTGGCGCCAGAATCATGTGACTTCGGCATCACAAAAATTCGAATAAATATGTATCTTAGATTAAAGTTTGCGTTCTCATTCCCATCAGAGCATATTTGTATATAAATATCACCATCCATGCTATGCTATAAACCATTGACTCTACTCTATACATAGACGGATAGGCAATCATATAATATACCCCTATCTGGACCCCGGGTAGAATCTGGCTAAAGAACATGTCGCAAACCTCCCCAAAAACTCTTCCCATGACGACCTCCCAGACGACGACGACCACAACACAAACGATGACAAAGACGATGACGACCAAGACGTTAGAGCCCCCATTTTCTCATGAAATTCGCAATATTTCGATATATTTTTAAATCTGAAAAATCCCCAAATTCGCTCATCCATCAACGCGACTATAATAAGCGGTCGTGAACTTACTACTACGCGAGTGATTGTCCTACACACACACTTGGTCCGGGCCTGGGAACCGAGGCATGAATGAAACCTTGCCCGGTTCCCAGAAGCTGTGGACTCACCACTCACAGCCCCCGAGCGTCGTCCAGCCGGCACGCCACTGTCCGCCCCCGGCCAGGAGCCTAGGAGTAGCTAGGAGCTTAGCTTGGCCTGGCTGACACGATCCTCTCCTCTCTCCCAACCCAAGACAACACAGACAGGCAGGCAGGCAGGTAGGCAGGCAGGCAGGCAGGCAGGCAGGCAGGCAGGCAGACAGACAGACAGACAGACAGACAGACAGACAGACAGACATACAGACATACAGACAGACAGACAGACAGACAGACAGACAGACAGACAGACGAACGGACAAATAGACAAATGGACAGACAGACAGAGAGGCAGACTGACCGACGTAAAGACAGACAGATACAGACAAAAACTCCTAGAAATTTGCAAATGAATAATTTAGTTTAGGAAATCTAAACAGCCGCAAGTGGGGCAAAAATAATTCTTCGGGTGCGAATTTGAATGAAATTATTTTAATGTGATTTGTCTCGTGGCAGGTTCCTCCTCTGGATGTATTGGAAGTTTTTTGTTGTTCAGTCAGGTAGAATTAGTTCCGAATAGCTGAGGTCTGCTTTGCATGATGATACTGAATGAATTAACATGCTGGACGAGTTCGCCATTCTCTGCATTCATCCAGACTAAACGCCAATATCATTTTATATTCAACATATTAATATTAGATTATTAGATTACCAACTCGGAAATCTATTAAGTCAATATAAAATTAATTTCCTTTATAATAGAAAGTATACAAGTACACGATATCAGTGGCGTAGAAACCCTGGTTAGGGGAGGGAGAAAATATAACATCAGGTTCGTTTTCTGAGTTTTTAGATCGCAGATAGTAGCAGCAAAACATCATTTACAGACAGTGTCCGAGTGAAGAAAGTTTTATTTTTGTGCATAATAGACACACAGACAGACAGACAGACAGACAGACAGACAGACAGACAGACAGACAGACAGACTTTTATACACATGATGGTTTAGTTGGGCAATCAAATTGAAATTTCAAAAACAACTAAGTGTATTTCCTTCATAAACAAAACGGTAATCCCTTGAGTTGCAATTTTTCAGTGACCCTTGCTACCCCACGGAATCTACTTAATTTAGCACTTTCAAACTTCCCCCCTCCCAATTTATTTTTTTATTTATTTTTTTATTTATTATTTATTTATTTTTTAAATTTGGTCGTGAGGGTCTTTGAAAAAATAGTGCACCCCTCAGTTTTTCGTGGAAATGGGGGGTGGGGACCCAAACAGGTTTCTTTCCCGCCCACAAAGGGAACCCGAGGTGGAAAAGTTGATCACCCCCCGGGGCCCACATTAATTTCCCAAACACCTTTTTAAAATCAAATTTAAATTTATTTACAAGGTTTAAAAAAACTTTATGGGCGGCAGAAGGGGTCGAAAACCCCGGGGAAAACAAGGTTTTACCCCCAAAACCCCACCCCGGGGCGTGGGAGTGGCGGGGTCAGCCCTGGGGGGTAATTGTTTTTTTTTAAATTTTTCCCAAAAAATTATAAAAAGAAAAAATACTGGAAACAACAGGGGGGGGGGGGGGAGAAAGTGAGAGTTCGGTTTTGCAAAACCAGTACAGGGTCGGTTTGAAAGCTCCGGCCGTTAGTGCCCCTTATTGCTTCTAAATTTGCGAGTTTGCACCTTTCAAAGGACCCAAAACACGTTTTAAAAAAACGAAAAAAGGCATAAAGATGGCGTATCTCCCGGGGATGGGGGGGGGGGCGATCGCCCACGCCCCACTCCCCCTTTTTTCCCCCAAAGACTTTTTATCGGTATAATTGAGTTTAAGATAGCAAAAAAAACACATGAATTAAAATACCGGTAACCCCCAGATATTATGTGGTAATAAAACATTGGTCGAAAAAAAGACAAACCAAGTTGGTCCCGCTTTGAAAATTTGACTTGGGAAAAAAGGGGGCGCTATCAACTTTTAAAAAAATAGGTGAGGGAAAGAATGCCCCAAAGCGTGAGGTTTAAAGCGAGGGGTTTTTCGAGAAGAACAATCAAAAGCACATGCGCCAAAGTGACTCAAGCTAATTGATTTTTGACAACTTGTTGCTTTTTTATTTTTCTATCAATTTCACCCAAACAGTATTATAATGTCCTTTGTTTTCCCCAAATTGGAAAGGAATTTAAGTTTTAGCCTTTTTGGCATTTTTTCGATTACCCAGTGTTTTTTTTTTAAAAATATTATATTTTTTTTTTATATTTGGTTGGGTATTAATAATTTTTGTTGTAATGTTTTATTTTTAATATTTTTTCATTTGGAAATCAAATTATGAGGAAGACGTAAATAAATAAATACAATACAAATATATTAAAAACAGTAGTGAAAGTACCCCACTATACCAGGAAGGTAGGAGTTTCGTGTGACAATATTTTGGAGAGGAATGTCCAATGTGAACCTGAAAGTCACGAGGAAAACCTTGGAAAATCCTCAACAATCAAATGGGGAAAATGTTTTCGTACCGCGATATTCCCATCCAGGGGGCTGTGATGTGTGTGGGTCGGCTTTTTTGGGGGGGAGGTTTTCTTTAAAAAATGCCCCGGGTCACCCACACGCTTTGCGGGCGGGAGGTGAGCCCAAAACCCCTTTTTTTTTTACCCAAAACCCCATTATTATCCAAATTTGAGATTATATTGTGTTTTTTTTCAAGTTGAAAAAACCGAAGTCCCATCAAGGACCAGATATTTGTTTTTAGAAAAAATACAGAAACGGGCCCCACTTCGAAATTTTGAAATCTGCCCCAGGGAGCGCTACGTAAACCCCACCCGGCGAGCGCTATGCAGGACGTAGACCTGCTGCCAAACAAACTCCCTTTTGTAAATTTTTATATTTGTGAAATTTAGTAAATTATTGCAACCAAACGGGGGCCCCAAAAAGTCCAAATTTTTGGGGGGAAATGTTTTTGATTTCCGCAGATGGGGATTGGGGATTCGTCCCCGGACCCGGGACAGGGTAGCATGGGATGAAAATGTATGAACCCCATGTTCCCAGGGGCGAAAGCCGATACAATCGAGCTAAAATTTTATGTTATTTTGGAAAAAGAAAAATAGTGATAACACAGATTAAAAAGAGTAGGGGCCTTTCACTACGTAGGGAATCTGTTATCCCGTGGGATACCGAAAGCTTGGGAGAAAAAGGGGCCGAGATATTCATAGACGACAGAGCTTTTTTTTCCAAAAAATTTAAAAGTCAAATTTAGAGAAATGCAAACTACCCCAAATTTAGAGATTTAAAAAGTACCGCCCGATTGTCTAGGGTTAAGAAAGCCTGCCTGGAAAAGCGGGAGATCCTGGTTGGGTTTTAGATTGGGGGGGACTTTTTTTTTCTGAAAATTTTAGTAAATAATAACGACAGGCTTGATGGGGAAACAAAAACCGAACAATTTTTATTTTTGTTGTTCAGACACAGGGGGGCGGAAATCCCGTGACAAGCTTATGGGTTTCGACAAAACCCCTGTAATCCCACAGCGCTAATAAAAAATAATACAAACATTAATGCTTTCAAAGGGTTTATTGGGTTTGCCCCTAAAAAACGGGGGGTTCCTCACGAGGGTTTCCCGGGGGGATAACCATAGGGTTGGTTTTTTTGGGATTTAAGGGGCGCGTCCACCATTAGGTCATAATGCACCACCCAACCCGGGGGGGGGGGCAAAGCGGTCAGAAAAAAGCCCGGGTAAAGGGGGGGAAAAGGGGGGGGCTCACGTGCGGTCGTCAATGTCTTCGTATCTTTCGTGGGTTTTTCATTGTTTTCATCTTCCCTGAAGGGGTGAAAAGGGAAAGGGGGGAAGGTCCCCCACGACGAAATTTCCGGGGGCCGCCTCTATTTTGGGGAGGAAAAATAAACCTTTTATAATAGGGATGTTTGCGAGGGGGGATTTTTTTTCTTGAACTCCCCCTTTTTCCCGGGTTTGCAGAACAAAGCTCTGGGCCAAATTTTTACCCCGGGGGCAAATTGGCTTTCCCAAGAAAACGTTGGTTGGTTTCCTCGCATTGAGGGCTTTGCGCGAAAATGTTCGACCCAGTAAGCCCCGTCCCCCACTTTGACCCCAACGACGCCCCGCAGAACACCGGCCCGGCGCCAAACCCCCACACACGTGGCGAGCCGGCTGCCGTCTGGCGCTACATTTTAGGAAAGTGAGTGGGTAGCGCCTGTAGTGGCAGCCGGCGAGACCCGTGTGGGAGTGCTGGCTGCCTACTGGTGTTTCCCCAGGCGACGCGCGTTACTGCATGGGCTACCCCGAGAAAGGCCCCAAGGCCCCAAAAAAGTAGGCGCCGACACCCTCGCGAGCGAACAATGACCAAAATAGAGACCGAAACCAAAATCTGATACGAAACACCAAAGGGCGTACGCGAACGGTATGTGACAGACCAGCATTCCCTTTGGGGGGGGTGGGGTATGAAAAAAACTAGTAACTAAATACCGAGGCGCCCGGGGTTTTTAAAAAATTCCCAGGGGTGCTGAAATTTTTTCATTTGGGATTTCAAAGGAAATTTCCTTTTTAATTGTCATGAAATTTGGTACATTTATTCAGTAGCAGAAAACAGTCCTGATTTATGGGGGGAAAAGATTTTTTTTTCAGATTTTTATATAATTTTAAATCGAAAACAACTTCCCCAAAACTATGGGAAGGGGAAAGGTTTGTTTCCCATTTTGCAAAATCAGGGTCTGCTTGAAAGTTTCAGCCGTAAGTGTCTCTTATCGCCGAAGGCGATAAAATTTCCGAATTTACTACTTTCGAAGGCCTAAAACCGCATTTAAAAATCGAAAATTGCACAATAGGTGATGGGTCGCGCAAACAAAATCTAGCAGGGGGAGGGGGGTAATCGGCCCACATTGACACTGATGTTAGTTTAGTCTTACGAAAAGAATGGAATCGCATAAAAAAATGTATTTTTTAAAATTCTCTTTTCTGTTCAGGCATTCACAGAAAAGTCTACCATTGTATATTAGGGGGGCTGATTTGTTATTCGCAAAACAAGAAAATGCCGCAGGACAGCTCAAAAATTTGTTATATATAGGCCGAAATTTAATAGAAAATTCAGAATATTTGGAGGCAACCCCGAGCACCACGGAGTGGCGCAAGGGATATGATGTGCAGTGTTGGGTAGGAACTTTTAAAAAAGAACGCGTTCCTAGGAAAAGCGTTCCTTTTCGGGAAAATTTTCAAGGAACGCGTTACATTTTTAGTTTGAGGAATTTTAACACAAAAGTTACAAATTTTGGGGAACTTTTAATAAAGTTTTTGAAGTTCCTTTCAGTCTGAGAGATGGACAAAAAAACGCCATGACCTCCATGCCATGACACTTGACACACCCTTTTGAGGGATAGATAGTTGGTAGAGGAAAACAAGCCAACGCTAGCGACCGCCCCGAGACGGACCAACCATGGAAATTATAATATCCAGCCCAGGACCAACATCCCAAACGAGGCAAACCACGTGGACTGAGGTGCAAGGCGGCGCGGTAATTCAATGAGTCTGCATAGGAACGGTGCAATTGGCTTTATTGTAACGCAAATACTTGAACATTTCGATGCATGCATACATTTAAACTGTCTACAAGTGTGTATCAGTACATACAATAATTAATTCCTAAATAATAAATAAAATAAGACTCAGATGGCCTTTCAAAGTGAGATAAACAGTTGGATAAACCTTTCAAATTAGCTTTTCCGCCACTGAAAATCAGTTTTTGGACTGAGTGGGTAGATCCTAAAGTCTAATTCGAATATATTTATTATTTAAATAGGCCTATACACTTTCTTGGGTTCTTTTTCTATTTCTTTTCCACATAACAATTTAAAGTACCCATATGAACACATTTATTTTTATAATCCATTCCAGTATCACCCAAAGGTAACACTTATTGTTAACTTTGATGATTGGCACTATTGGGTATCAATGCTGAGTGGAATTTATTTTGCTGTAATAACTTTTTTATAAAGTAAAATTTACTATTAGAAAATTCCTTGACAATCCTATAATTGAAGGAAAATAAATACAAATACAAACCAAAACAGCTAGTTTAATTACTTTTTTTAAAATTTTTACTTAAAGGGCTATTCCCTAAAAATTTAAAAAAATTAATTTGTAACGTGTTTTTTACACGAATTTTTCTTTTTCTTGAAACAAAAATTTGCAAAATTTTATTGTTTGGGAAAATTTTTTTAAAATTTGGCTTAAACCCTGCTTTTTTTTTTCATATAGATACTGAGCTTCATACAATTTAAAATCCCCCTTTTATAACATCTGTTTTGAAATTGGGCACAAATATACTCTAAAAACACCAAAAAATATTCATTCTAAAATAAACCCCCCTTTGGTATAAAAAAGCATATTTTGACCGAACCACTTGCCCAAATTCAAAACAAAAATAAGAAATTTACAGAAATGGCTGTACAGTATGTCAATAATGGAAAATTATTTTTTTGGATAAAAATCCTCCAAGGGTCACGTGCAGTAAGATCGTCCCATGAATTTCTTTTGGGGAGTTTTTTTCCCGTGGGACCTAGCTCGAAAAATACAAAGTTGACATTTTTGGGGGGTCACACGAATCAAATATATATTTTGGTTAAGCGGGTAATACCCTTTAACTGTTTCTTTTGGTCGCATTTGGTAATTAGATTTATTTAGTTGTCCCCCCTTTGTAAATAATTTTTTTTTTAATTGAATGGGTAGAATTTAAAATAAATAAAAAAAAATAAAAATTAAAAAAAGATTAGACTTTAGATTTGTGTTTTTTTATTTTGGAAATGTCTGCGTGTAACTGGTTTAATTAGGCCTAGTTATATATAAAAAAAAAACATTTAACATCAAAAAATTTGGGGTTCAGTTTGTCATGATAGCCCCGGGAAAAAATAATGGCAAATAAATAATTAATTTAAATTTTAATTTTTTTTAATTTTAAAAATTTCAGCAGGTCCCATTGGCAAAAATCCCATAAAAAAATTTAATAACAATAATAATAATAATAATAATAATAATTTTGCAACTTTTTTGATGCCCCGTGACCTTGGGGGGATTTTGGTAAAAAATTTTTGGCATATTGACATATTTGAATATTTTAGTGTTTAACAATAAAATTTTATATGACGTAAGAGCCACTATATATTTTTTTAAACAACTATCTAAAAAATGCAATTATGAATTAAAAACCCCTTTCAAATTCAAAAAACAGACATTGTCCGAAAACGGAGAAGGGTTAATTTTTTAAAAACTTCAAGTTGAATGTAAGACAAACTGAAATCCCCAGAATTAAATGCATTTTAAAGGCCTACCCTAGCCAAATTCTTCATTTGTACTTCTTTGATTTATTTGGTCTTTAAAAAAAAAAAAAGCAAATGCCTGGCTTTTAATCCCTTTTACAATGGGTATTTAGGCTTAATATATATATATTTCTCGGAAAATTATTATTGTATGTATGATAAACACTTGTAGACAGTTAAAAGATGTGCCTTTGAAATGGCCAAGTTTTTTCGTTACAAAAAAACCCAATGGCACCTTTCCTATGCGATCATTAAATTACCGCCCGTTTTTGACTCACCCGTGGTTTGCCGCGTTTCGATGTTGGTCCGCCCTTGGTCCGCCTCGGATGACTCATTCCCTCTCCCAAATATCCATGCTCAAAGGGGACACCCATGCTCCCTCTACATTTGAAAACGGATTTAGCTGAACAGATATGAAAATCATTTTGAAAAAAAAGCTAACATAAAATTTTTTGGGGAGGCGTAACCCGGATGATAAACCTGTAATTTGCCGGGACGAACAGTTTTAAAATCAAAACCCTAAATCCTAGTACCAAAATTTTTTTTTTAAATTTTTTTTTATTTTAAAACTTTGAACAGGAATTTTTATTATTTCGGGAACTCAAAATTTCCTTTTTGTGGGAAAGGAAAACTGAATTTTTAAAATTTCCATTTTTGCGGGAACGACCCAACAGATGATGCGAGTCATCGTCGCGTTGCATGTTACAACTCGCCACGCTTGACGCCTGCAGAACACAGCAGGCAACCAGCACTGCACACGTGTCTGGCCGGCTGCCTGGCTGCCAGCAAGCAGGCGCTGCACAATCCACATTCCTGACTTCAAAACCCGCGACAAAAAAAACCAAAGTCCTCATCACCCTGCTGTGCTATGCTATGTTTACCATAGAGATAGATATAGTACTTCTTCTACTATACTTTCTTATGCCTATTTAGCTTTGCATCCGTACACATTTTATATTCAATCGGGGCCCTTTTTTTCTACAACCGTTGAGTCCCGCTAAAATCATGACAGTCACATGCACTTTCCGTCTGATAAAAAAAACTTTAAAAAAAAAATTGTTAATTTATTGATCTTTAGTATGAAAACTGAACTTGTCAGGGGGAAAAAAACAATAAAAGGTTTGTTTGGATTCATGGGCGCGTCAACCGTTAGATCTAATGCGCCACTAGCCTATGGATATAGAGGAGGAGCCCATGCTGGTCAGAACCAGCCACGGGTATAGGGGGAGGAAAAGGGGGTCGTTCTCACGTCGCGGTCGTCATCGTCTTCTGACATTTGTGATGTCAGTTCTCAAAAACTAACAATGTCAAAACTCAAAACCGTCCCTTTCCAAAAACAGAATTAGATCCTTTATCAAATAGGGGAATATCGCAGGGTTGGACTTTGGGTGACCCCCGCCCATGTTTGCCTCAGAAGTGGATTAACATTAGAACATTAATCCTTGAGCTTCTGCTTCTCACGTTATTAAGAGTTTAGTTTGGAATTTACAACATCAGCTACGTCACGAGCATTGTGGCCTTGTTGGCTATTTATACAGGAACCAAAACCAGAGGAATTCCTTTCAAACCGTGATGACTGATGTTTTGATATAGTATTGAAGAGTGGAGAGCTGCATTGTTGCTATAACAAGAGTTGACATGGAACGTGTGTCTGTTGATATAGTATTGAAGAGTGGAGAGTTGCATTGTTGCTATAACAAGAGTTGACATGGAACGGATCCACGGACTTTCACAAGACAAATACCTCGCGAGGGGACTATAACCCCCCCTCCCGCTGTGTGGGGCCCCGAGGGAGCCGTCCCACCGTGCCGCTTCCCCTAAGGCCATCACCTTTTTTTTCCCCCTATGCCCCATTTCTACCTGTCGATAAAGACCATGTTACATTTTTGGCCTAAGGGGAATTGATTTTTCCCCTTGGGCCAACACCCTGCATTTATTATCGAAAAAAACAAAAAAGGTTTTTTGGCGTTGGGGAATTATTTTTTCCCCTTGGCCAAAAGCTATATGCATCGTTTACGGGGAAGGAAGGGGTGTTGTTTTGGGGTTGGGGGAATTGATTTTTTCCTTTTAGGTCAACAGGTATATGATCGTTACGGTAAGGAGCGGGGCGTTTTTGGCCTTTGGGGGATTTATTTTTTTCCCGAGGCCAACAGCGTATATCATCGTTTACGGAAGGGAATGGGTGTTGTTGGCGTTGGGGTAAGTTTTTTCCTTTTAGGTAAAGGTATAGCATGTTTTGGTAAGGGGGGGCTTGGTCTTAGGGGTAATTTATTTTTTTCCCTTTTGGCCAAAAGCGTATATGACCCCGCTCCCTTACCCTAAGTAAAACGATGAAATTTCGCGTTGGCCCAACGGGAATAAATCAATTTCCCCCAAAGGCCAACAAACCCCGCTCTTTCCCTAAACGATGCATATACCGTTGGGCCCAACGGGAAAAAAATCTATTACCCCCAAACCCCAAAAACCCCCCCGCTCCTTTCCGTAAACGAGCATAACCCCCTGTTGGCCTAAAGGGGGAATAAATCAATTACCCCAAGGCCCAAAAAACCTTTTTTTTATTTTCCCTAATGAAATGCGGGTTTGGCCAAATGGGAATAAATCAATTCCCCCTTTGGGCCCTCAACGTTTCCCGCCCCGGTCTTTATCGACAGGTAGAAATGATGGAAGGGGGAAAAAAAAAGGTTGAGGCCCTTACGGGAAGCGGCCTGTGGGAAGCAACCCCCCCCGGGGGGCCCCGAGGGTGGCCCACTAGGGAGCTCCCAGTACACTTGCTGTTTGCCAAACTTGTTTCTCAAAAGATTCGTATTGTGATTTCTTGTATAATTTACAGATAAATCTTATTTTATTGCACTCTATCAATCATTTGAAAAGCACACAGAACATGCTTTTATTTTTTGCTTAGTTTATGAATCTAGGGTATTTTAAAGGGATTGACTTTTTTTACATGTCAAAAAAAGATTTTAAAAAATGCATGAATTTGAACAATTGGTCGACCAAAATAATTTGTGTCAGAGTTCTCGATGAATGTTTTTTGCAAAAAATAAATAGGGTCCCCTAAGGGTTTAAAAAACCGTCCGCGGGACTGTACGGTTGTCCTAATCTACGGGGTCCGTCTTAAAGGGCCAAAGCGTATGGGTCTAGAGGACGCGGTTCGAATCCCGCATTCGCTGGGTTAGAATGCCTTGCCCACTCATCGTCTCGAATAGCCTTAGTCAACTGCACACACTACATTGATTTGAAATGAAATGAAATGCAATTGTTCCAGTCAGAATGAATGATACTCGATAAAACGTTCAGTGCAACGAGTAATTACACACTTGATTTACACTGAGCCAATTAATTTACCCACATACAGACAAAGACCGTAGCGAATACCCTGATAGGCTTTGATAGGCAGCAGCGATCCTTGCTTGGCGCCCCATCAATGAGTTCAGCATCTGTAAACGTTTGAGAAGAATGAATCACCTACTGATAAACTCCCGTCCCGCTTGGAAACCACGCTAAAGCTTGAAACCCAGATGGGGTAGTGTCCAGTACAGCTAGAGTCCCAAACCTCTGAGTTGACCGAGTGTCTAAACCCATTTTCCGCCGGGGGCCGGGGGGTCAAGGGGGGGGGGTCAAACGGGGCAAGACCATGCCCCCCTCAATATCATACAAGAGCATCGTTGAATTTAAATTCGCAAGATTTTGTACTGGCAATATTGTATCTTCACAAGTTTATAAATTCTCGACAAAAGCACGCTAAAATTTAGTAAAATGCCACCAATTGCAATGTAAAATTAAAAAAAAAACACAGGGGCTATGCGCCCCAGACCCCCATTGTGCCAGGGAACATACTTTTCAAAAACAAATTGTTTCATGGGCAGTTATAGACATTTCTTATTGCCCCCCCCCCCACCGAAATGCACTTTCGGCGTCACTGTTGTATTCCACTATTAATATCGGCAAACACATCAGTCTTCCTGGTAATAAAATCATTGATCTTCAAGCAATCAAGCGCTTTTCAATTTCAGTAAATTAACAATTTATATTCGTCTTAAAATATGACTATTAACTTTCGTATAGGGAAAAACGAAAATTTCCCCTTTATGGGGTTGCAAAAATTTTTAAAAACGCAATCAAAACCCGGGGTGGTTCAATAAAAATTTTATGGTAAAAATCATTCCTAAATTGATCAAATCCTCTGAATTGTGTAAGGAGGAGGATGAGAGAGAGAGAGAGAGAGAAAAGGGGAGGGAGAGGAAGAAGAGGGGGAGAGGGGAGAGAGAGAGAGAGAGAGAGAGATTTGATTGTAGAGAGAGAGAGGGGGGGGGGAGAGAGAGAGAGAGACTCGAACCCCTGTCCTCCCTCCGAGTCCACGCTCTGAACCTCGCGACCAGATGAAGACACGCAAAACATTCACGACATACCTTTCAACCAATTAGAAGCCGGCCCGACCTTCATGAGCACTCATGCATCATAGATTGCAACACTCTTGAGTTCTTCAAATCTTAATTCTTCAGGAACTGACATCGATACATGCTATCAAAAATATTAATACTGTACCTTTATCTTCAAATATGTGCTGAATCAAGCATTACGCAATAATTCACCCACCTGTTTACCATAGTTAAAGCCTTATTTATGTATTTTTTAAATCCAAGATTAATATACAATAATTTTAGACAACGTCGTAATACGCACATGTGGTCGGAGCAGAATTCTATCAATCAATATATTTTTTAAATCCTCGACCAAATAAAATTAATAGTTGTGAGTAAAGGAAGGGAGGAGGGAGGGTGATTCCGCCGGTACCGGGAAAGGGGCCCCCCCCCCCCCCCCCGATCGAAAGAGTTCCTACTAACATTTTTATTTAAATTGAAACTCACCCCCCGACACGAAAGCCCGGTCGTGAAATACTTGAGCGCCAGGCACCGTGTAATCCCGGTCATTAGAGTCCAGCGCTGGAGAAATCTTCATTAGCATCAACAATGCGAGGCATTCCGGCACGTCGTAATGTTTTGTGGGGGGGGGGGGGGGACGTCGAGGCATACACTCACGTGATCCCCGGACTATTGCATGAAGTTTGTGAAAAAAAAATAGTCGCTTGGCAAAGTTGTAACCCTTTATATGATAGTGGTAAAAATATTTACTACCACTTTTTAAAAACCCCAAAAAACGAGCATAATTTGGCCCAGGAAAAAGGCCGCGGAATTTTTATTTTAAAATTTTTTCAAGAACGGATTTTTGGGGAATGGTTTTTAAAAACATATTGTGTATTTTAAAAACCCAAAAGTACACAAATTTCCGGGATGTCCCGGATATTTTCTTTGCCCGTAGAGATTCAATTTGAACATGTAAAAAAAGGGGGGGGGGGGGCAAAACGAACGCGAGGTAAATATTAATCCCAGAATTTCCGTGAAAATTGCACGTCCTTTACATTTGACAGAAAACCCTTGGGTTTTTAAAACAAAAATGTTTGCCTGTATACTTCATTATAACATAAAAAATAGGTTGAAATTTACTACCTACTAAAATGGGGCACTTCACGTTTTTTTCCTAGTTTTTAGATCGCAGATAGTTGCTGTAAAACATCGTTTACAGAATCTGAGTGCAGTTAATTAGCATGACGAAATAACCGTGTAGCATGTTGAAAATTTGACTGGCCCCAACTACACCAAAAAAAATGCAAAAAGGAATCGCCCCCCCCCCCCCCCCCCCAACTTTCGACACGTTCCTACGCGCCTGGTAGTGCGGTGCAGGTGGTTGTATTGAACGTCATTGTCTCGCCCCTCAGCTGTCAAAACAGATCTGACTTATATTAAACACCTATCTATGTGTTACACATGCACACTCGTCTCGACCGTCTGCACGTTATCACTCTCACTCTCACTACATCCCCTATTTTAAGAGCCAACAAGGCGACTTGAAACTTGGGCCTTTCAAGGGAAAGTACCCCCCCCCCCCCTCCCCCCCCTCCCTCCCCTCCCCTTCCACCCCCCGGATGTAACTGGGTTTAATTATTAAATTATCGAGTACACCCCTGGGTAAAATTGCTGCATAGTTGGTATGAGTTAGTTTTATGTACGGCCCACGCACATTGGGGTAGTAAATTCGGGGGGGACATAATCATGGGGGGGGGGGGCGATTTGCGCGTGTTTGTACATCCGTGGGAAAGGTCGAAATTTTTTGAAAACGGTTTTTAGAGTGCATTTGGTGCGTTTTAGAAAAGAAGTGGTGGTCTGAATGCAATACCGAAACAATGTAGTTTGTGTGCGTCAATTTGTTTTGTCGTCACGTCGAGCTTACAATAATTCACAGACACAATTATTCAGAAATTCACACAATTCACAAACATATTGATGTTCCATCAATAAAATAACCGAGTGAAATATCAGGTCTTTTTAAAGATGAATCCAAAATTACCATTTTTTCTTTTTGTCATGGGGGGCCGTCCCCCCCCCCCCCCTTGTATCCGCCCCTGGTAATATCAATCTTTGGTTCTCAAACAAACAACAAAGACATGCAACGTTTCTTTGTATAATCGGTTCTTTTCCTTTACAATTACGTTTATCTCTAATGTAGGAATGCAGGGAGAGGCTAATTACGCTCATTCTGCCTCAAAAAAATATCTCAAGGGGTTCCCAAAGCCCCTACTGGGGATCATCGGCCCCGGGTAGCAGTTCCTTCATTTTATTTAAATTTGATTATGCATTGTGACATTTAAATTGTTTTTTATTCGGAGTCAATTTTAACATGTCCATAGACTTACATTGGCCGAACTGTCCAGTCATGGAACAGGTAGAATACAATAAAACTAAAAAACTAGCTCCAGCTCTGGCAAATGTGACTTGAACCCCCTAAAAACAGTGCACAAGCCACGGTGCCGGCCCCCCAGCTAGCTAGCAGGCAGCACCATGTGGCGCATGTGTTAGCAGACGGCGCGGCGACCACATGGTGTGGCAGGACTCTTGCGCAGACTGTACCGCCCCTGCAGCCTGGATTGGTTGAGGAGGCGCCGAGGAAGCGCCCCTGTGTGCAGCACTCGAAACCCCGGACCCTGAGAAGAGAGGCCCCCAAACCCAAAACCCCAAAATAATAAACATATAAAAAATTAATTTGTATTTGGAGTCTACCCACTCAGTCACATAACTGATTTTCAGTGGGGGGGGGATTTAAAGCCGACCAAGCCGACCCTGTAGGCGCCGACACCATCGACGAGCGAACAATGACCAACTAGTGGCTGAAAACACCGATCAATCAAGCTGGACACGATTCCATCAGCAGACAGCGCCAGAATCAACAAGGCTAATCCGGAACAACCTTAGAAATTAGTATGTGCCTCGTTGCTCGGGCCATTGAGTTTAGAAAGTCTCACATTCCTCAGATGGACTCTGATTCACATCAGAAGTTGAAAACCTTCTGCCTAGAGCGGAGATCGAACCCTGGACCTTCTGCACTGGAGCCTAACCACAAGACCAACGAGCCACACTACTCAAGTAAACGAATTGGAGGGATAGAGTAGTAGGATTTAGGAAGACCCGGTATTCGAGCCCAACTTCATTTCCATACGTTTTTCAACCACTAGGGGGCAGCCGCCTCTCTCCCCCCCCCCCCCCCCCAAACAAAACACCATCAATCTGTTTCCTGTGTCATGAAGACATCAATTTCCAGTCCATAACACTTGTAGTTGAAATATTTCAAGAATTTGTGAAATCGATTCCGTAAAAAGTTGGCCCTCGGGAGAAATTGTTTTAAGAGTTGGTAGACGTGTGTTTCCGGCACCTGTTACACGGAGTAACATCTGTTGGGTGTTCACTTCACTCCGCTGTTTCCTCTGATGAGCACAAGTCAAACAACGCGCGAGTGTTTTATACAACATGTTATCTGTTACTTCTGGCTTCATATGTTGCACTCGTGGGCGGCGTAGGAACGTTTTGAAAGTTTAGGGGGGGGGGGGGGGGGTAGCTGGGGTCTGGGGCACCATACTACAGCTGTGGTTTCGTCATGTTTTAACTAAAAAATGGCAACTCGAGGAATAACCGTTTTTTTTAAAGATATACCCGTTTTTTAAATTTCAATTTGATTGCCCAACGAAACCATCATGTCAGGTTAAAGCACTCGGACTCTGAAAACGATGTTTACAGCACTATCTGCACTAAAAACTCAAAAATAAACGTGAATTTTAAATATTTTGCCTCCCCCGGGCCAAAAAACTTGGGGGGAGTTTTGCCCCCTTCCCCCCCTCCCCCCCCGGTTTCCTACGCAACCGCTCGTGGGGGGACGAGTGGTAACAAATAATAAAAATATTTTTTAAATAATAATGAAATAAATAGACGTCAAGAAGACACGAAGTAATGTCGCCTGGGAAAAAAGTAGACAAAAAAAAACGAAAGTCAATGGCGACGATGAAGTGAGTTGAATATAAAAACAACATAAACAACAAAAAAATTATGATGTAAAAGGAAGGAGGCCCCCCGACGAGCCCAAAACAAAGAAGCTGGATAAAAAACTGGGACTGGACAGAAAAGCGACTCTTTGCCTAAGTTATCCTTTTGAAGAACTACAGACAATCAGCCAATGGTTTCAATTTTTCTTCCTCCAGTGTTGGTCGAGCGCAAGCTAAGCGCTGATTTGGGACCCCCGGGTTTTGGTACCGTCGGCCGGCAATCCGGGCTGAAGTTTTTTCCCGAGGTTTTTTCGAGTTTGAGAAAGAACAGCCCTCGGACCCCCTTTATGCCCTATCAGCAACATACCTTGTTCACTGAAGAGGGGCATACATTGAATTCTATAACAGGTTTCACACGGTAAAACTTAAATTTTTACATAGAAGTGACCGAAGGGATAAGACTACTAGGAACAGAGCCCCGAAACGTCTAAATCAAATAATCGGGAAAGCGAACACTAGAACTGGATGGAATCGGTTTTCAGAAGACCTTGGCGATTCGGATTTCTTCGGAAATGTATTACAAAATGATGTATGAGAATGGTATATTATAATATTATCTGTGGTATGAGGGAGGGAGGGAGGCAACGCTTCCGTTTCCAAGACTCTGAGATAAGATATCGCCGGGTGTTGACGAAGAGAGACAAGGCAGGCAGCCTCCTGGCTAGAGATTCCTGACGTGTAGTAGAGAATATGGTCTTACGGCGCGAGCCACACGGAGGACTCTGACCCAGACCAGAACCCAGACCTCTTTAAGTGTGGGGAGGAGATGGTGGACAGAACCAGCCACAGGCAGAGGGTCCATTAAGATATCGCCGGGTGTTGACGAAGAGAGACAAGGCAGGCAGCCTCCTGGCTAGAGATTCCTGCACGTAGTAGTAGAGAATACTGCGTCTCTCACGGCGCGAGCCACACGGAGGACTCTGACCCGGACCAGAACCCAGACCTCTTTAGTTGGTGGTAGCATGCTGGACAGAACCAGCCACAGGCAGAGGGTCCATTAAGATATCGCCGGGTGTTGACGAAGAGAGACAAGGCAGGCAGCCTCCTGGCTAGAGATTCCTGCACGTAGTAGTAGAGAATACTGCGTCTCTCACGGCGCGAGCCACACCGAGGACTCTGACCCGGACCAGAACCCACCGGGGGTGGACAGAACCAGCCACAGGCAGAGGGTCCATTTGGATCAAGGGCGCGTCAACCGTTAGGTCATAATGCGCGTCTAGCTTAGGGGATGTAGGAAAGTCCCATGCTGGTCAGAACCAACCAAGGCTATGGGTGGAAGAAAAGGGGGTTCCCGACGATGATCATTATAGTCTTTGTCACAAAAACCATAATTCAGTTAAAGAATTGCTCATTGTTTATTGTAAAAATTTGCTTTGATAGGGAAACCTCCAGCGCTACGCTTCGAAATGTTGTAGGGGCCACGCAATGTTGTAGGCGCCACGCAATGTTGTAGGCGCCACGCAATGTTGTAGGGCCACGCAATGTTGTAGGCGCCACGCAATGTTGTAGGGGCCACGCAATGTTGTAGGCGCCACGCAATGTTGTAGGAGCCACGCAATGATGTAGGGCCACGCAATGTTGTAGGCGCCACAAGGCAAAACTTGAACATGGTTGTATTGTAGTTCTCGTGCAGTGTAACCTTCATCAGGAATCGGCTACGTAGTCGCGTTGGTTATATAGGTCGCCTGCTGTGATAACACACTACTGTACAGAGCCACCACCGGAACTAGCACTGATAAGTGATAAGGCGACCCAGAACAGTCCAAGAGTCCGGGGCGCGTCAACCGTTGGGACACTAGCTTGGGGGACACTGACAGATCCAGTGTCAGGGACGGGGGGGGGGGGGGTAGTCGCGTTGGTTATATAGGTCGCCTGCTGTGATAACACACTACTGTACAGAGCCACCACCGGAACTAGCACTGATAAGTGATAAGGCGACCCAGAACAGTCCAAGAGTCCGGGGCGCGTCAACCGTTGGGTCATGATGTGACACTAGCTTGGGGGACACTGACAGATCCAGTGTCAGGGACGGGAGGGGGAGGGGTCTCATGTCGTTGTCGTAGAGGTCGTCGGGGGTCCTCGACGGCGACTTCCAGAGTTCGCCTCTAGTTCGGGGAGTGATATACTAGCTGATGTTTGCGAGATGAACTTTATCTTTCTCATCGCCCTTTACGGTTAGCAGAGCCCGGGCCGAGACGTTAGGTCATAACGTGTTACTCTAAACTAGGGGATGGGGGGAGGACAGATCCATGCTGGACAGAACCAGCCATAGGCAGGTTGTTTTAGCGCACTCAACAGTAGAGTTGTCAGTGCTCATGTCAAGTGAATTGGAATCTTCCAAAATTTTCTTTTTCCATAATTTTGGATTACCACCATGTTTTCTTCTTTCTAATGGGAGGAACGTAAGGGAAGACGCGGGAGGTTAATGGGAAGAAGTGAGGATGTTGGATAGGATGGGTTAAACTGGGTGGGAACGGAGGAGCGCTCGTTGCAGAGAGGGCCGGCAAGTATGGAGAAGAAAAAAGTGAAAGAAGAAAATAAATATGAGTAAGGCTGTGTAAATGAAGAAAGGTGTGATAAAAAATTGCGCGAGAGCTATCTCTGCAACACGCACCCCAACCGGCCAGAGCTCGCCCTTAGTTTTGGGAAATACACTACTCCCCTACTCACAGGCCAAACCACGGGAAGGTAGCGAGTTGGACTTTGAAGGCCCAAAGGGAAAGTGGTTGAGTTTCTCACGTCACTGGAGAGGGTCGGGACTGAATTCCACACCCGAGGTAAAGAAACTTCTGGCTGAAGCGGGACTCGAGCCCTGGACCTCCTGCCAGAGGTGACGAACATTCCTTTTTTTTTCTTTTATTGGCTCTTGTCGGCTTAGGTCCCAGCCTCCTGCTGACCTCGGACGACGTCGCACACCCGGGACTCGAGCTTGTTGGGAGGGAGGAGGAGCTGGACCTCCTGGCAGAGGTGTACGAATCATGCGTCTGGGTCGGCTAGGTCCCGCCTCCTCGGACTCGGAACGACGTCCACCCGGGACTCGAACCCTGGACCTCCTGCCAGAGGTGACGAACATTCCTGGGTCGGCTCGGTCCCGCCTCCTTCGGACCTTAAGGAACGAGCGTCGGCACCGTCGGGACTAGCGAACCCTGGACCTTCTGGGCCCGTAGGTGTATTAAGGGGGATTCCTGGGTGCGGTCTGCGGTCGGCGGGCCTCACTCGGACTCGGACCGAGCTATTAACGTCCACCCGGTACTCGAGCGCCTGGATTACGTAATCATTCCTGGGTGCGGCTCGGGTCCCGCCTCCTGCTATAGCTCAAACGAAACGATCTATCCACCCGGGAGCTCGAACCGCTGGATGACGAACATTCCTGGGTGCGGGCTCGTATGAAAAAATCCAAATAGCATAAGAAAAGAGAAAAACAGGGGGGGCCTCCCTCGGACTCGGAACGACTGTCGCACGCGCGGGACTCGAACTCGCTGAAATCATCACACACATTAAAACATTAATCTGAAAATAAAAGCCTTCGGGTATCTCGTCTCCTCGGACGCGAACGACGTCGCACCGCGGGACTCGAACCTGATACGAACATTCCTGGGTCGGCTGCCGATCCCTGCCTCCTTGGGGGGGGGGGGGGGGGGGGGGGGGGGGACTCGGAACGAGCGTCTACCCGGACATAGAATCCCTGGATGACGAGGCATTCCTGGTCGGCTGAGGTCGCTCGCCTCCTCGGACTCGGAGAGCTACGTCGCTACCGGGACTCGAGCCTGGAGCCTCGTGCCTAGAGGTGATGAACATTCCTGTGCGGCTCGTCCCGCCGTCCTCGGGACTGCGAAGACGTCCCTAATTATTAGCGATTAGCGATGCGCGTATATCGTCTGCGAAGTTCAAGACGCGATCCTACTGGCGGGGCGATTGGAGAGAGGGGTTATTGTATCTAGTTGGCAATGTCTGATACGCTCATGGGAGCCGCACGCTTACGCCTCCACTCACTTCCGCAGGCTGCAAGGGTACTCAGGGAGATGCTAGGCCTCGTCTCGCTTGGATTGGATATTGCTTAGGCTGTCTTCACGGCAAAAACTAAATGCCAAAATATACATTAAAACCGTAGTTTCGGAGTTGATGACACTTTTGTAAGATCAAAATTATATTTTTTGGATTTTTTGAGGGAGAGGTCAGATGGCATTTTTCCTCTATTTTGCTTACTTTTTGAAACGATTTTTGGGCTAAAAGTTTTTCAAAGTATAACGGCATATGGGATAGCTCATTATTTTTATTGTAGCTTGACACTCATCTTTGACTCACAGATGAGGGTAATTTTTTTTGAAATCAATATGCTTCCGTATCTTAAGAGCTTCCTTTTTTGTGCTGTGTTGAGCGGTACAATACCATAAGTACCGAAAATATATACAGCTGTAAAATGTAAGGTATTGAAGATACACTATTTCATAACCATTCTAGTAGTCTAAAGATTAGTGTAAGCTACAATGAAAAATATTCAGCCTATACCAATATGGTATAGCTTTGGAAAGACTTACACCCAAAATCGTTTTCTATCAATATTAGCATAGAGGAAAATGCATCGACCAAAAATCAAAAAATATATTTTGATGCTTTTCAAAAGACTGTGATTAATGATGCATAAAACTCTATAACTAAAGTGTTATGGCATATTTTGGATTTGGTTGGTTGGTGAACACACAGCCTTAAAGTCTCTTCTTTATTGCACTTTGGAGGGAGGGGGGGGGTACATAGAACAGAAAAGATGAGTGGCTGTGATAGATAGAGGATGAAGTATGACAGAAGGGAGGAGGAAACGGCGGTAGGCCGCACGTATGGCCTACTCCTTTCAAAAGTACCTAACCCCCGCCCCCTCCCGCAGCGCGTTCCACCGAAATGTCCATCCGAAGGTACGGTGTAACTTGACAGTCATTATGATGGGTTCTCTCACTAATCCAGACTGGCCGAGCAGACTTCTAGGAGAACGAAGGCGTTAGGCACTAGCTTTGCGAAGGAACCCATCCATCTGCTCTAACCAGCGGTATACGTGAGTTTCAGTAAATGAGGCGGTCACCCCCCCCCAATGTTGGGACACTCTAGTCCGCATGACCATCGCCCGAGGGTGTTGCTTAACTCGGTGTCCGAGTAGCGGCTTCGCTCGCTAGTAACATCCTGCGTCAGACCGCAGCGTGCGAGAGGGGGGGGGGGGGCATTAGCATTCACGCACGTAATATGGATTTGATAAGGACAAGTTTCGAAATCTTACAAGGTGATGTAAATGTGCTCTTTGAGACAATGAGCTAGTGGGTAATAGCAGGGCTCGTATGAGGAACATTAGCATTCACGGCACGTAGATAATGATGGGATTTGACAAGCAAAGTTCTAAATCTTACTGAAGGTGATTGTAAATGTGGGGCTCGTTGAGAACATGAGTGGTGGTAATAGGCAATGGTGGATAGGAACTTAGCATTCACGCACTTGTAATTAATATTATTTGATAGGAGTAAAAAAAGGAAAGTTGCGATCTTAACAAGTTGATGTAAATGTGCTCTTTGTGAGACAATGAGTGTTGGTATAGTGCAGGCGCGTATATTGGAACATTAGCATTTCACGCACGTGATAATTGGATTGATAATGACTTAGTTTCTAAATCTTACAAGGTGATGTAAATGTGCTCTTTGAGACAATGAGTGGTGGGATAGTGCAGCGGCGTATAGGAATACATTATGCTATTCCGCACTGTTTTGGGGTGGATTGATTAATATTGTGATTGACTAAGGTAAGTTTCTAAATCTTACAAGGTGATGTAAATGTTGCTCTTTGAGACAATGATGTGGTGGGTAATCTCTAGGGGCGCGTATAGGAACATTAGCTATTCACGCCGTTGATAATATGGGATTTGATAAGGAGACGTTTCGAATCTTACAAGGTATGTAAACATGTGGCTCTTTGAGACATGAGTGGTGGTATAGCAGGCGCGTATAGGAAGCATTATCATTCACGCTACGTGATAATATGGATTTGACAAGGACAAGTTTCTAATATCTTCAATTAGGTGATGTGAATGTGCTCTTTGAGACAATGAGTGGGTGGGTATATAGCAGGCGCGTATAGTGAAGGCATTACATTTCACGCACTCATATGGAGATTATCTGTGATTGATAATATGGATTTGACAGTACAATTCTAAATCTTACAAGTGTGAAATGTGGCTACTACTATAGGGGGGGGGGAGGGGGAGATGCACATGAGTGGTGGGTAATAGGCCGGCGCGTATAGGAACATTAATTCATTCACGCACGTGATAATATGATTTGACAGGACTAAGTTCTAAATCTTAGTACAAGGTGATGTAAAAATGTGCTCTTGGAGATACAAATGAGATGGGGGTAATAGGCAGGCGTCGTTATAGGAACATTTAGTCATTCACGATGCACGTGTAATATGGATTATGACCAAGGAGCTCAGTTTCTTAAAAAAAAAAATCTTACAAGGTGATGTAATATGTGCTCTTTGAGACGAATGAGTGGTGGTAGATAGGCATGGCGCGTATAGGAACATTAGGCATTCACAAGAGATGTGGGGTGGGGAAATAATTTATGGATTTGACAAGGCAAGTTTCTAAGCATAAAATCTTACAATGGTGACTGTAAATTGGCTCTTTGATGACAATGAGTGGGGGTAATAGCAGGCGCATATGAGTGGAACATTAGGTCATTGCATCGCACGTGATAATATTGATTGACAAGGACAAGTTTCTAAATCTTTAGCAATGGGGGGGTTTGGGGGGGGGTGGGGGGGGGGGGGTTGACGTAGAATGTGCTCTTTGAGACATGATTGGTGGGTAATAGTCTAGGCGCGCGATATATGGAACTTAGCATTCGACGGCACGTGTATAATATGGTTTGATAAGGATCAAGTTTCGAATCTTAGCAAGGTGATGTAAATTGCTCTTTGAGACAATGAGTGGTGGGTAATACAGGTCGCGTATAGGAACTATTAGGGCATTCACGCTACGTGATAATATTGGATTTGATATGGGACAATTTCGATATTACAGTGATGTCAGTGGTCTCTTTGAGACATATGAGTGGTGGTAATAGCTAGGCGCGATTAGGAACATTAGCATTCTACGCACGATGTAAGGCTGGAGGTTTGGAGGTGATAATATGGATTTGACTTAAGGACTAAAGTGTTCTAAATCTTATCAAGGTGACGTAAATGTGGCTCTTTGAGACAATGAGTGGTGGGTATAGTGGGGCATGCGCAGTATGAGGAAACATTAGCAATTCACGCACGTGATAATATGGATTTGCACATAGGACAGTTTCTAAATCTTACAAGTGGACGTAAATGTGGCATGCTTTGAGACAATGAGTGTGGGTAATTAGGCAGGTCGGCGGGGGTAAAATAGGAAGCATTAGCATCATCCTTAGCACGTGATAATGATGATTTGAGCCAGGACAATTTTTCTAAATCTTACAAGGTTATGTAAATGTGCTACTTTGAGCTCAATGAGTCGTGGGTTAATTCGCGGAGGCGCGTATAGGAATCATAGCATTCTACGCTACTGATTGATAATATGGATTTGACAAGGACAAGTTTCGAAATCTTACAAGGTGATGTAAATGTGCTCTTTTGAACATGAGGTGTAGGGTATAGGGCATGCCGCGTATAAGGAACGCTTAGCATTCACGCACCGTGATAATATGTGATTTTGACAAGGTACGAAAGTTTGCAGGGGGGGGGAAATCTTACAGGTGATGTAAGTGGTGGGGGCTCTTTGAGACAATGAGTGGTGGGTAATAGCAGGCGCGTATAGGAACATTAGCATTCACGCACGTGATAATATGGAGATTTGACAAGGACAAGTTCTGAAATGCTTAGGCAGGTGATTAAATGTGGCTCTTTGAGGACATGGAGTGGTGGGATCAATAGCTTTAGGCCGCTATAGGAATCCTTATCATATCACGCACGTGATAATATGCGTTTTGTAAGACTTAATTTTCGAATCTTAACACACAAAAAAAAGGGTGATGTAAATGTGCTCTTTGAGACAATGATGTGGGTTTATAGCATGGCGCGTTATAGAGGGCATTAGGCATTCGCGCACGTGATAATATTGGATTTATGACAGGCAATTTCGAAATCTTACAAGGTGATGTAAATGTGCTCTTGGAGACAATGATGAATAAGGCGCGTATGAGGAAGCATTAGCATTCACGCACGTGATATATATGGTTTGACAAGGAGGCAAGTTCTGGAAAAATCTTATCAGGTGATTAAATGTCTCTTTGAGACAATGAGTGAGTGGTTAAATAGCATGCGGCGTATAGGAGGGCATTAGCATAGTCATCGCACGTGATAATATTGATTTGACCAGGACAAGTTTCGAAATCTTAGTGAAGGTGGATGTAATGTGGTCTTGAGTCAATGATGGTGGGTATAGCGCAGGCGTCGTATAGGACATGAAGCATTCACGCAAAGGGGGGTTGCAGCAAGTGATGAATAATGGATTTGATAGATTCAAGTTCTTAATCTTACAAGGTGTGTAAATGTTCTTTGAGACAATGAGTGTGGGTAATCAGGCAGGCGGCGTATAGGAATCATTAGCATTCACGCACGGGTGATAATGATAGGATTTGACAACGAAAGTTCGAAACTTAGCAAGGTGTGTAAATGTGCTGCTTGAGATCATGAGTTGTGGGTAATGCGTAGGCGCGTATAGGACGCATTCAGCATATGCACGCAGTGGTATGATGAATATGGATTTGACAAGGACTAAGTTTCTAAATCTATCAGAGGTGAAGTAAATGTGCTCTTTGAGACAATGAGTGGTGGGTATAGCAGCCTATAGGAACCAATAAGAAATAAAATGTAATTAAAAAAAAATAAAAAAAAATTGAGCATTCACCACTATAATATGGATTTGACAAGGACAAGTTCTTAAATCTATACAGGTGATCGTAAAATGTGCTCTTTGAGACAATGAGTGGTGGGTAGATAGCAGGCGCGTATAGGAACATTCAGACATTTCACGCACGTGATAATATGATTTGACAAGGACAAGTTTCTAAATCTTACAAGGTGATGTAAATGTGCTCTTTGATACATGAGTGTGGTTACATAGGCAAGTGCGCGTATAGGAACATTAGCATTCCACGTGCACGTTGTATTTTTGAGCTTGATGTTTGTACATTTGATGAAGATTAATACTTGAGTTTGACAAGGACTAAGTTCGAAATGCTTAGCAAGGTGATGTAATTATGTGGCTACTTTGAGACAATGACAGTGGTGGGTTAAATCGGCCGGCGCGTATAAGGAACATTAGCATTCACGCACGTAGATTAATATGGATTTGATAGAGCAAGTTTCGAATCTTAGCAAGGTGATGTAAATGTGCTCTTTGAGACATTGAGTGTGGGTGAATAGCAGGAGGGAGTGAAAAAAAAGTGAGGGAACATTAGCATTCACGCAAGTGAATAATGATGGATTTGCCTAAGGACAAGTTTGCAGAAATCTTGCAAAAGGTTATGTAAATGTGGCTCTTTTGGTACAGATGAGTGGTGGGTGAATAGTCAGGCGCGTATAGAACTATTCAGCATTCACTGCAGCTGATAATATGACGATATTGATAATGGGAAGGGGGGGGGGGGGGGGGGGGGGGGAGGGGAAGAGAGGGGAAGGGGGGCGGGGCCAGTTTGCGAATCTTTACAAGGTGATGTAAATGTGCTCTTTGAGACAATGAGGTGCGTAAGTACAGCGCGTATAGAAAAAAAAAACATTAGCACTCACGCACGTGATAATATGGATTTGACAAGGACAAGTTCGAATCTTACAAGGTGTGTATGTGCATCTTTGAGACTAATGAGTGGTGGGTAATAGCAGGCGTCGTATAGGAACTTAGCTTCACGCCGTGTTAATTGGATTTGATAAAGCAAGTTTCTAAATCACATTAAGGTGATGTAAATGTGGCTCTTTAGACATATGATTGTGTAATAGGCAGCGCGTATAGGAACCATTAGCATTCACGCTACGTGATAATATTGATTTGATAAGGACAAGTTTCCAAATCTTACAAGGGGATGTAAATGTGCTCATTTGAGCATGAAGTGGGGGGTGGGTATAGTGAAAAAGGGTCGCGTATTAGGAACATTAGGCATTCACGCAGCGTGATAATACTGGATTTGATAATGACAAGTTTCTAAATCTTACAAGGTGATGTATAATGTGCTCTTTGAGACTAATGAGTGGTGGGTAATCTGGCCGGTCGCGTATATGGGGGAACATTAGCATTTCACGGGCACGTGATTAATTGATGGGATTTGATAAGGCCAAGTTTCTTAAATACTTACGAGGTGATGTAATGTGGCTCTTTGGAGACATGAGTGTGGGTAATTAGGCAGCGCTAATATGGAAGGCATTGAGCATTCACTCACGTGATAATAGTGCGTATTTGATAATGGGGGGGGGGGTTAGATCAGTTTCTAATCTTACAGGTGATGTAAATGTGCTCTTTGAGACATGATTGGTTGGGTAATAGCAGTGCGGCGTATAGGAACATTCGCATCCGCACGTGATAATATGGATTGACAAGGACAAGTTTCTAAATCTTACAAGGTGATGTACATGTGCTCTGGTGAGATCAATGATTGGTGGTGATAGGCTAGGCCGTATGGAAGCCAATCTGTCTATACTCACCGCAGCATTGATATATGGTTTGATAAGGACTAGAGTGTTCTAAATCTTACAGGTGATGTAGAATGTGGCTCTTGAGCAATGAGTGGTGTGGTAGATATACAAAAAGAAAAAAAAGAGGCTAGGCGCGTAATGAACATTAGCTTATTCACGGCCGTGATAATATGGATTTGACAAGGACAAGTTTCGAATCTTACAAGGTGATTAAATGTGCTCTTTGATTACTAATGAGTGGTGGGTTAATATGCAGGGCGCGTATAGGAACATTTAGCATTCACGCTGCGTGATTAAATATATGGATTTGACAGGACAAGTTCGATCTTACAAGGTGATGTAAATTTGTGGCTCTTTGAGAGCTAATGATGTGGTGATGTTACACATCATTTAAATATTTATTTTTGAACTTTCCAACACCAAATGAAAAGAGAAATTTTAAAAAAAATTTTTTGGCATATGTAATTGTCGCTAAGGGCGCGTATAGAACATTAGCGATTCAGCGCACGTGATAATATCGGATTTGACAGGAGCTTACGCTTCGAATATCTTACACAGTCGATGTAAATGTCTCCTTTGAGACAAGGAGGGGGGGGTAATAGCAGGCGCGTATAGGAACATTAGCATTCACGCACGTGATAATATGGGGGGGGTGGGGGGGGAGGGGTGGGGGGGGTGAATTGGGGGGTAAGGACAAGTTTCGAAATCTTACAAGGTGATGTAAATGTGCTCTTGAGACTAATGAGTGGTGGTAAAGCGAGGCGGCGTATAGGAACATAGCATTCCGCTATTCGTGATAATATGGATTTGGACAGGACAGTTTTCTCTATCTTACAAGGTGAGTGTAATGTTTCTCTTTGAGTACGATGAGTGGTGGTTAATAGCATGGCTCGCGTATAGGAAGGCATTAGTATTCACAGCGACGTGATAATATGGATTTGATAAGGACAAGTTTCTAATCTTACCATAGGTGATGTAAATGTGTCTTTGAGACATATGAGTGATAGGGTAATAGGCAGGCGCGTATGACTATAGCATTCGACGCAGCTTTTTACTGCCTGTCTGGGGAATTAATATGGATTTGACATAAGGACAATTTCTAAAATCTAACAAGGTGATGTAATATAGTGCTCTTTGAGACAAGAGTGGTGGGTAATAGCAGGCGGCGTATAGGAACATTGAAAAAAACCCCAAAAGCATTCACGCACGTGATAATATGGATTTGACAAGGACAAGTTTCTAAATCTTACAAGGTGATGTAAATTTGGGGGGGGGGGGGGGGGGTGGGGCTCTTTGACCAATGATGGTGGGTATAGCTTAGGCGCGTTGATAGAACATTAGCATTCACGCACGTGATAATATGGATTTGATAAAGGACAGTTTCTAATCTTAGCAGGTGATGTACAGTTTGCTCTTGAGGATTATGAAAAAACTAATGATGGTGGGTAATGCAGTGCGCTATGGAAGCATTATGCATTCTACGCGACGTGTAATATGATTTGACAAGGACTAAGTTTCTAAATCTTACCGAAGGTGATGTAATATGTGCTCTTTGAGACAATGAGTGGTGGGTAATAGCTAGGCAGCGTATAGGAACATTAGCATTCATCGCTAAAAAAATGGATAATACTGGATTTGACAGTGACAAGATTTCTAATCTATGGGCATGTGATGTAAATGTTCTCTTTGAGACATGAGTGAGTGGGTAATAGCAGGGCGCGTGATAGGAACATATAGCATTCACGCACGTGATGGGCATTATGGATTTGACTAAGGACAAGTTCGCTTATATCTTACAAGGTGATGTAAATGTCGCTGCTTTGAGTTACCAATGAGTGGTGGGTAATCGGCAGTACGGCGTATAGGAACTTATTAGCATTCACGCAACGTGTAATGACATATGGATTTGACAAGGGACAAGTTTCTAAATCTTTAGGGCAGGTGATGTAAGAGTGTCTCTTTGAGAGACATGAGTGTGGGTGTATATTCAGGCGCGTATAGGAACTTAGCATTCACCGCACGTGGTAATATGGTTTGCTAAGGTACAGAAGTTTCAAATCTTACAAGTGATGTAAAATGTGGCTCTTTGAGACAATGAGTGTGGTATAGCAGGCGCAGTATAGGAATCGATTAGCATTCTACTGCTACGTGATAATAGGGATTGAGCAAAGGAGCCTAAGTTTCGTTAAATCTTACAAGGTGATTGTGAAATGTGCTCTTTGAGACAGATGGAGTGGTGGGTTAGATAGCTAGGCATGAATGGTTGTGTGTAGGAACATTAAGCATTTCACGCACGTGATAATATGGATTGACAAGACAAGTTTCTAAATTCTTACTAATGTGATGTAAATGTGCTCTTTGAGATCAATGATGTGGTAAGTAGGGGGGCGCGGCGTATAGAATAAAGAGATTGCACGCACGGATAATAATGGAGTGTGCAAGACTAAGTTCAAATCTTACAATGTGATTGAAATATGTGCTCTTTGAACAATGAGTGGTGGGTGAATAGCAGGCGCTATAGGAACATTAGCATTCACGCATTCGTGATAATATGGATTATACAAGGACTAAGTTTACGAAAATCTTACTAAGGTGATGTAAATCTCTTTAGAGCGGATTATTGGTGGGTATAGGTGCAGGCGCGTATATTGAACATTAGGCATTCAGCGCACTGTGATAATATGGATTGTGAATAAGGAGCTTATAGTTTTCTACAATCTTAGGGGCAAGGTGATGTAAATGTGCTCTTTGAGACAATGAGTGGTGGGTAATAGCAGGCGCGTATAGGAACATTAGCATTCACGCACGTGATGAATATTGGATTTGAGCTAAGGTACTAGATGTTTGCAGATAATCTTACAAGGTGTGTACAAATATGTGGGGGGCTCTTTGAGACAATGAGTGTGGGTAATAGGCAGGCGCAGTTATAGGAACTATTAGGCATTCACGCCTACGTGGTAATATGGATTTGACAAGGACTAGTTTCAAGAATATCTTCCAGGTGATGTAAAGATGTGCTTCTTGGAGAGCAATGAGTGGTGGGTAATAGCAGGGCGCGTATAGGTAAAGCATTAGGCATTGCAGCGCACTGTGATAATAATATGGATTTTGATAATGACTTAAGTGATTCTTAATCTTACTAAGGTGTATGTAAAATGTGCTCTTGGAGATCAGAATGAGTGGGTGTGGTGTTCTGGGAGGGGTGGGTGGGGAATAATAGGGCAGCGCGTATAGGAACATTAGCATTCACGCACGTGATAATATGGATTTGATAAGGACAAGTTTCTAAATCTTACAAGGTGATGTAAATGTGCTCTTTGAGACAATGAGTGGTGGGTAATTAGAGGGCGTATAGGAACATTAGGGGCATTCACGCACGTGATGACTATGATTTGTACAAGGGCAAGTTTCCTACATCTTAGCAAGTGTGATGTAACATGTGCTGCTTGAGACAATGAGTGGGTTATAGCAGGGCGCGTATAGGGATAGTCATTGGCATTCCCTGCACGTGATATATGATTTGACAAGGACATAGATTCTAAATCTTACAAGCGTGATGTAAATGTGGGGGCTCTTTGGGACATGAGTGGTGGTATTATGGCAGGCGCGTGATGAGGGAGGCATTCAGGTCTATTCAGCACGTGATAATAGTGGAAGTTTGACAAGGACAAGTTGCGGAAATACTTAGGCAAGGTGATGTAAATGTTTCTCTTGGAGACAATGAGTGGTGGAGTAATCGCATTTGCGCGTATTAGGATACTATTAGCATTCAGCTGCGACGTGATAGATATGGATTTGATTAAGGACAAGTTTCTTAATGCTTAACAAGGTGATGTAAATGGTGGGCTCTTTGAGACAATGAGTGGTGTTTAATAGCAGGTCGCGTATATGAATCAGTAGGGCATTCTACGGCACTTGATAATTGGATTTGACAAGGACTAAGTTTCTAATCTTACAAGGTGGAGTATAATGTGTCTTTGAAGACAATGAGTGGTGGGTTTATATATGCAGGCGGCGTATAGTACCCTATGAGCATCACGGCCGTGATACATTATGGATTTGATAAGACAGAGTTTCGAAATCTTAACCGAGTTCTGTCAATGGGTCTCTTGTGAGAGCAATGATGGTGGTTAATTAGGCAGGCGCGTATACGGAACTAGTTAGGCATTTCACGCACGTGATAATTTGGATTTGATAAGGTCAATTTTGGCGAATCTTTCTAAGGTGAGTAGTAAATGTGCTCTTTGAGAGCATGATTGTGGGTATAGCAGGCTTCGTATAGCGAACATTAGGCGATTCACGAAAAGGCACGTGATGAAATATGGATTTGACAAGGACGAAGTTTCGAAATCTTACTAAGGTGATAGTAAATATGCTCTTTGAGACAATGAGTGGTTGTGTAGATATGCATTCGCGTTAGATACATTAGTCATTCATCCACGTTGATAGATGATGGATTTGGAGCAAGGGACGAAGTTTCTAAAAAATCCTGTACAAGGTGATGCATATAAAATGTGCTCTTTGAGACACTGGAGTGTGGGTATGGGAGTAACCAGGTCGCGTGATAGAACTATTAGCATTGCGACGCACGTGATAATATGGATTTGACAGGACAGGTTTCTAAATCTATGCAAGGTGATGTATAATGTGCTCTTTGTAGGACAATGAGTGGTGAGGTTAATAGGCTAGGCGCGTTATAGGAACGATTATCTATTCACGCACGTTATAGTATTGAGGGGACAATTTGATAAGGACATATCTTTGGCGAATCTTCAAGTGTGATGTAAATGTGGCTCTTTGAGAGCAATGAGTGGTGGTAATAGCAGGCGCGTATAAGGAACATTAGCATTACAGCACTTGATAGATAGTGGATTTGAATAAGGACCTAAGTTTCTAAATCATTACAAGGTGATGTAATGTGCGCGTTTGAGACAATGAGTGGTGGGTATATAGGCATGCGCGTATAGGTAATGCATTAGGCTATTTCATCAACGCAATGCTAATATTGGATTATGATTAAGGACAAGTTTCGAATCTTACAGGTGATGTAAATGTGCTCTTTGAGACAATGAGTGGTGGTATAGCAGGCGCGTATAGAACGATTAGCATTCAGACGGGGGCAGCACGTGATTTAATCTGGGATTTGATAAGGACTAAGTTCGAAATGCACCGCTTCAAGGTGATGTAAATGTGCTTCTTTGAGCCAATTTTAATTTGTTAGTGTGGGTTATAGCGAGCGCGTATTGGAACATTAGCATATCTACGCAGCTTGATAATATTTGATTTGACTAGAAGGACTTAATTTCGAAATCTACTAAGGTGATAGATAAAGTGTGCTCTTGTAGACAATGAGTGTTGGGTAATAGCAGGCCGCGTGATAGGAACATTAGCATTCACAGCAGCGTGTGAATATGGATTTGATAAGGTACAATTTCGTCTTACTAGTATGTAATGTGCTGCTTGAGAATGAGTGGTGGTAATATGCAGCGCGTATTGGGGGGGGGGGGTGGGGGGGGGGGGGGGGGGGGGGGGGGGTGGAGGAACATTAGCATTGAAGAAGTATAAATATGGATTTGACAAGGACAAGTTTCTAAATCTTACAAGGTGATGTAAATGTGCTCTTTGAGACAATGAGTGGTGGGTAATAGCAGGCGCGTATAGGAACATTAGCATTCACGCACGTGATAATCTGATTTGATAGGTAGGCAAGTTTCCTATCTTGACAAGGTGTAGGTAATGTGCTCTTGAGTACTATATGAGTGGTGGTACCTAGGCAGGCGCGTATAGGAATCATTAGCGATTCAGCAGCACGTGATGAATATGGTTTGACAAGGACTAAGTTTCGAATCTTACAAGGGTGATGTAATATGTGGCTTTGATACAATGAGTGGTGGTTAATAGGGCAGAGCGCGTATAGGAACGACTTAGGTCATTCAGCTCACGTGATAATAAGGATTATGATAAGGATCAAGTTAGAAGATCTTACAAGGTGATGTAAATTGTAGCGCTTTGAGACAATGAGTGGTGGTAATGAGCTAGGGCGGTCTTATTAGGAACTTAAATTGAGCTTCATTCGCACGTGTAATGTATTGGATTTGATAATGGGGGGGAGGCGAAGTTTCGAAATCTTACAAGGTAGATGTAAATGTGGCTCTTTGTAGACACATGATGGTGGGTAAATAGCAGGCGCGTATAGGAACAATTAGGCATTCACCACGTGATAATATGGGATTTGACAAGGACAATTTTCTAATCTTACAAGGTTATTATAATGTGGCTCTTTTGAGACTAAGAGTGTGGGTAGATAGCAGGCGCGTATAGGAAGCATTAGCATTACCACAGACCGTGATTATATGGATTTGATAAGGATCAAGTTCGAATCTACAAGTGGATGTAACTGTGGTCTTTGAGACAATGATGTTGGGTAAGTATGCAGGCGCGTATAGTAGCATTAGCATTCACGCACGTGATAATATGGATTTGACAAGGACAAGAGGGGTTGGTGAGTTTCGAAAATATTTACAAGTGAGTAAAATGTGTCTCTTGAGACCGATGAGGAGTGGTGGGTAGGAAGGCAGGCGTGTAGAGGGAATGTATTAGGCCTTCCATGCACGTGATAAGTGGATTTGCCAAGGACAAGTTTCATATCTACAGGTGATGTAATATGTGCTCTTTGAGACATTGGATTGGTGGGTAATAGCATGGCTGCGTATAGGAACATTAGGCATTCACAACAGACCACGTGATAATATGGATTTGACTAATGGGAGTCAGGTTTTCGAATCTTGAGCAAGGTGATGTAAATGTGCTCTTTGAGACAATGAGGGGTGGTAATAGGGCAGGCGGGCCTATAGAAGCCTTAGGGCTTCACGCTACGTGATAATACTGGATTTGACAAGGATCTCAAGTTCTAAATCATTACTAAGGTGATGTAATATGTGCTCTTGTGAGACAATGAGTTGGTGGGTTAATAGGCTAGGCGCGTATAGGAATAAAAAAAACAACATGTAGGGCATTCACGCACTGTGATAATTAGTGTATTTGAGTAAGGACAAGTTTCGAAATCTTACAAGGTGATGTAAATGTGCTCTTTGAGACAATGAGTGGTGGGTAATAGCGTCTAGCGCGTATAGAACTATTAGGCATTTCGACGCATAAAAAAAAAAAAGCGCGTATGAGATATTGATTTGTGGATAAGGACGAAGTTTCTAGATCTTACATAGTATGATTTGCACAAGGGTTTTAGGTTTCTGGTGTTCTTTTTTTTTTGGGGGGAGTGGAGGGAATTTGAAATGAGGAATGTAAATGTGCTTTGTTTTTTGCAATGAGTGGTGGGTAATGGGCGGGCGTCGTATAGTATCATTAGGGGTCTTGTTTTACGCTTAGCATTCACGCACGTGATAATATGGATTTGATAAGTAGATCAGTTTGCTCTCTTACAAGGTATGTTAAATGTGGCTCTTTGAGAGAAAAAAACATGAGTGGTGGGTATAGCAGGCGGCGTATAGATCATATACATTCACGCACGTGATAATATGGATTTGATAAGGACAGTTTCTAAATCTTACAAGGTGATGTAAAGTGCTGCTTTGAGGCAATGATGAGTGGTATATGGCGGCGCGTATAGGAACATTATCATGTCAGCGGCCGTGATAATAGTTGGATTTGATAATGGGGGGGGGGGGGTGGAGGGGGGACAATTTTCTAAATCTTACAAGGTGATTGTATATGTGGCTCTTTGGAGTACAATATGGTGGTAATAGGCAGGCGCGTATAGAAATTAAAAAAAAAAAAAAAAGCATTAGGCATTCACGCACACGTGATAAGATGGACTCTGACAAGGATCAAGTTTCTAATCTTAGCAAGGTGATGTATGTGCTCTTGAGACATGAGTGTGGTTATAGCTATGGGGCGCGTGATTTAGGAACATTAGCATTGCACGCACGTGTATATATGGATTTGGAGATAACGGTACAAGTTCGAGATCTTACAAGGTGATGTAATATGCTCTTTGGAGACAATGAGTGGTGTGTAATAGCGAGGGGCTGCGTATGGAACATAGCATGTCACGCTTACAGTGATAATATGGATTTGACAAGGACAAGTTTCTAAATCTTACAAGGTGATGTAAATGTGCTCTTTGAGACTAATGGTGGTGGTAATAGCAGGCGTAGCGTTTATTAGGAACATTTAGCTATTCCCTGAGCAGTGATAATATGGGGGATTGTACAGGGACTAAGTTTTCTAAATCATACTATAGGTGATGTAAATGTGCTCTTTGAGACAATGAGTGGTGGGTAATAGCAGGCGCGGATAGGAACATTGCTTCACTGCACCGTGATATATGATTATGACAAGAGCAGTAGTTTCTAAATCTAGCAAGGTGACTGTAAATGTTGCTTCTTGAGAGCAATGAGTGGTGGTATATAGGGCAGGCGCGTATAGAATCATAGCATTTCACGCTATCGTGATATGATGGATTGAGCAAGACAAGTTTTCTAAATGCTTACAAGGTGATTACAATGTTCTCTTTGAGTACAATGAGTGGTGGTAATAGCAGTGGCGGGCGTAATAGGAACATTAGGCATTCACGCACGTGATAATATGGATTTGACAAGGACAAGTTTCGAAATCTTACAAGGTGATGTAAATGTGCTCTTTGTGACCAAAATGATTGGTGGTGTCATAGCTAGGCGGCGTATAAGGAGCACTTAGCATTCACGTACAGTTGGGATAATATGGATTTGATAGAGGACAAGTTCTTCTTGAAAAAAAAAAAATCTTACAAGGTGATGTAAATGTGCTCTTTGAGACAATGAGTGGTGGGTAATAGCAGGCGCGTAGGAAAGTTTTGAAAGTGAGGGGGAAATCCATTAGAAGATTTTCTTGGAGGCAGCTGGGGTCTGGGGTGAAATTTTTAACCATACTACAGTTATTTCGTCATGTTTTAACTGCTTTCGGACTCTGTAAACGATGTTTACTGCTTAATATATCTGCGATTCGAAAGACTATAAAAAAATGAATGTGAAGTGGCCGGCTTGATCTAGTAAATTCAACACACTAAATTTTTTATGTAATTGACGAAGCATACAGGCAATAAATTGCGTTTTGAGCTAGGTGACTCGAATGTGTGTACGGTGTAAGTGGGGGCATGTTACTACTATTAATTTCTGGGATTATATTTTAACTCAGCGTAAGTATATGCCCAGCGGTCCCACCCCCCGCGTTCCTACGCCACTGATTAATGAATCGCATGCCTTATGAGGGGTTATTGCGACGTCCTACGGTCCATCGGTCTTCGCGATGGCAGAAGGTTCTGGGTTCGAATCCGGGCGCTTCAGGCTAGGGCGAATGGCTAAATACCGTCAATACTTGAGCTGGTGATGTTTGTGCAGCACTTGCTGGGTTAACACCTACTAGGCACGGGCTGAAGATAACGAGTATAAGGTCTGTTGCTATGCAATTTGCCTCGCTGATAGTGAATATACTGATTATGTATTTAGCCAAGATTCTACCTACGAAAGTACACACTTCAACATAAAAAACAGAACAAGGAAGAGTGTAATAGGGCCTGACAAATGTGTTTTGGAAACAAAAACACACATTGAATACACGACGCGTACGCCCTACGTGATGCAGTGGCAGTAACGTTTTGGGGGGGGGGGGAGGGGTTTTTTGAGGGGGGGGTGGCGAGGGGGGGGAGGGCACACGATGCTTAATCGGCGCATCTGCTACGCTCCCCCCAATAATGTTCTCGTTTTCTATTTTCCCTCAATTATCAACCCACAGTGATGGTCATCCTTTTAAACGCATAGATTTTCGCCAAAATGGCCTTGAAGGAACTCCTGGACTCTGCCACTCGCACTAAAGCCCACTTGCGAAAAGTTTTGGATTTGCCCCCCTCCCCAAACTCTATTTACGCTTCATGCGCTGAAGGCTTCATGCTATGTATGTAGTGTTATCTTCGGATGCTCGGAAGACCATAGAAAGACATGAGGAAGTAGTTGAAGAGAAGAGAGCAGAGCATGGTTCAATGATATCGTTACAAATGAACGGCTCGATTAGAGTGGCCCACTTTCAGGGATAGTGGAATGTTGATCTAACAAACAAGACCACGAGGTAGAACTTAACTGACTCCCTCTTCTCTTCATAGGACTAACTAGGAGAAGCCAAAGGGTGCGAGGGACCTCGGGTGGTTCTTGTCAAGGGAATTACGATTTTGCATCATCTACAAGAGTGACAGAAACTTTTAGAATTTCAAAAGTTCCCGGAAAAGGAGGACGGATTTTTTTATACAGTTCCTGCCCAACACTGGGAATGTCCAAGGCCAAGGGTTGTAAGCGTAGCATCCGACATATATGGAGCTTTGCAAGGTTGTCAATAAAGCATAGATCTACATGGACAGCCCTTCAATAAGAGATTTTCAAAAATTTGTCTTTATCAGCCACCAAAAATTCACGAACATTCGTCAATTTTGGAGTTTTTAACAAAATCGAAATTCGTGAAAACTAGTTTATTTTTTTTTATGAATTATTCTAAAACTAATTTTCTTAATGTGTTACTGTTGTTGTGTACTGTTGTGTGTGTGTGTGTTTCCACTTTTATGACATCCATTCAAAATATCAATTTATCGCGCATTCAAATTTCTCAGCCAATTTTAGTCGCATCTATTTGTGATTTACATAATTGTGTTGAAACTAATAACGAAGGCTTATTTTAAAAGCAATTTTTAAAAAAAAAAAAGTTAAATTTTCTAGAATTTAGAACAAAAATGGTTAAAAACCTCCAAAAAAAACTACGATTTCTGATTGATCTAGCATAAGTAATTACTAACATTGATATGTGGAAAGTACAGAGTCCTTTAGACAAGTTTTTATAAAAAGTAATGTTTAAAAGGCCAGAACAAAAAAACGCGCCCCGAACATCAAAACAATTCACTCGAACCCCCCGTCCTCGTAGAACCACCGCTGGACCAGGCCCTAATCCCTATGTGCCCCCGCGACGAATCTTGGACCAGCGCCCTATTCGTGGTTTCCCCCTGCGGACGACTCTAACCCACGTCCCCCTAGAGCCTACGCTTCAGACCAGCGCCCTTTGTGTGTATCACCGCGGACGAATCGAACCCCACGTCCTCGTAGAGCCATACCTTCAGACCACGCCCATTCGGTTTTTATCACCGCGACGACACGAACCCACGTTCCTCGTAAAGGGATACGTTCAGACCAGCCCATTCGTGTGTATACCGCGGACGACATCGAAAACCCCCTTTCCCCTAGAGCCCTACGCTTAGACCACGCCCTATTTGTGTGTACCCCGGACACATCGAACCCCCCTCCCCCGTAGAAACCATACGCTTCAGACCAGCGCCCTATTCGTATGTATCACCCGGACGACATCGGGGGAAAAAAACCCCGTCCTCGTAGAGCATACGCCCTTTAGACCAGCGCCCTATTGTGTTATCACCGCGGGCACATCGAACCCACGTCCTGTAAGCCATACGCTTCAGACAGGCCCCCCATTGTGTGTACACCGCGGGGCATAAACGAACCCCCGTCCTGTAGAGCCATACGTTCGGGCCAGCGCCCCATTGTGTGTGATCACCGCGGGAAAAAGACATCGAAAACCCCCGTCCTCGTAGAGCCCACAGCTTTTGGGGCCAGCGCCCATTCGGGGTCCACTGCGGAGACATCAACCCAGTCCTCGTAGAGCCACACGCTTCGGGCCAGCGCCCATTCGTGTGTGCCACCGGACGACATCGAACCCACGTCCTCGGAGCCACACGCTTCGACCGCGCCCTATTCGTGTGTGCCACCGCGGGACGACAAATTTAACCCCCTCCTCGTAACCACACGCTTCGGATCGGCGATAATCGTGGTCCCCGCGGACACATCGAACCCACGTCCTCGTAGAGTAAAAACGCTTCAACCCGCGCCTATTCGTGTGTGCCACCGCGACGACCCCCGAACCCCTCCTCGTAAGCCACCCGCTTCGGACCACGCCCTTTCGTGTGTGCCATGCGGACGAAATCGAAACCCACGTCCCCGTAGAGCCACACGCCTTCGGACCAGCGCCCCCATTCGTTTGTGCCACCCCCGGGCGACATCTAACCCAGTCCTCGTAGAGCCAAACCCTTTAGACCACGCCCATTGTGTGGCCACCGCGGACGACATTAAAACCCCGTCCTCGTAGAGCCACACGCTTCGGATCGGCGACCTAATGTGTGTCCACCCCGGACATCTCGAACCCACGTCCTCGAGAGTAAACCGCTTCAGACCAGCGCCCTGATCGTATGTGCCACGCGGACGACCCCAAACGTAGAGAATGTGTAGAGTTGAGTATGGGGAACCGAGTCGCGAACAACTTGCGAGGAAGAGACAACAATGCGGATCTGTCTGAACCAAAGCGAATTAGAGTCTTCATTTACAAACGCTAAAAACCCCTCAGAGTGTGCAAAACACTTGTATTTACGTGTCATACGCTAATACTAACAGAATAATATTATTATCCACTTGCTTCGTACCCGCCAAGGTTACGTCGGGCACCCAGCGTGAGCAGGCGCAGAGAGAAGAACTATGTGAAGTATCTAATGTTTGGGAACATCCTATCGTGTGTGGCTGGGTCTTGTGTTTGGATGATAAGACCAGCTTACCAAGGAGAAGGGGTTAGCGAACATTGGTCGTGAAAGAATTGTTTCGGGGAAAGTATGAATCCTGGTACAATGGGGCGGGGGGGGGGTCTGGGGGATGGTTCTTAGCCAGTGCGGGTCTGAGGCGCATAGGATAGCCCTTGATGTTTTTAAATTGTTGAAATTGCAAATGGTGGTATTTTTCTAGGTTTTAGCGTAGTTTTGTGACTTCGTCGACAATTTATAAAAAATGTGAAGAAATTGTCAGTTTACAAAATTTCGCCCTCCCCCCCCCCTCGCCCCCCGGTAGTGACGCCACTGACGACAGTGTTCCGGCACTCGACGTAAGTTCGTCCAAATACCCAAGGTCTACTGAACCTCCAAGCGGACTCTCGGGTACCTCAGGCGAGCGCGAGGAGATTTACTCGACCTTGCCAACCAAAAGGTGACATAATAGGTTTAATTGTTTGTCGAGCCTATTTGGTTTAAGAGTTTAGCCTACTACTAGGGCTACAGCCACGAGTGGGGCAGGGGAGGGGGGATTCTCACGTCGTGGTTGTCATGTTCGTGTTGCCATTGTCTACGTCGTCGTCGGGGAGGTCGTGAAGGGAGGGTGATGACACCAACCAGAGCTCGCCTCTAGTTCGAGGAGTGACCGAGTGATTTACTCCACTACTTATACTAGCTGCAGTTAGTAATGTATGCAGTCCATTGACTGAGGGGATTCAATTGCACCTCTCTTCAACCTGGTTATATACTCAATGCTTCAACCCTCTTAAGCCCCTCGGACTTCTTAAATTCCAACTCGCAACCTCCTCGTGGTTTGGCCCGTGATTAGGGGAGTTTTTCTCCCTGAAACTAATGGCGAGCTCTGGGTCGTCGTCGGGGAACTTTCCCCTTCCCTTTGACTACCTCCCCGACGGCGACGACAATGACAACACGGACGGATGGTGACACAGACGACCACGTCGTGGGGGAACCCCTGCCCTCCCCATACGCTTGTGGCTGGTTCTGACCAGCACAGGCCTGTCCACCCCTTGTCCCCCCGCGTCACCCCTTACGTCCGTCCCTTCGTCTCGATTAGCCAAGTTGCATAAATATGAGACGTTTAGAGGAAGGGATAGTCGCTAAATTAAAACCACGCGAAATTACAGTTTTTCGTGATATCTCGAGATCGATGCAAAATATCTAAAAACCGAATGCAGACAGCCCTGCGGTTTTAGGAGAACTATAGCATGTACGAAAAAATATTATAAAGTGATGGTAATTAAGTTTTTAATTTGATATATTTAATTAATTTAATGCATACCTTATACAAACCACACCGATAATTATATTTGAATATTGTTTCTTGCATTATATTGCTATAACAAAACCACAGGGCTGTCTGCATTCAGTTTTTAGATATTTTGCATCGTTCTCGAGATATCACGAAAAAACTGTAATTTCGCATGGTTTTAATTTCGCGACTATCCTATCCTCTTAAGCAATATCCAATCCAATCTCCGGCAAGCCAGCCAACTAGGTTGAGTCCAAGACAATACGCACTTGTGTCCGTATTAGCACTAGACAATGATAATGAGCAGCCTTCGAGGACCTCCTAACAGCTGCGGCCGCCCGTGCTGGAATGTACAAGGACGCTCTGCAGAAGATGACTGTGTTGACAGAGATTCTTGGCAGTGTTGACACAGGGGCCGATTAACCGGGATATCTCCTACAAACAAGATAGGTCCTGGCATTCTTTAGTTCCATCTATAACACGCATCCGGTACGAGTATCGGTCGCGAGCAAGCATCTGAGCAGACCTCAATATTATTCACCGTGGAGACCATACAAAACTGTTAGGTCATAATGTGGACTGGGAACACGGGCGTTGCCAGGATTTTGATTCGGGGGGGGGGGGGGGGGGGGCCCACGAAACTATCATTTCGAGAAAGTACGTATCCTGGTACAATGGGGGGTCTGGGGGAGGATGCCCCCTAGAAAATGTTTGATTTTTTCATTGTAAATAGTGACATTTTACTAGTTTTTCGAGTGCTTATGCCGATAATTGATTGATTGATTGATTGGATATTGCTTTACGTCTCATATTTATGCAACTTGGCTAATCGAGACGAAGGGAGGGACGTAAGGGATGACGCGGGAGGACAAGGGGTGGACAGGCCTGTGCTGGTCAGAACCAGCCAAAAAGCGTATGGGGAGGGCAGGGGTTCCCCACGTCGTGGTCGTTCCGTCGTGTCATCATCCGCCGTGTTGTCTTTGGTCGTCGCCGTCGGGGAGGTAGTCAAAGGGAAGGGGTGCCCCGACGACGACCCAGAGCTCGCCATTAGTTTCAGGGAGTGAAACTCCCCTATTCACGGGCCAAACCGCGAGAAGGTGTCGAGTTGGATTTTGAAGGCCCTTAATATTTTTTTGGTTTATTTGAATTAAGGACGCGTCAACCGTTAGGTCATAATGCACCACTCTAACCTAGGGGGGTGGGGGAGGAGGAGGGGTCCATGCTGGTCAGAACCAGCCACGGATAAGGGGAGGAAAGGGGGTTCTCACGTCGCGGTCGTCATCGTCTTTGTTATCGTTCGTGGTGTCATTGTCGTCATCGTCGTCGAGGGGTCGTCAAGGGAAGGGTCAAGGTCCCATTAATAAAATTTTGAAGATCCACATACTGTCAGTTTACAAAATCTTGTCATATGACGGGCCTACATATGGGACATAGTACATAGTATTCATAGGGTGATCGGCCACCCTTATCCCCTCGCTATGCCCCTGCCTAGGGGATGAGGGGTGGACAGACCCGTGCTGGACAGAACCAGCCACAGTCAAGGGGAGGAAGGGGCTAGGTTTGGGTTTCTCACGTCGCTGTCGTCTTTTCAAATCGTCCTAGTCGTCGTCATTGAGCGAAGAAGAGGGCCCCCCCCCCTCATCCGATCACTTTCAAGTTTGGTTCGACATTTGGAAGACCCTGAAAGTATGTCAAGGTCAGGGGTTCAACTGGGGTATTGTTCTAGTCTTGGGGACGGATCCCAGTACAACGCGTTCCTTCTTACTCTTCAGGGAACTTTGGGAACGCGTTCCCTTTTCACTATAAGGAAAATGTACCAAATTTTTACTTTCTTCCTTTGGGTGGTTGGGTCAAAATCGAGGTCAAAAAGTGGTGGTTGTGTGAAAAGTCCACCGGCTTTGTCTATCAAACGATTTTTAAATGAACATTCAACATTGTAGAAAAAAATGCCAAACATGGTGAGTTTGTGTAACTTTCGTCGGGTGTAGGTTAAAACTTCGAAGCCTCGTTCACAATGATCTAAGAATAGTGTCTTATACAATCAATAGGCCTACGTAATAACGACGTAATTGTTAGTTTTTAGTAAGTGGTTAGAGTGCCCTAAAAGCTAAAACAACACTAACCAGCTAAAACTAACAATTACGACGAGTTGAGAACGTACCAAGTGAAACACATACTCGGCACTCTGTGGCGTAACTACGGGGGGGGGGGGGGGGGGCGAGGGGGGGGGGCACCAATTTACTGGTGTAAACTGACAATCTTCAATTTTTATATATAGATTATCGACGAAACCACGCTAAGAACTTATTTAAAAAAATTGAATTGTTAAAATAAAAATTCTAGGCTAGTGCCCCACCCGCACGCACTAGCTGGGGCACATCCCCCAGCCCCCCCCCCCCCTTTGTACCAGGATAATATTGTGGTTACAAAAATGTTCGCCCCCCAAACAATAAGAGCAAGTTACCCCACTGTCGACAGTACAATTTTCAACGCTTTACGCCTTATGATCAAACTTGAACCATGCTCTAGCTCTAAACTACCGGCGATTGCTGGAGATGGCTCAACAGCGCGTGCCCTGGTGCTCAGCGAGCATTGCGTGCGTGGCCAGTAGAGGATGACTGCCGGCCACACCAACACGCACTTCATTATTATTACAGACTACTTTACTTACTTGCCATTTCATAAACAACATCACCCACGTCTTTCATAACAAACAGACTAAGGTTGTGTTCCGTAAAGGCGACCGGTCGACCATTCTGGGCTCGACTGGGTATTTGTATTTTCATTGTTTCACTCAACGTCTGATTGTTGGGGTACTGCCTTGGCTCCGAAATGGTGCTTGCATCTAAAAGGGCCCGTGTTTTAATGAAAAGTTGTGATATTGGGTTAAAATTTGGGTTACATAAATCTATCATTTACTAAAAAAATGAAAGATTTGAATGAAAGAATGAATGAATTTTTGTCAACCCATGTGTAGTTACAGGAACATTGTCGGAAGTTGACATTATTCCATGATTTTCAATTTAAAGAATTTGAAATAACCGCGCTTTCTTCAAGACCAGCCCAACGACCGGAATAAAACTGTGGGCTTCTTTTGGTCCGACCACAACAGTGAAAACAGCAACGCATCGCATACGTTTCGTGCAAAACTGATCTGGCATTGGTGCGAATTGTGTTTACTTAAATTCCTTTGGTCGCAGACTGGTCGTTCTGGTCGCCTTTGCGGAACACAACCTAAGTCTCAGTACTAATTGGATGAGCGAAGCAAAAGACTTCAATTTCACAGACCACCCAAACATTTAGCTCGGGTGTTTTTTTTTTCTGTCTGTTTTTTGTTAGCTCTCTACCATAGGCAAACGGCATATCCGATGCAAAATTGGAGGGGACCTTCGAAATCTCTAAACTTAGAAGTGTATTGTTTTTTGGTACAATCGAATAAATATTTCTCATGAATATCGTACTTTTACGATTTTTTTTTCGATTTTTAGTGCGATATTTTCGTGCCATTTGGGCCGATTCTGACCAAACGGGTGGGGCTACAACGTTCATATTATACAAGGACATTATTGTTATTATGGTGATGTAATACCTTTTTTTGAAAGAAAAAATTTAAAAAGTTAGCCAGAATCCATAGAAATAAAGCTTTTAAAAGTTTTTTTCGATAAATAATACGAAATTTACAAATAAAAAAAAAAACTTGACAACAATCACCTACAATGCGTAGGCAGCAAAGCAAAGCACTTGCAAAAGTAAAGATATCCCACCATCAACGCGACTAAAAAAAGCGTTTGCGGAGCTTCCTAGTGTAGAATCAAGAGATGAAAAACTATATTTCCCGGTCTTGAAATTTGATCGTGTAAGAGAAGAGAACTGATAGTGAGCCAGAACGTCCGGATTGTATTTGTGATGGAACTATGTCATGGTCGTCCGGAGGCTTGCCACGAATATAGTTTCAATTTGATGAGTTTTAGGGATTTTTTAGGTGATTTTTTTTTTTCATTTCTTTTTTATACAAATTTATTTATTGTCATAGAACATAGAACATACATGACTCATACAACATAGCAAAATTGTACAAACAAATAATTAATGTTACATAGGCCTACAGAAATAAATCTAACAAGAATATTTAAACAAAAAAAACCCCAAAGCCTGAAAAGGCTTAACTGTGGGGTAAAGACAATTTATAAAATTATTTAAGATGGTGACAATACAGAGAACGGAACACATAACCAAAAAAACATGAAAAAACATGTATGTATAAATACTAGGTTGCATGACATATTCAGTTAATTTGTGAAATCCCAAAAAATTACGAAAAAGAACAAAGAGCTTAGAAAAATAATAAATAAATAAATCGGAAAACATTGTCAAAAGGTGTCAGAAAGAAGAAAAGATATTAGTTCAGTTTTAATTTTTGAAATGTTAGACAAGGTTTTCAGTCAGGAGGGCATCAAGTTGAACGTAGAAGGAACCAAGTAAGAAAGTGAACGTTGGCCATATTTGTTGTTAAAATTGGGAATTTTGAATGCCCCCGCCACTTTAAGCCTTGTATCCTTGCTTGAGTCTAACGGAATCTTGAAATCTGATTTAAAATAGCTAAGTGTAATATAAATCTATATATAAACAATGAAGATATTGGCAGCACATTACAAAAAGAAAATATTTGTTTACGGGAGAGTTCAGAATCGGTTTTAAAGTCACACATTACCATTTTTAACATTTTTATTTGTAAATCTTCAACCCTTTGAATGTGACACCGCGAAGCATTGCATAATATTTACAATATCCTTGAAAGTTTCAAAGTGAGGCCGTACTAATATGTTAATTGATGTATGAGTGGGGTAAGTCAAGAAAGGGAAGTGGGAAGTTCCTTTCTTGTTAGAAGTTTATTTACAATTACTTTTATTTAGAAAAGTGAATAGAAAAAACTGCCGAAAATTTACCCAAAAATCAGTCCGTTTCCACCAACCGGATTCTGACAAGGGGTGGCTGGATATTGCTTAACGTCTCATATTTATGCAACTTGGCTAATCGAGACCAAGGGAGGGACGTAAGGGTGACGCGGGGGGACAAGGGGTGGACAGGCCAGTGCTGGTCAGAACCAGCCACAAGCATATGGGGAGGGCAGGGGATTCCCCCACGTCGTGGTCGTCTCCGTCTGTGTCATCATCCGTCGTGTTGTCATTGTCGTCGCCGTCGGGGAGGTAGTCAAAGGGAAGGGGAAAGTTCCCCGACGACGACCCAGAGCTCGCCATTAGTTTCAGGGGGAAAAAGTCCCCTAATCACGGGCCAAACCACGAGAAGGTTGCGAGTTGGAATTTGAAGGGGGTGGAGCCATTTTCGAAAACACGAAGTCTCAAGATGTATTTTATTCTGTAGTTTACGCAACAGGTTCTGGAATTCGACGGGATTACGACGGCGAAAGGAACTTATAAACTATAAAGGAACGTTTCATTCGTTCAAAGTTCCCACGAAATATTAACTTTTCACGTTACCAGTTCCTGATGTTAGAAAAAAACGCCCCCCCCCCCCACTAGCAGTAAATAGTACTGTGTAGTGATTAGTAAAAAAAAGCATACGTGCTCAGACACGGGGTTCGAACCCGGTACGCAGGAATGAGTTATCGACAAGGACCAATATTTCCTTGCTTTACGGAATTGAGATGATTCAGTTACATACATCCAGTGGCAAAGAAATTTAATTGCCTGGCCAACCCAACAGTTTTTCTCTAAGAGTTGCAATGCTACCGGAATCCGAAACCTCTTTATCGACCAGTGATAAGGGACGGGGTGATTGGGTGGGGAGGGGAGGGGGTGAAATGTCAGCGTCTTGGTGACAATGTCGTTCATTAATAAAACAAACCATGAAAACTAGATCTAAACGTTGTTGAAGAACACTCGCATGCATGTCCGTCCTATGCACTATATGCTTCCAATGCAGAGGTCAGGGTTCGATTCCCTCTAATTGATTCTGGCGTTGATCCGCGGGTGTTCGCACTGTCCATACCACTGATTGCTATATTTCCTATTTAAAATATCGATCTTTGGTTGGTTATCGCTCACTCGTCGATTGCGTCTGGGCCTACAGGGTTGGCTTGGTCGCTTTGGTTTACTGTCCCCCACTGAAAATCAAATATATGACTGAGTGGGTAGAGACTCTAAATACGAATTTATGTATTTATTTATTAATAATGGGGCCAGCTCCCGACCTCTCCCACGGTCGGTGCCAGAGCTGGGAAGGGAAGGGAAGGAAGAACTAGGACCTAGGACAAGGGAAAGCGCATTGTATCTCGGCTGAGGAATCCCGGGAACACTGCCAAACAACAGAGTGCGCGCTCTGTATATTTGGCGACGAAATGCACAGTGATAAGATAAATATAGGCCTCTATTGTCAGGGAATGTGCACATTTTCCACGCGTTTCTCAGTTCATTGCCATCTGCGTTTGTACACCTAATAAACCGAGGGCCGCAGGTTCGAGTCCCGAGAAGATAAATAAATTGTATTTTGAGTCCACCCACTCAGTTATATAACTGATTTTCAGTGAAGGACACTAAATCAAAGCGACCAAGCCAACCCTCAAGGCCCCGACGCAATCGACGAGTGAGCGATAACCAACCAAAGAAAGATAGGCCTATTTAGGAAATATAGCAATCAATGGTATGGACAGTGCGAACACACGCGGATCAACGCCAGAATCAACAAGGCTAATTCGAAACAACCTTGCAGTTTATTATGTGACTCGTTGCTAGGACGGCTCCAAAGTCACCGTTTACACATTCCTAAGCCAAGAACTGATGGACTTACGTCCAAATCAGAAGTTAACTTCTGACTTTGGCGGGAATCGAACCCTGGACCTTCTGCATTGGAAGCCGAGACGCTAACCACAAGACCAACGAGTGAGAACCGCCAAGAGATATGGTGGGCACCACCTCCAGTGGCGTCACTAGCCCCTGTTTCTCGGGAGGTGGGCGGAGGCCCCCTCACCAACTAGTGCGCGTCTGGGGCGCATAGCACCAGAATTTGTTATGCTTAACATTACACATGGTGATATTTTACCAGATTTTAACGTGCTTTGGTTTCGTAGATAATTTATAAAATTATGAAGATAGACAGTTTTATTGTCAGGTAACTAAACCTTGCCATAAATTGTGCCGCCCCCCCCCCCCCCCAAATACGTCACTGACCACCTAGAAAACTGCACAAGTACCTGGCAGCGGGGGTCAAAGTTAGACCCCGCCCTCGATAATCCTCACTGAAGGATTTTCCTAATTTGTTCGGCGAATGTTAGGTTTGAGATCTTAGAACCCTTTCGTGTTGCAATTTACCAATTTAGGACGGCATGCCACTTGATAAGTTGATTGCCGTGCCAATGTGTAAGAGATTTCATCATTTTCATTCAGTCAATAATAACATGACAATCTCACTAGTCACACACATTACTAGTTACCACATACCCAAGGTTGTGACAGAGACTGGAGTCGGGGGGAGGGTCAACTTGTCAAGACTATAGCCCCCCCTCCCCTCAATATCAAACAAGAGCATTGTAAACATTTTGTAGATGGCAATATGTGGATCTTCACAATTTTATAAATTTTCGCTGAATTGAAGTAAAATGCCACTATTTGCAATTATAAAAATCAAATTTTTCTGAGGCTGCGTCATGCGCACCAGCCCCCCCCCCCCCCTTGTGCCAGGATATATATATACTTTAGTACCTAAAACAATTGTTTCATAGACATGTCTTAATGCCCCCCCCCCCGCTCCCCCAAAGCGTACAAAAATGCACTTCCGGCGCTACTGAGCCAAGGGGAGTGGGGGGGGGGGGGTAATAGTATCCACAACGACATTTTTTTAAAGAAAAAACGTGCTACTAAGAACAAAGTTGACAATTGTCACGAAACTCGCACACACACTAGACGCTCTAGCGACCTGTGTGTCTACTACGGTTATCTGACAGGTGGCGGCGAGGAACGGAAAGCTCTCCTACTACTCGGACCTAACTGTTGATAACAGTTTTCTGTGCGATGTTCCGGTCCCGGAGCCGAGTTTTCCGCACCACGAGTCAACCCAGACGAACAGACAGCCCAGGTTCACCGACTTGGTTGTTATCTGCGGTGCTGCATGGCAAACACCGCCGGTGATATAGTCTTCGGGGTCTGCGGGCCGGCCCTGGGAGATTTCCGGGGGGGGGGGGGGACAGGCTCATATCGGTACCCGTTTATTTAAAAGTACTATGCCCATAAACTGTGCAAAAATAAATCCCATGGTAGTGGTACCTCCCTTTGGTTTTAGGCATTTAACCCTATAGTGCGTCGTTCTGGCCAAGATTACACATGGTTCCGTGAGTCCCATGCTGGTCAGAACTCAGAACCAGGTAGGGGGAGTTCTCACGTCGTGGTCGTCATCGTCTTTGTTTGTTTTGTCATGGTCGTCATCGTCGGGGAGGTTGTCAAGGAGATACGGAGGTCTCCGACGACAACTGCCAGAGCTCGCCTTTAGTTTCAAGGACTACTCCCCTAACTGAGCTATAGCTGATGTTTACGAGATGGACTTTAACTCTTTCCTCGCCTTTTAATACAAGCAGAGCCATGCTCTGGGCCAAATTCTACCACGGTCCCAGACAGGGTATTGCGTACCAGAGAATTGAGAGAGAGATTCGCTGGGCTAAAGGCAGATGGGATAAGGGAACAGGACAAGATCAAAAAGGAGTGAAAAAGGAAATTTAGAAGGGAATGAACAAGCAAAAAGCAAAAGGAAGGGTGAATCAAATTCTACCACCGACCCGACTACTGGTCATTAGTAGGGGAAGAAAACAATACAATTACAACACTGGAGGGAGGATGGGCGCCTATCTTCGAGTCGAAGACGGAGTAACCTTAGTGTACGACGGTTTCTAGGGACCAGTCACAGTTACTTGTAATTGTGGGATACACATGGTGGACTAGGCCGCGCCGTAATGACAGAGAGAGGCGGACACAGTTATGGTTTTATTGTGGCCCAGGTTGACAATGATAGGAAACTAACAGAAACGCGCCGACACGAGAGCTGCTGTTTCACACGGCACAGAGAGGTCGAGGGGGGGGGGCGCCTCGTGTCAAACATAAACACAAAATACGTGTAGGCCTACTTATACTGTCCAAATATGTTTTAACTAGATGCAACATGTAAAAACTACCATGTAGTAAATACTTTTTCATTTTCAATACCTTTCCAAAGCATATTTTTCCAGGATGTATTTAATACAAAAAATTTGAAGGGCACTTATGTTTTTATTTTTATTGATAATGTTTTACTAGAGCAGTAAAAATTTGAAAATTCAGTTCAGTCATCCTTTTTTGGTGATAGTCTGTTCGAAATCGAATTTAAAAAATTCAGTCCCCCCCCCCCAAAAAAAAAATGTAAAATAAAACGGTAAATAAAAATGTATTGATAAAAATAGTTTTAATGACTCATGAATGCCATTTTTTGAATCGTTGATGATTCAAAATCCTACACTGAACATGTGACGAGTCATACTCTTCAACATATTGGGATGGGTTAGCAGTTCTTATTTTTAAATTTTAGATTCCTGTCCCATGACCATTGTAGTGGAGGAATTTATATTGCCGCCGGTGTAATTTTGCAGGGTTCCCACTTTTTTTTAGAATCAATTTCCCTGACTTTTCCAGTTTTTCCAGGTCTAGTTTTACTTAATTCCAGGTGTGATACACGCCCCAAAAATAGCTTGGCGGGAACGCAGCACCCCCTCGATACGCTCTAAAATTATTTTCCCCGTAGGCCTACTTCATCAGGGCGGAACTTTGTTTCATGGGCCCGCCCGCAAATTTCTACGGGGGATCCCCTAACAGATACACATACATAGGCTCAGTGTTGAATTCAGGTCTTTCATCCCGGGTGGACTATATAATATCCCGGGGGTATTATGTAGGGACCAAGTACGGGGGGTTTGGGGGGCCTCCCCCAACAATAGCGCTGCAGGCGAAAATTATGAAAATCAGGTTTTTAGAGTGCGTTTGGTGCATTTTAGGAAAAAGTTGTGGGCTGAATGCAATACCAAAATAATGAAATTTTTTGTATTATTGTGTTATGGACGCTTGACTAAATATCAGTTAGATTTCACCTTCAAACCGTTAGATTCCTAAAACGGTTATTTTAGAAACGAAAACAAATGATTGATTTTTTAATTTTTCTGTCTTAGAGTCGGGAAAAACATTTTCACAAATGGGTGAAAATATATGTTTTTGAGTAAACCAAATAAGCCTAGATAAAATAAATTCCCATTTTCCCTGACTTTCCAGGTTTTTACATTTTTTCCTCAATTCCCTGACTATTCCCTGACATTTTGACCCATATTTTCAATTCCATGACTTTTCCAGGTTTTCCAGGTCGGTGGGAACCCTGTTTTGGTCTCCACAAACCAACCTGTTCAAGTCAAAAGTCTCCTAATAACACCCAATATTACAATAAATTTAAAATGAAAAAATAATTAATTTTCCGTTCACAGCTAATACGGACACGAATTCTTTGCTCAATGAAGCTCCTTAGCGTTGCTGGTTATTTAGTAATTTGGAGCCTAAATACGAAAGATATGACAGAAAGCATGACAGAAAGCCGCATGAAAATTTGCAAAATAGCAGTATTTGAATACCAACCTAGAAACCAATTAAAACAAAATACCTCGGCTATATTGGCACCAGAAGCCACAAGGAAGCAATACAAAAAGAATTAGTGGGTATGTAGGCATCGAATGACCTTTTAAAAACTTGAAATCAAGAACAAACAACAGAGGCAACGCAAACCAACGGCCGTTGTCCTGGGAACCAAAGCAGCTAGGCCTATGGCAACTAGATTACAATTCTATAATGGTAACGAGGTAGGCTTTTTTATGAGCGAAGCGAAGACTTCAATTTCACTGACCCCCCAAAAAATTTAGCTGGGTGTTTTTTTTTTGTTTGTTTTTTGTCTGTTTGTCGCTCTCTACTTGGAAAACGGCATATGCGATCATGATGAAAATTTGAGGGGACCTTCGAAATCTCTGAACTTAGAGGTGTATTGTTTTTTGGTACAATCGAAAAATATTTCTCATGAATATCGTACTTTGACGATTTTATTTTTATTTTTAGTGCAATATTTTCGTGACATTTGGGCCGATTCTGACCAAACGGGTGGGGCTACAACGTTCATATTTTACATGTACATTAAGGTAATGGTTATGTATTGCTTTTTGAAAGAAAAAGTTGAAAAAGTTAGCCAGAATCCATAGAATAAAGGTTTTAAATATGAGTTTTTTTAGGTTTATAATAACAACAAACAAGTAACAATAGAAACTTGACAACAATCACTTACGCATTCAAAAAGCACTTGCAAAGGAAAAGTGGTCCTACGCAAACAAAAAACTTACAAAAAAGCTCATCCATCAACGCAGCGAGACTAAAGCGTTTTCCTAGTAATAGAAATATTCCATGTTCTGTTGCTGTACGGCATTGCTCACTGTTTCAGAGGTACTTATCATGAATTGGAGCTCACCTAGGCCTACTCACTTAATGCAAACAGTTCAAGCAGGCCTACACGAGGCCGGAATTATTAGCCGAGTGTATAAATTATTTGATAAGAACACAAACTAGTCAAATTATTGGTTCAGAGTTGATTTATCCTTACAAAATCATTGATGACTAACAATACAACTTCTATCCTGGGAAATAACCAAACGGTAGGTAGGTAAGTACAAATATTTTTCAGCTTTAACTGGATTAAAGTAGTGAAGTAGGTAGCATACCTCTGAGAAATTACAAACCGTAAAATAATTTATTGGAAAGTAAAGTTCCTAGTGTCATTACTTTCATGAAAGGTCAAGACTGGTGAGTAAAGTGATTTACCCAGCAAAGACGTAACAAGTACAAAGATGGCTGGCTAGCCCCATGTTGCTCAAGCGTAAATCAGTTGATGGTCTACTTTGAAGTACGGTACGTTTAAATTTGTACACACTGTGCAAATTTTGGCGTGAAAGTAAGTAGCCGGCGAATGTTTGGGACCCTACCGCATGCCAATTATAAAGACAGTGAAAACAATAACTACCGGTACTAGATAACCTTTTCATGGCATGACCCATTTGTCAGTACTGCCAAGATTTCATTGAGGTAATCTCTGTGTTGACGTCAGTCTAGAATAAACTTCAAATACATCTATCTATGAACATTCTAACACAACGTAGCACACCCGGCATTTATAAACTGGAACTGTTGGTAATTAGCCTACCGGTACTAATTACCAGTCGGGTTGGGCTAGCAGTACGGTAGGGTACGTGACATTCTCATGCGATGCCATTAATACCAAGAACATTAAATAATTACTACAATATAATGTATGAAAAATAAGATTTGCATTTAGAGTCCACCCACTCAATCACATAACTGATTTTCAGTGGGGAACTAAGCCAACCCCATTGACACGGACCAAACTGATTGAAACCAATAAATCAATTCACCAAATTACATTTAGAGTCAGTTCCCATGTATTAATTTTATACTTTGCCTACCTACAATTATTGTGTTTAATTGTTTATTGCCAATTAAATTTGTTTCTGAGCGCAGCCAATTTTCAACTTGTTACTATAGTCTCAATTGTACACTATCTTTAGTATAATTCTCACTTTCTGTATTATTGTCATTATGTATTATTTGTTGTTGTAATCAGAAACTCTATTCTAGCTAGCTTCACTAGATAGATAGGTCTTCAAACGGAAAATTTGTATGTAGTTATATAGTGAAGTGAAAAACAAGTAAGTAATGTACTATTGTAAAAAATATGTGTTGTAGCATTAATATATTCAAATTATGTAAACGTTTGCTCTATTGTATCTAATGTTCTCTGGAATGTAAATTCTGTATTAGATAAATAAAGAATAATAATAATAATAATAATTTGAGCGAGCGAAGCGAGCGTCTCCACTTGACTCTTATGGTTCCAATGTCTGTTTTTTTTTTTTTTTTTTTTTTCTGTTACTGACTTCGATACAGTCGCACCGTTTCTCTGATCAACCTGAAATTTTTCACGCATGTACATACTACCTAGGCGGGTTGCTGTATAATTTTTGAACAAAATCCAATTGTTGGTTATAAAAAAAAAAAAAAAAAAAAAAAAAAATGTTCTGATCGTTATGAAATTTTGCAGGGTCAATAAGTACACCATTCTCTCCTATTTTTCAAATTTTCAGCTAAATCGGTCAAGAGGTTAAAGACTTATTGGTAATCATAATTCGAAAAATGATGCTAAAAAATGAAGGAGGCAGTGAAGATACAAAGATACACTTAAGAAGGCATGACGTGAATTAGTACAATGCAAAGATGTTGGAATAGTATACAGTGTACAATGTCAATATCCAGTTAGGCCTACACTGGTGGTGGGCCTTATGGAAATGTCGTACTCGGGTCATGTTGCACGTACCGGTGCTCGCTCAACAACGCGTCCAACTGAGCGTTTTCCTAGTAATAATCAATATGTTTAGAGACGACAACACCCGATCAAGCTGGACAGGATTCCAACCGTTGACGGCGCTAGAATCAACCTCGCTGATTCGGAACCACCTTAAAATTTAGGTACATATTTATGCTTTGTTGCAGACGTCTCCAAAGTCACCATTTACACATTCGACATTCCTCCTTTGAAAATCATTTTTTTCAACTGAGTAGGAGAGGCCTAGAGGAGAAAGAAGCACAATATTGGATAGTGCTAACCCGTAGGTCCCATTGCTGCATACAAATGGTACAAAGGAACTTTAGCAATAATAATTTATATTTTGTAATTGGATGAGCGTAGCGAGCGAAGCGAAGATTCCATTTTACTACACTGGAGAAAAAAATCCGGAATGTTTTTTTTTTTCTTTTTTTTTTGTATTTTTGTGTGTTTTTAACACGATTCCGGCTAAACCCGATACTCCGATTTCGATGAAATTTTTTGGAGGCCTTCCAAATCTCTTGAACTTAGAACTCCCACGTTTTGAGCGCAATCGGGGAAAAATTTTTTTTATAAAAAACGCAATTTTACGATTTTTTTCAATTTAAAAAAAAATTCTTCGACTTATACCTAACACTTACATGCTTTATCCGATTGTAATGATTTTTTAACAGAACCTTAATTTTATGAATTTAGATATTCGTGTGAAATTGAGCGTAATCGAAAAATTATTTCTCATGAAAATCAAAATTTTACGGGTTTTTCTTTTAAAACAATTCTTTAGAATTAAAACCTACATGCTTTATTCCATTTGTAATGATTTTTATGGGAACCTAATTTCATGATTAAAGACTGTGTAAATATTTGAGCGCATCGAATTAATTTCTTATGAAAATTGCAATTTTACGATTTTTCTTTTGAAAATTACGGGGTAAAAAAGACGATATTAAAAAAATTAGTTAATTTGTTAATTTAATTTTAAAAAATCTCGACAAGTATGATTTTTGACAGACAACAGGAATAGCGCTAACACAATGCAGCTCAATCACCAATTACGCTCATCAACAACGCGGCGGATAAGCGTTTTTTTAGCCAAACAGCAATAAATAATGTGCTTCAGAGTTATTGAAATACAATCCTGATTTGAAAGGGTGTCCGTTGTTCCGTTGTGAAGACTATTTTACAAAAACTCAAGAAAAATTTATAATTATCAGTACCTTCGGTATTTTGTACAGGACTATTTGTAGGTACTACAATCTTGACTAGGTAGGAGCCGGTAATGGCAAATGAAACGAATAGTGTCCCACAGTACAATAACATGCTTACCATGGAGGGGCAAGCAAGGGGCAAGTAGGTTTCGCATTCGCTGTGTGGAATTTGTACTATCGCTTGAGAGCAATTTGCAGTAGGGCCAACTGTATAGGTCAAGCGACAAATTCCTAAGCTTACAGCAAGTATGCACATCAACAAAGCCAACAAGTCTTTTATAGGGCCTAATAATTTGTGCCTTATTTCAAAACAACGCTTAGGTAGGCCCATTTAATACAATCTCTTGTTCGAAAACCGCAAGGAGTTGTAGTCCGTAACTTCAGTATGGAAAGTCACTGTTTTTTGGTTTTTATCGAAAACCAAGGGATTTATTTAAAAAACAATTTTGTTCAATTAAATTTTGCCAGTAATATTTTTAAAAAAATGTTAATTACTCATAGCTCATGCAATCAATATAACATATTCTTACCGTAGTCTGGTGGGGAACAATCTTGTACCATAGTCGCAGCTCTCGACAGAACATCAAGTGGCGATTCCGTTGTCTCCATAGCAGAAATGATCTGCACAGTGCACATGCAAGAGAAGAAAATAATATTTTCAGTTTTCAAATGTTTTGCAAATTTGAACCTGTCTGTACCACCACATTCCTGTCTAGTAGGCTAGCTTAGAATGTTCTAAACAAGTATCTTGCTTCACTGTAAGCAGATTTACGTTCATCTATGCTTATTTACACAAAAAGAGTTGTCCAGGAGGCTGCCTTATGAATCTGCATTAGAGCTAGCAAGTAAATCAATAAAATACATGAATGTTGATAACAAAATTCCATAGTACAAAAAATTAAGAAAAAAAATACCTCCCAGACATTGATTTTTAGGTTAAAGTATCAACTTACGTGTACGAAGCTTCGTTCTATCGATCGCTCACAACCCAATCTTCATAAAATGTCAATTAGTTGATTAAAAACACAAAATTCCACAACACTTTCAGAGATACATTGAAGCACGGCACCCGATCACTGCAATGACATTCATTCGTGCCCGTCTGAGCCCGACGTTGGAATGTTTGGAATGAGAGGAATGGAACCAAACTACGGTGGCGCGATCTGTGAACAAACACGACAACAGCGCGCAACACACATCGGCGTGACGTCATCGTGGCGTATTAGCGCGGCCCCGAAACATCATGCCCGCAGGCAGCTGCGAGCGACGGCGATTTTGTAACAATACAATAATAATAATGATGGAAGTAAACAAGACAGGCATTGATGGAAACAACTACGCAACAACAAAATGATTATGTTTATTATATTATCTTATAAGCACCAGCTGTGAACAATTTGGAGGTAGTAATATTTTCTTTTCTTTTCGCATCGACGTCAGAAATTTGTAATTTAGGTACTCAACAACAGGTAGAAAAAAGAAGTCTGACCCAAATCAGACCAAATCATGGAGTTATAAATAGTACTAGAAAAAATTGATGGCGGGGCGGAGGGGGCGGTGGGGGGCGGTGTACAATTTGTATTCCCAAAAGGGGAGAATTTTGTTTTTTTTTAAAAGGTAACCTAGGGGCCCACCCCGTTTTTTTTTTTTGGGGTTAACTGCATAATGGGTTTTTCCAACAAAAAGCAATCAAAAAAAACAAAAAACTTGGCGGTGCCATTGGGGAATTTTCATCCAATCCCCTAAAAAGTCCAAAGATTTGAGGAGGGGTGGGGGTTTTCTAAAAAGTAATGGGAAAAAGGATATTTTAAAAGAGGGGGGGGAATGTTGATGTAAAAATTGTTAAAAAATGGTTTTAAAACTTTCACAAAACCCCAAAAAATTTTTCATGTCATTTTTATATCAAATAAAAATAAATACCCCAAGCCCCTATTTTTTATTTTTTTAAAAATTTTCACAATGAGTTTCCAAAAAGGGAAAAATAATTAAAAACAATAAAAAATTGGGAAGGGGAAAAAAAAAATAGTAGTAATTCAAAACACATTTTTTATTTTTAAAAATGAAAATTTTTTTTATTTTGGGTTGGGTCTAAAATTTTTTAAAAAATTTTTTTTAAAAAAGAAAAAAATAAAAAAAAAAAAGTTTTTTTTTCAAAAAAAAAAAATTGGAAGGTTTGCTAAAAAACTCCCCTTTGCAGCTTTTTAAAAAATTTTTTTTTTCGCTAGCAGACTCCTTTCATCCAACTCCATGACCAAATCGTCCAAGTATCTAGAGCTCCCAGTGGCAGTGGCGTAATACTAATAATGTCACAGTGGCGAAACGAAGGCCATATGCTTAATATGCCAGGGGCGGAGGAATGTTACAGAGTGTGGAATGCACATGTGTTGACAGCATGTGGTGTGTGAAAACTTGTCACAAAGCCAGGCAAGAATGTATTCATGTTCATGGGTTATTATCATCAAATAGAAGAATGAAAATCATTTCACATGGCTCTATCATTCTTTGGAGGTGTTTTATAATCATTGTCATTCAATGAGATTTACAAAACCAATAGCCTAATCAAAATAATAACAAAACAATAACAAAATTGGTACTTCTGGGTTCGAACCCAAGTGGGAGGAAAATATATGCTAGTACATTCATAAATTGTCACATTTTATATAAAGGAGGGGGGGGGGGGGGGGGTATATGTATGTAGAATATAGTATTTATAAGTCTATAATAAAGAAAGTATGGAAGTCTAATGTTTGTGTGCAAAATATTTTGAAATAAAACACCTGAGAAATTTTTAACACATAACAGTTCACACTTCACATAACTACTAATGGTCAATTATTTTATGATGCCTTAATAAATCAAATAATACTACATGGCATAATGGAATTAAAGCATTGACACAATGACTAGCAGCCTAATTCTTTCACGCAGCAAAAATGGAAATTGAAATTGATTCAATTTGAATAAAACTTCGAAGAAAAATAAAAACTTTAAACACTATGTATTTATTTACAAACAACCACACAAATTGATATCCAGAACTTTATTGTTGGTTTATTTTTTACTTGAAGAAAAAATAGAAAAGTTTTACAATGAAAATTGAAAGTGTAATCTCTACTGCAGCTTATTTCTTACTATAGCTGTCAATAACTGACCAAAAGTGGGAAATTAACATAATAAATATGAAATGCATAGTTTGATTTTAATTCAATAGATAAAACTCACAAAAGTTGGAGACTTTAAATAATAAAAAAGGAAGAAAAAATAAGCAAATGCAACAAAAAACAACAAAAATTAATAAAATTTGCCCTTTGGTTGGCTGGTAAATCATCAAAGGATAAGTATTTAAAAACAAACAAAAGCTGTCATAGAATTGCTTGCTGCTGAACATCAACGGGAATTTATTGATTGTTTATTATTATTACGTTACTCAGAAAATAAAATATGTACAGTTTTTCTCCATAGCCACAATATAATATGCATAGATTTCCCTGCCAGCGCAACATTGAACACAATGTCATAAAAGTGACAACTCAAATAAGATTAAGATCAGAGTGCTTACCTACCTTATAGAGTAAACGGAGTCCGCTTGAAAATTCATTGCCGTGGCTCATGGACCTTGTTGCTGGAGCTGGAACGGTGGGGGAGGAAAATCTATCCCGGTGAAGGTGTCACTATCCATGTTTACTTGTAAGATTTTACTAATTTTACATCTTTTATTTCCTTGTTGTTTTATGTCTCTCTGCCAATGTAATGAATACCTAATTAGTAATTATGTTTTTAGAGACAATACTTGATAATAAATAAAGACTGATTGATTGATGATTGATTGCTGTTTATTGTACATAGATCCCTAGAGAATAACATAAATGTACATTCATGGATATTAACATTGTCAAACATATGATCTACAAAATACACAATGATTATGTTGCTAAAATAATGAATAATAAAACATTGTGGTAACTCCAGATTTAACTACAGAACTCATCAATTGAATAAAATGCCTTATCAATAAGAAATGCTTTTAATTTGCTTTTAAAGCAGTCGTCACTGGTATTAATTGTTTTCAACTCCATGGGCAGGTTGTTGTAGAGCCACCTTCCACAACTTCTGGGGTTCCTGAGACCAGCTGTAGTAGTTCTTACTGATTCAAGATGCAGGTCACCCGATGCCTAGTATCATACCCATGAAAGTCAGAATTCTTTTTAAAGCTAGCTAAATCTTTGCGAACATGTATAACTGATTCGTAAATGTAAAGACCAGCAAGGGTTAGTAAGCCGAGCTCGGGAAATAGTAGTCTGCACGAATGCCGTTTACCAACACCCACTAGAGTACGCACCGCTCGCTTCTGTATCAAGAAGATACTGGTGAAAACTCTCTTGCTAGAGGAGCCCCATAGTATAATACGTAACGTAAAAGAGACGTAAAAAAAGACAACAGATTGATAATGGTTGAGGGCAAGTTATTCTTCCAGGGAGTACCACCTCCGCAAACAATTGTTGTTCAACTTCGATATAATAAAAAACAAAAAAATAATGGGATCACATATCTCAAATTGATGATTCAAAAACATGTGGAAAAGAAGGATTCTGCAAGATAAATGGAAAATGTTCACTTATGTGAAAAACCAACAGAACTAGAGATGACAGGGCATGAAGAGACATGGTAAACAATGAACTTGCCAAGGGAAACATTAATTTAACGGTTTAGATCAAAAACTGTTACTTCATTTCTGTTGTATTTACTAGGAAAACGCTTAAGTCCCGCCGCGTTGTTGGATGAGCGTAATTGGTGCATTGAGCTGCCAAGTGTTATGCGGATTTTCTGTTGTTCTGTGAAAAAATCATTGCTAAGCTAAAGATTTTTTTAAAATTAAATTAAATTAAATTAAATTAAAAATTAACTTAAATTTTTAATTTTTTTTATTAATCGTAATTTTTAAAAAGGAAAAAACCGTAAAATTGCGATTTTCACGAGAAGTAATTTTTTGATTACGCTCAAATTTCACACGAATATATCAATTCATAAAGTTAAGGTTCTGTAAAAAAATCATTACAATCGGACAAAGCATGTAGGTGTTATAAAGTCGAAGAAATTTTTTAAAAATTAAAAAAAAATCGTAAAATTGCGATTTTCAAGAGAAATAATTTTCCGATTGCGCTAAAAAACGTGGCAGTTCTATAAGTTCAGAGATTTCGAAGGCCTCCATAAAATTTCATCGCAATCGGAGTATCGGTTTAGCCGGAATCGTGTTAACAGACAGACAAAAATACAAAAAAAAGAATTAAAAAAAAACATTCCGGATTTCTTTCTCCAGTGTAGTGAAATGGAATCTTCTCTTCGCTCGCTACGCTCATCCAAAAACATTTTAGTGGATAGCAACTCTTTATTTTACAATATACAACGTTTCGGAAATTATTAAAACTATTTTCTTTGTCAGGTTATTTTGAAAAACATAAAATCATATTTTCAAAAAAAATTCAAAACAAACAGAGACAATAGAAAAATATAAGAGTTGCTATCCACTAAAATATTTTAAATCTTGTAAAATGAACTCTTCTTACTTTAAATCTAAAGTGTTAATTTCTGTCTTCGTGGAATCACTTGATTCAGGTGGCAACATTGCATGTTAAGTTGAGTTCCACCACATCATACCCAGTTTTGATTTTGGTTGGTGCAAGTGCCCACCATCCACAAAATGAGTCCGAGAAGGTCAAAGCAAGCCACACAATTTTAAATTATGTAACATCAGATGGTAAAAACGTTTTCTATTAAATATGCATGTGTCTGTGATTTTTTTGTGATTGTGATTTCGTTTAATTTTAGCCTTTGCTGCTCCGCTTAAATAATTAGACCTAGATGCACTCATACTGACCTTTTTTGACTTTCCCTCTGTTCAATGATTGCAACACATGTTTTATTATTATTATTATTATTTGTTGTTTTACTTATTTTATTTTATTGTTTTTCATACAGTAGACCTAGGCCTACCCCACCCACTCGGCCATTCCATTACAACAACATAGCACTAACGAGAAAGACGTACCCCAATCACCAATGTCGCAATGAAATGTAATTTACCACGCCCGAACGTGCGTTCGGCGTGCGTTGAACGACGCGCAGGGGCCAAAAGTTTATACGGCCTACCATAAGATGACAGGGACAGACAGAATAACATGACTCATGTGCAGCCACAGGCTGAGAGGAGAGAGAGAGAGAGAGAGAGAGCTATCCTACTGAGTGTGAGAGAGAGAGGAACATCGCAAGCAAGAATTCTTTAAGTCGAAATGTGTTCGGAGTCAGCTGTGCGGTTGCAAAACATTCCAACAACAATAATTAAGTATGTTATCTTTTGTCATATCGACAAATAACTTTCAACGCTAACAAAACAAGTTTTTAAAATTATTTTTTTATAATATTGTCTGACATTAAGGACCCCCTCACGCCCTTCGGGGCCTCCCTCTCTCAGGGCCCGGGTGTGAGCACACAAATGAAAAGAAGAAGAAGAAGGTATGTAGTATTACATTTACATCAAGGAAAAAACAGATGTTTAGCAGACTGACATTTTAGAAAAGGTAGCGGTTTGAGATAAAGCGCCATAAAGTACAATCATCAAGTCTTCCCTGAACAAACACTTTTTTTTTTTTTAAATCCAACACCAGAAACATGTTATGAACATTTTTCTCCGCAGAGTGGCTAAGGGTGACAATGCAATATCGTTTTCAAACGGGGGCACACTTTGGCGATCTGCTTCACCCCCTTTGCCAACAGCACGTGGTGAATTCCCAAGTGGTCACCCACTCAAGTACCGACCACCAAGTATGTTGCTTAACTTGGGTGATCTATCGAGAACCAGTGTGTTCAACATGGCAAGGCTGACCGGATGGATATTTGCTAGGATGCTAGGATTCTCTTTGTGAAGGCACCGTACAAATTCAACAATTCAACTAGTAAATACCCGAAATATATAATAATAAGTAACGCAATGACAACGTAAAACAAGGAATACAAGACGAAGAACACCGAACATTAAGTAAGAGAAATCATCAGGTAGCTTAAAATATCGTCAACACGTCAATCTTGTCTGGGACGGCAACTCACCGTCAACCTCGATCAACACACTCGTCAGTTACGTAAAGAATTGACGTACAGACTAAAGAACCAATTATGTAAGTGAGTCCGTTCCCTCTATTTCATCTTCGTCGGAATCACTAATCTCCCAGATCTAGAACATGAAAAAAACAGATTATCTGGCATGCAGATGCAACAAGTTAAAACACTTAGCATTTTATAGTTTAGCTTTAATGGTCCTTTTAAAATTTTAAATATTGTGGAAATAAAAGTTTGAACGAGGAAAACTACCTAATACGAATATTCTCAATAAACATTGATTTAATTTTTACAATATTGCCTGCAGACAAGGGTAGGTTAGGTGTAAACTGTAAAGAAATAAAGACCACATCACTGCCTCCTAGATGTTCGTCGTGGCTCCTCGTTCCCTGCCTGTCCACGCGCACAGTGTTAATTGTTGTCCAAGCGCTAGTTACCGTCCCCAAGAGCTTTCTTTGTTTTTGATGTTGTTGTCACATTAAATGTCATCTCTCATGTATTTTACTGTTGAATCCAACTAAATTGAATGTTTTAGATCGTATTTTGTATAACGTACATCACTAATCATGGTTTGCAGAATAGTAATATACAAATTTGTCTAGTTATTATTATGCTGGTAATTAAACAAAAAGTAGATATTGATAACTTTGTTGTTTGATAATATAAGGCAAGGGCTAATCTAATAGACATGTTATTTTTATCTATAGGGGCCTATGCCTCCTATTCCTAATCATATTAAAAATCAAAAAGGCTTAGGTAGCCTACTTGGGCCCTAGTCTTGACTAGGCCACAAGCTAAACAATATTACTTTCCATCAAGCAGTGGCGCGTGATAAATGGGAGTCTGGGGGGGCCTGGGTGGCACAATTTTTCCCTTTCTTCTCTGTAGTTCATGCAAAGAAAGACCTACTTGTTTTAGTTAGATAATGGCATCCCGGTATCTTACAACTTCTTGTACGCACCATTGCCTATTATGAAGAAAAATACAGCTCAACTCTGGCATGATGACAGTTTAAACGTATGCAGATCGTATGTAAACAACGAAAACAAAAGAAAGCTCTTGGGGACGGTAACTAGCGCTGTGGGAAAAAAGTGCGAATTTTCTTCAACAATCAAAACCTGTCGCGTGGACAGGCAGGGAACGAGGAGCCACGACGAACATCTAGGAGGCAGTGGACAACATACAACCCTACTCATCTGCACGTCTAAAATTAATGTTTTTCTGCAAAGAGCTGAAATAATATAACCACAGGCATACGCAGAGATTTTCCAATGGGGGGGGCCATAGGACAGAGGTGGATCTAGGACATACCCATGGGGGAAGGGGGGGGCGATTGGCACCTGCATGTATATGTGTGGGAAAGGGACCAAGCATGGGGGCATAAATAAAGCGCTGCACGGCCATTCCATAGCAAAGTGAGCCTGACAAGTGAAAAATAATTTTTACCCAATAGTTTATTGATGGGTCAAAAATTAAAGTCAAAACTCCACTGAATTTCAAAATGTCTTTGCTTTCTTTGTGGGTAGTAAATTATGTGTTTTACAGTGCTTCAAAGTCGGTGTAAAGTTATTGTTTTTATTTTAGTGCCACATCCCCTAAATTTTAAGCCCTCCAATTTCTTTTAGGTCAGCTGTGTGAAGTTCTTTCTTTTGTATATCAACACTTAATGATGTTGTGAAGTATTTTAGTTGGAAAAACTGAACACAAAGTAAGTTTTACTTAAATTTTGTATCATTAAAGATGCTATGAATACATGTCACACCCGCAACACAAAACTACAATAAACTATGATAGTGTTAAGATTATGGCTAACAAAAGTTGGAGAGTACTTTATTTTAAGGTTAGGTTATATGACTTATCATATCCAACAGAGAAAACTGAGATGCACTGACTAGAAGTGGTTGAAATTGTGTTGCGGGTGTGACACACAGTTATGTTGCGGGTGTGACATGATTATTGAATTGCATGATAATGCCAGGGCTACAGTCAAATAGGTAAAAAAAAATTACCCATTAGGCCTACCTAGTTTAGGTAGCCTAAGTAATGCACATATAACGCACGCAGTCAACGTATTTTGAAAATGCAAAAGAGAGATTAGGTAGGTGCCGGAAAACGAATTTGTACTTAGCTAGTCAACTTTGCTGAAAATTTTTCGGCAATCATTCAAGACGAGATTCAGAGCGCTCATTGGAGTCATGATCAAATGACTGTTTTTACAGCCTGCGCTTGATTAAAAGATGACGTTAAGAGGTCCTTCGCGGTTGAAAGTGATGACTTGACACATAACAAACATGCAGTGTGGGCATTCCTTAAAAAGATTTTTGCTGAACTAAAAGTCGAGTTTCCTAAGTTAACAAAAGTGATTATTTTTTCGGATGTCTGTGCTTCCGCCAACAATCCTGCCCTAGATATTAACGTTGGTGATTTTGTCCTCGTTTCACTTGCGGTAAATGGGGAAAAAATACCGACAAGCAGTATTATGCTGAAATCGTAGCATTTGATGAAACAAGTGAAGTAACCCTTAGGCTAAAGTATATGCATGCATCCTAGTGGCAACTATTGGGTATGGCCCGATATTGTGAATACGTCATGCGAGAACAAAGACGTTATCAAGAAGATGGTAGCTCCTCCAATACTTCACAACAATCGTGGGCAATTAAGTTCGTCAGTGATTAGGCATGCATGAATAATGATAAAGCTGCATTAATAATAAATGATAAGACATTATTAGTTAATCCTCTATTATGCTATTAGCCCCTACTTCAAAGTTTAAACAAAAAATAATCAGTGACGAGGACCCATATTTCATTAAAAAAATTACAATGCAACACTTTATTTTATAATAGGCTACCTTTTTAAATATCATATTTAGCATGCATAGGTTGTTAACTTACATTAAAGTATTGAGTATTCATGAAGTATGTGAGAAAACTGCCAACCAAATTGTATCTACATACAAAAACTCGTATTTAATGTTATATTTTGTGCACTACGTCACACCCGCAACATTTCCTTGTCACACCCGCAACATCTTCAAACCATCATAAATCGTATTTTAAATTATTTGAGCCACTATTCCTTATATTTTATTTTAAGGTTGTTCTATAATGCTTTAGGAAAAAAATAGTTGCCTATCCAAGGGGACCTATATTCACAGACTTTTGCACTTGTTCATGTAAGGGTGTAAATACAGTGTCAAAAAGTGAAACACCCGCAACACCTGTTTTTAATTTTAATTTACTGATTTCTTAAAGTCACAGAAAGTTAAAATTTGGTGTATTTGTACATCTTATGGCAACAATGAATGTATACAATGTCTTGGGTTTCAATTTGTAATTTATAAACACTTGGCAGGTATTTTAAGTGTGTAATGTGTCACACCCGCAACTATGGAATGGCCGTGCAGTCAATTTTTTTAAAACCAGGTTTTGACTTTTGAGAGTGCATTTGGTGCGTTTTAGAAAAAAGTGGTGGGCTGAATGTAATACCGAAACTATGCTGCCTAAACTGCTATGTTGTATGAGTCATGTATGTTCTATGTTCTATGACAATAAATAAATTTGTATATAATATGTAGTTTGTGTGCGTCAATTTGTTTTGTTTTGTCGTCATATCGAGCTTACAATTCACAGCATAAATGGCAACATATAAACGTTTGACATTTCAGAGATTTGCATGATAAAATAATAATTTAATTTTAAAGAATTATATGGAGGGCGATCGTCCGATCGTCGTCTGTATCCGGCACTGCTATAAAACTTATTTAAAAGTGAGATGATGAGAGAAAAAGATAGGAAAAGATTTCAACTAAGTAGATATATTTATTAATTAGCTATTTTTAATCAATTATTTTTAGTGAATTTTCAAGATCGCTAAGCTTAATGGGGGGGGGGGGGGGGGCAAGGCCCCCCCGGCCCCCCTGCGCATGCCAATGAATATAACCAGAGCAAGTATTAGGGGTGAAAATATACCTAAATAAAACTTTGTTTTATTATGCCCAAAAGCAGGGAATTGGTGGTGAAAATAATTCACCATTTAGTTGAAGCAATACTATATCTCTCTAGCTGTATCTATTTTTTTTTTTTTTTGATGTAAGATCTTGTAAAGGACTTGCAGATTGCAATAACTCGTTCAGACACGAATTTAATTTTTAATTTTTTAATTAAAATTTGATTAATTTTAAAATTGATCATAAATACCCTCTTTTTAAAAATAATATAATTTTAATATATTTTTTTTAGTTTTGGTCAAAAATTTGTAATGGTTGTTAATTCAAAATTAGCAGTGACAAGTTTTTGGAGTAAAATTTTGGAAAAATCTGATTTCTTTTGGTTACATTTTGTTTTTCAATTTTGTCTCAACTCTATCTCTAGAAATGGATGAATCAAAGTTCCAGGACATTAAAAAAACTGCCTGTTTTTATAATTTTTTACACTTTGCTATTTTGTATTGTCCATAAAATTTACAGCATAATTTTAAGTAAAAACTGTAGTATCAAGGGAAGTCTGTATTTTATTTTCCATACAAAGGTGGGGTATTGATGCTATTCACTAGGGATGCACACGATAATCGATATTATCGATCAATAATCAATAATGGATATAATTTCGATAATCGATAACCAAAATTCATTATCGATTATCGAAATATCTAATAATTGGTCAATAGTGGCACGAACCAAACTCTTAAGACAGAGATTATCTCACTTTGTGCCATGCACTGGCTGAGCTGATGGTGTCACACTCGAGATCTATGTTTGGAAATGAGGTATCAGTAGATAAAGGAAGCCTAACACATGACATCGAAGACAGCAAGGCAGCAAATGAACACGATTGTGTTGTTTTGACTTGCCACACTTGAGGTTCCACTTGGGCCTATAGGTCAGAACAGGCTTTGTTGGCGATATCGATATTATCGATAATGACATAGCCATATTGATAATCGATAATGAAAAAAGTATCGATGTGCATCCCTACTATTCACCATGCATTAAATTACACAAAATCATCTAGTTGGTGGTCGACATCGCTAACCACTGAGACAAAAAAAAAATGAGAATCCAGAGGTATTTGTGGTGGAACATATTTGCATCTTTGTTTTTGTGTTGATCAAAAGAGGTGAATTGATGTTGAAAATTAATATAGTTTACAGGATTTTTTTAGTAGTGAAAATTCATGTTTACCATAGCCCCCTCTAGCCCTGCCTCTGAATATAGGTCTAGCCCTGTTTGAGGTAATAATTTAAAATATGTGTCTTTTGCATCGAAGCAGGTGTATATCTTCATACAAATGCAAAATGCAAAGAAGAAGAAGAAGCGCCCGCAAGCAAAGTAAACAAACCTCCGCGTTCTCCGTCTCGGCCTTCATCTGCGTCAGTCCCGTGATGTCTTCCAGGTAGTTGGGGGTGTTGAACGCTCGGAGAAGGAATGACATGCCTCGGGTTTCGTACTCGGACAGAACCTAGAATACAGTCACACTCGTTACATAGAAACATAGAACTGACTGGAGAAAACAAAATTTTTCTGAGGGGTGAGGGGTGAAGAGTAGACATTAAAGAAGATTTCAACTACCGCACTTAGGAAGTGTGCACTCTAAACTAAACTGCAAAATGAATCAGTCAGGAAGTTTCCAAGGATATAAGAAATCACAAGGAAATGTCAAAATCTATAAATTATACTATCTCCCGATACTGACTGACACAAAGTTGTGTCTCGTTAAAAATGGAGGACTTGGGCAAATCCATATATTAAATATTATAGGGTCATTTTTAGGTACCTAGGCACTTTTAGTTTTTGTATGTAGACTATACTACAAACAACTCTAAACAAAATAACGCAACTCACCTTTGGAGAGCATGCGATGCACTTGTCAAACTTCTGGCAAGTTGGCAGCACCTGATTGAACTGGGACAGGAACCCGCGGATAGAATGCGGGACAAGTCCCAGGATGCAGTCTTCTGCTGTCTGGATACTAGTGTCCGCCGGGGCTGCGTTCCTGTTGGGTATCGCGTACACAGTGAGTATTTGGATGAGCGAAGCAAAGACTTCAATTTCACTTACAACGAGAAATATAGCTTTTAACAAGTTGGGCAATGTTTTTTGAAGAGAAAACAGATTTTTTAGGGCAAAAGTAGAATTGATGAACTAGATTTAACTACTAACAAACGTAGGCGTATTCAAAACTACATCAACTCTGATTGGCCAGAAAGCGACATGACATGTGACATGCGTTGAATGTAAGTATGTACATGTTCTGTTTTAAATTGACTTAAGTCACTCATCGATGGTCCACTCCGGAACTTAAATAGGAGACCTACTTAAGTGACAGACTTACGTAGCCAGTGGAGACAGGCCTGTGCGAATATAAATGTTTATTTCAGATCGAGTTTCGAATAATCACACTAGAAAAGTTTGAATAACGAATATTGACTAATTTTATCTTCAATAATTGCGAATAATGATGGAAATAACAACAAATGTGACCATCAAAACACTGAAAATCAGAAATCGCAGATTCACAGGAAATGGTTACGCAGCAGCAGTTGTGTTCAATGTAGTTGTAGTCACCACGAAAGTCAAAGAAATTTTTCGATTTGTTACTAGCACGCTCTATCCATGAAAATGTCAACTTCTTGCTCTCTTGCATTGATAATTCAAACTACTTGCACTTTAAGCTGGCTTTTTAATAGATGTTCAATGTGCATTAATAACCGCAAGACTTGCAAAAGCCAAAATTCTTAGAATTTAGAATCGTGGATTAAGGAACAAACAACTTTAAATTAGCTGCAGTTGTCATCAGCAGGTGAAAAGTTTTGTCGCCCTCAGCCCTTCAGGCTGGGTTTTATGTTCTCTATGCTTTCCCAACCTGTCAACCCTTCTCCAATCATACTAAACGAGCCGATTGGCCTTTTCCTACTTGTAACTTACCAGTCTTTTGACACCTCTATCACTTTCTATCTTTCTTCACCTATGGGGTCGAGATGGGTGAGTACTCGTCACCCTCTGGTGGGTCCGTGTTTCCTTGTTCATTACAAGTGTGACTCCTTGTCCTGCTGGGGGGGCCTAACAGGTGATGAACCTGTTAGACCCTACTCGTCTTTTCCTTCAACCTCTTCACCTGCAGCCAAGAGCTAGTATAGCACGTGTACCTGTGCTATAGCCAAGAGCTTGCAATTTGTAGTATTGTTTCCTTTCGTTTTCAAATCCCAGTCACAATTAGTAGGGCAGCCTCTCTCGTTGCCACGGGTCTTGGTTCAAATCCAGGGTAAGACATGGTTCTTTTGTCGCCCAAGCACCAGAGTCTAGGAGGGAAGCCCCCTCACTGGTGTGTGCTGTGTTGCGACTTCCACCCTTCCTATCTCTAACCTTTTCTTTCGAATGAATGAAGAGGCACCCTTGCCCAGCAACAGCAGGAGGGGCAGCTTTTCTCTTGTTGCCAAGGGTCCTGGTTCAAATCCAGGGTAAGTCATGGATTTCTTGTCTCCCGAGCACCAGAGTTGGGGGGAAGCCCCCTTACTGTCTGTGCTGACTGTGTGCCCCAGTATGAATGGTGTGTGAAGTAACCTTGCTGATGATGACAACATGCTTGCCAAGAATTACTTCTTGCGTGGCCCTACCACAGGTTTGGTTATGTGTTTGTGAGTTTTGTTTGCATGTAGTTAGCTGATTTTTAGTGGCCACCATCCGCCTGATGAGTCCCAGAAGGACGAAACGCGTCGTGGATTAAGGTAACAAACAACTTTGTTGTCATCAGCAGGTGAAAAGTTTTGTCGCCCCCAGCCCTTCAGGCTGGGTTTATGTTCTCTATGCTTTCCCAACCTGTTCAACCCTTCTCCAATCATACTAACTAGCCGATGGCCTTTTCCTATTTGTAACTAGGAATTTAGAATAGTTCCTATTCGAATTTCGAATCGAATATAGGTAAAAAATTATTCGCGAATATATTCGAAAGTCGAATATTCGCACAGCACAGAGACAAGGTATCATATAATGTAGGAATAGAGAATGTTTATTTACTTTCTTTATCACTCCACTACATTAAGGACTTCAGTCTGAATGACATTAATCATATTTTTTTATTATTTAGATAAGAAAAGTAAGCTGAAAGTTGCACCAATGATAATGGCGGGAAAAACATGCCACTACGGCACTATTAGCTATTATTGTGAATCGACCAATAAGGTAATGCCAAACAGTGATAGTAACTATGCAATCTAGTAGGCGGTAGTATTAATTCATTGATCTAAAGACTTAAATACTTTGCGCATTGGTCAACAAAGCTCTAGACCCAAATCTATATTCACGTCCTGTTTGCTCGGGAAATAAAATACTTCAAATTTTGTGCTTCAATAGAATTTAAAATATTTATTTACTTTAAATTGTAAAAATTAGATACCTACGGGAGTGTTTCCCGACTAACCAAATCGAGAAATACTTTAAATTGGTTTTAATTGAACTTGAAGTAATGGTGTTTTTAAGTGGTTTTCTATCTATTTCTTACACCTATCAATATTTGGACTCAGTGAACATTGGTGGAGAGAGCTCATCTATCAACGGGGCTATGAAAAGCGTTGCCAGCGTAGCAACGTACATACTTCTCTGGGTGCTGCAGCACCGACACCATCAGCTCGACTACGAGCGACGCAGCGACGCCGGACCCTCCCGGCCGGGTGACGGTGCACTGCTGGTCCAGGCTACGGTCGCGCATGGAGTTGCCAGGGGCGGTGACGTCGTTGCAGAAGTAGCAGCCGAGACGGTGGCCGGGGACGGGGGCACCGGGGGGCAGGGGGGTGGTGTCGGGGGCGAGGAGGGGGTGGGCCGGCTGCCGTGGCGCATCACGAGGTACGTGTCGAAGCCGAGAGCTGCCGTCATCACGATCTGCGACGGACACACGAATTAGACAGGACTAAGAGGGGTATTATTCACCTGCTAAACTGGAAAAATATATGTACTTTATTCAGGCTAACTACCTATTTAGTTATGAATTGGAATTCTAGTTACAGAAAAAATATTGGGACCACCATGACACGGAAAAAAAAAATTGGTAAACTTGGTAATCATCGAGCAAGGTCGCATTGGCAAAAATTTCCCAACTCCCCGATTTTACAGCATACATGGTAACATATAAACATTTGAGTTTATTTTTAATTTAAGATAACTTGGGGACGATCTTTATGCCTCGCGACCTTAGGAGAATTTTGGTCAACAAAAGTGTTGGTCATTGTTAATATACGTACACGACAACCCTTTCGTTAAATCCGCTGTTTTGTTTTTGTAATTTGGGCAAGTGGTTCGGTTAATGAAGAAAATGGATGTGATTTTGGAATGTAGGTATATTTTTGGTGTTTGAGTGAATATTTTTGCACAATTTCAAGACACGATGTTATAAAGGGCTACTTTAGATTGATAGTACAATGCTCTAGTATCTCTGTGGAACACAAAACTAGCAGGTTAAAGCCTATTAAAGAAATTCACCAAAATGCCATTTTTTTTCAAATTTCAGGATCAAAAAGATCAAACAAAACATTAATTTTAATTCAGGAAATTCTCAATAAACTGTTTATCTTACAATTTTAACAAAATTAACCTGCATGTTTACATTGATTTAAACGTTGAGATCAGTATAAAATTTTTTTGGCCACATTAAAACAGGACAAATGTCCCACAAGTGCAGTTTACTAAATCATGATGATGATGATGATGAATCGAATTTTTTTGTTAAATGGTAAAAATCTCATTTTTGTACCGTAAAAAAATTAAAAAACTCGTATTTGTACCGTTTGACAAAAAAATTCGTACACCAAACTGTTTTTTTTCAGAAAACTATTTAGCTATAGTCAAGTTATAGCTAAAGGTGTTTAGAAAACTATGTCCAGAAAACCATTCTAAAAATTTAATTTTGAACTAGTCTTGTACAGGGGCGGTGCCAGACAAAAATCTTGGGGGGGCAGAGGATGGGCCAAGGTAATAAAGTGGGGGGCAATAAATGGCGGGTAGCTGGGGTCTGGGCGAAGCCCCAGCCGCCGGAGGCTCTTTCGCCGAAGGCGAAAAAAATTTCACCATACTACAGTTATTTCGTCATGTTTTACTGAAAAAATGGCCAACTGTGGGATTACCTTTTTTTTATGAAGGATAAACACTTGGTAAAATAAACACAAATATGTACAGTTTGTTGTATTTAATTTGTGATTTAATGATTTAATTTTAGTAATGTTACAGTGAAAAACCCAAAACAAAACAACAAATTTCGTTCTGGAACAGTCGCTTCTTTTAATAATTATAAGCATTACTGGAATTACGGTAGGAACAATTTATTATAAAAAGCAATCGATATAAAATTAATTTTGAACAGTGTACTACGACTGGGGGGGCAAGCGGGGGGGCAGGCCATATTTTGGGGGGCAATTGCCCCCCCATGGGACCCCCGTAGCCCCGCCACTGGTCTTGTATTACACTTTTGTCCAAAATCTAAATATAATTTCCAAAAGTGAGGTTATGTCCCGCCCAAAAAAATTCACAATTTTTTTTCTGTTTTTTTAAAGGCCTTCTTTCATTCAGCAAACTTTTCAGACATGTTTCTTCAACTTTCAAATCATCGGCCAGAGGTGGTACAATAGCCTTAACAACATTATGAATGTAATGTTATGTTTCTAGAGTATTGTACAGGGTGGGCGCAGAGCAAACACCGTACCTTATCCCTGCTGGCGGCAATCAGTGTCGGCAGCCAGCGGCTCTCCCTCGAGTCCATCAGTAGAAACACTACGTCGTGATTGGTTATCAGCTCCTCTAGCTTCGCGACGCTCGCGGTCGTTTTCCGCCAAGAGGGAGTCCCGATTGGGTGACCAGGAATCGGAATGTTCATGACCTCGCTGTGAGAGTCCTGGGGGAGATGCAGGGTGCTGAGCTTAGCGTTAGAGATTCATGTTCAGTAATCCATTTGCCATAGATAAATAAATACATGCAAATATTTTACTAGTACGTAGTTTTAATTTTTTTGTTTTTTGATGTTACAAATTACTAATTTTGACGCTACAAAATACTAATTTTACTACTAGGAAAACGCTAAAGTCCCGTCGCGTTGTTGAGCGAGCACCGGTACGTGCAAAACGACCCAAGTAACGAACATTCCCATAAGGGTTTACATACCAATAAGTAGGTATTGACCGATTTAGATAAAAAATTTGTAAAATAGGAGAGAATGTTGTACTTATTGACCCTACAAAATTTCATAACGACGGAAATTTTTTTTTTTTTTTTTTTTTTTTTTTTTTTTTTTATAACCAACGATCGAATTTGTTCAAAAACTATACAGAAACCCCGCCTAGGTGGTATGTACATGTGTGAAAAATTTCAGGTCGATCAGAGAAACGGTGCGACCTGTATCGAAGCAGTAAGAGAAAAAAAAACAAAAAAAACAGACATTCGAGCCATAAGAGTCAAGTGAGACGCTCGCTCAATTACTACCAACGAGTCTAGACCGCTTAAAGTAAAAACTAGCCGAGCCGATTAACACTTCACTGCAACTTGATAGGGAGGATCATGAGTATCCAGGTCCCGGGTCTAACACAAGAATAGATGAGTTCCATGCAAATATGTCATAAATACTATATAATAATTTAATAAAGCTACAGTTTAGTAATTGGTTTCATTTAATAAATTTGTACTGGTAAATTACGTGGTTGAAAACCGATGCGTTAGGTTAGTAGGTCTAGCAGGCTGTGACGAGTTTGGCTTGAAATTGGACTGAAGTAGGCCGGCTTAGTTTTGTTGATATATGCCTCGGACTAGATGAAACCGGTCCAGTTGAACCGAACTCAAACCCTTGGTAAACGTAGTGCGTAGTGCATATGTTGATTGTTTCTCCCGAGTTCGATGACCAGTGTTCGACCATCGATATAAAACACGTCACTCGACCTCGAGGCTGACGCGATGTTTTGTTTCTGTCCACTCCACACTAAAGTTACACTATTCTATTTTGTAATATAATTGGGCAAGGAGCCTTTAGTTTCTCACTTTCGGTATTATTCGAGGTAATTAGTATGCCTAAGTAATATGCATCGTATCGTAATATTGGTTTGCAGGTGCAGCGCAATCGAAATACGACGTTAATTACAAACGTTATGACTGATTTAACCCTACTTCTGCCGTGAACAGTCGTAGTTTTAATCGACGCTCTACAAGTTTAGTGTTTATAAATAAATCCGGCTTCCGTTCAAGACTTGCGATCGCGGCAATTATTTTTTATTTTCCGTCCGTGTTGTTTTTTCCGATAAAATGAGTGGAGCATTACTTTATTTTAAGTGATCGCGCTTCTGAGATGGAATATGATATTGGGTAGGTTGCAACCTACAGTACCCAGAACCGGAACCGGAACCAAAAAACCTGAACAGCAAATCCATATTTTAGCATTAATTAGCAAAAAAAAAATTTGGGTAAATAACACTCAAAACCTATCAAAAGTTCCACAGATAAACCCTGAAGGCTAAACCCAATTTGGCCATGTTAAGCATTTATTTATTTAAAGTTCAAACTAATATCACTATCAATATCATTCAGTTATTGTATTGGTAGAATTACATGAAAATTTTGATGTAAATAACATAGTGAAATTTTATTATTTGTGACAAAATAAGTTCAAACTTCCAAAACATATAAAAGTATAAAAGGCTTAACAGAATGCGTGATTCGGCACCTCCACCATTTGTACGATTCGGTACAAATTTGACATATTATGCTACCTGGCACCAATACCAATTTTTTGTTTTAATCCTTGATTTTGAGATCAAGTGCTTGACTCCACTTGAAATTCAGGGTACACCCCTAGTACGTACTAACAAATAAAACTAAATAATCCGCAGTACGTACATCCAGCAAAACAGAAGTGCAAAGGCTACGTACCACGCCAGGGAAGATATCCTTGAGGGCTCTAGCTGCCGCGGGGGCCTTTCCTCTCTCCGCCGTCGATACAGATGGCGTGAGTGTACAACGACTGTCGCACGGGGTTCGAGTAGGACACTCTGCTGTTGTCCACCACGGTGATGTGGCGCACTCCCCAGGCCTGGAAACACCTATCATATTTAAACACCCTCGTTAAAGTTATAAAACAAAAACAAAATGGGGTTCTTGGGTTGTACATTAGCTCTTTAGAGCAACCCTCCACAATCCATTGATCGTCCACTCGCATTGTGTAATTTGTACTCGCAACAAGGGCGTGCGGTGCTGCTGGGGTCTGAGGTTTAAATTTTTCCCTAGGCGGGCAAAAATTTTTGGGCCCCTGCATGTTTGATGGCCTAAAACGCATTTTTAGGCAAAAAAAAAGTGGGTTTTTTTATTACTTTTTAAACTCCATTTCATTTCATTGGGCCTATTATTAATGAGCAAAATAGTGGTAAATAACTACTTTGGGGGAAAAAAAGTAAAACAAGTTTACTTGCAAAGTTGCAACCAATCAAGATCACTCGTAAATTTCAAGCTAGCGAGTATTAAATTTTAAGAGGTTTCTTAGAGTTTTAGAGCGTCATCATTTATGGGGGAATGACATGATAGCAGTTAGCATTGTACACATGGACATTACGGATGTCAATATCCATATTTTTATCCAGTTACCGGTAGGGCATTTTGTTGTTATTTTCCAAAGACAGGATGCCCTAACGGACTTGGCATTACAGATAGGGCTCCCAGAGGTGATTTGTAATATAAGCTAGACTTGGATGAGGACAAAGCAAAAGCCTGTTTATCAGCATATGAAAACAAGGCCAATAAACCGAGGCTGTAAAGTGGTTAGATCTACAGAAGTAGCTTTGTTGCAGTGCAGGGTGGAATTACTTGTCATGAACAAGGAACGGAACCCGCGAGTGACAAGTTCCGGGTGATGAAAGGCTGGAACTTACTCGCGTGCTGGAAGGAGGAGCTGCATCTAGCAGGGCTGGGTTAAATCCATTCATTGCTTAAATGTTTTTGAACGAGTGAGCGAGCGAACGTAGTGATTTCCATTCGACTTAACGGCCCTAATTGTTTTTCTGCGTGCGTGGGGTGTTGTGTGTGTGTGTCGTTAAAATCAGCCGAATCGCTGAACAGATTGCGCTGAAATTTTAAACAGACATCCGGTACGAGTTTATTGAGAACTGCTAACAAAATCAGCAAGATTCATTGCGATTTAAACCTACAAGAAATGATAAACTGAAAAATAGACTTCCAATGTTTAGAAATTATTTTAACGACAATGTTTTAGATTTTGAAAGATATTTTTTTTTTTTTCGCCTGGCCGTGAAATGTCGTGCCCATGCAAGGTCAGTCGAATGTTGGACGTCAAGGTACCCCCAAATTCCGCTCGTAGATTGAGTAAACCTTGCAATATTTTCACGTATTTCGTACTGGCTATGTTTACCATAGTAGGCCCTATTGCCACAGATGATGGACTACACTGCGTTATATGCATTTCAAAACAAGTTTAATTATTTTTGAAATACAATCTAGAAATTACAAAATCTTTCCCGACCAGGGGATTGAACCCACGTCTCCCACATTTCGGCTACAAGGGCGCTTTAGCCAACTAGACTAGGGAAACGCCAAAGTCGAAGTAAGACGAGTGAGCGAGTCATGTGGTGAGTACCCGGGAACATTTGCATTTAAGTTTGATAATTATATTCGTATAAATAATAGGGTATTGGTGGAAATCACTGTGCCGGAGGTTGCTGTTGTTGGCAGTCTTCAACTGAATATTCCGTGTGACTGCCGGGTCTTGCTTAATGGTAGATTGTTGGTCCGGGAGTTGTGTAAAAGTTTAGGCCATAGTTTAGGCCAAAATGCTCCACTATAGCCTATGATAGGCTAGGGAGGCCTAAGGTAAGTGGAAGAAAAGAAATGTTACCGGGTACTCAACACATGGCTCACTCACTCGTCTAACAACGACTTTGGCGTTTCCTAGTTAATGGCAATAGTACTAGTACAGTGGGCTCACTACATTTTTAGTAAAAATAAGTTTTTTAAGCCTGCTAGAACAAAGAACAAAATATTAAGTAGGGCCTATTCAAAAAAGCCTTTTAAAATTATCTTCGCTACACAAATGGTAACCTATTCTTTGTTGCCTACCGTACTAAAAATGTTTTGAACCTGTTGGACTAGAAAAACAGAAATTTTATGTAAATCAATCCAGAAATAAAAGAAATTTAAAAAAAAATCTCAGCGGAATATCGAACCCTGGTTTCCCAATTGATCTACAATGCACCAACAATCCAGATGCTAGGAAGTTAACCGTCTCGGTAGCTTAGTGGTAAAGCACCCCACCGGCAACTGGGAGACCGGAGTTCGATACCCGCTGAGATAGATTTTGTAATTTTTGGATTGATTTACTTAAAATAAAAGCAATTACACTCGATTAATGAAATTGAGCAAGAAACTAATATGTTTAAGAGGGAATGGGACACATTTGGCAGTTGGCACATAGCTATTCGCTCGGCCAAGATGCATCCGACATATATGAAACTTTGCAAAGTTGTCAATAAAGCATAGGCCTACATGGACAGCCCTGTGGTTATAGATTTTCAAAATTTTGTCTTAGTCAGCCAGAAAAAAATCCCGAATATGGTCAATTTTGGAGTTTTTAACAAAATCAAAATTCGTGTTTTTATAAATTATTTTAAAACTAAATTTGGAAATGTGTTACTGCAGAGCCCTATATTTCCACATTTCTTTACATATGTTCAAAATTTCAAACACCTGTGGTGTCAGTCGGCCGAGCGAACAGCAATTTGTCTAAAACGCATGTCCTATACTCTCTTAAGTGCCACAAGAGTTTGTACGCCCCCCCCCCCCCCCGTATCTGGACATCAACGCACCAGCAGGTTCCTAGCGACTGTGCAGCCGAGCGTCCCGGCTCCGAGAAGAAGACATCTCGCCTGTCTCACTACGTCAGATCCAGCCCGGGAAGCAGACGCCATTTCATCAGCTTCAGGTTTCAAGTCCACCGAGGTTTCCGCCAACCTGGAAACACAAAACCTGCATGAACAAAACACAAAAGCGAGCCCGAGAAACTGGAGATACGTCACCCTCCGACTAGTGTTGTAAAATTTCATGAAATTTATTTTTGTGAAATATTTCGTGAAATATTTCAATTTATATTTCACTGCCTTTAAAATATACCTCCTGATGCGGATGGTAATGACAACATATTTCATTTCACGTAAGCTTTACATGCAACATTGACGAGATGAGAATTTTATTGATGGCAAGCATTCTTTTCTCCAACTACGGTACGGTAAGGTATGACGACGTGGCGTGGAGTCATTCTGCAGTACAGCAGTACAGTGGGGTAGTTGAAGTTAGTTAATGTTGTTTTAGGGTAGTTGAAGAATAAAAATATGGAAATATTAAACAAGGACAATAAACTCTTTGTATTTCCTTACTTATGTAACATTGTGCCTTTATTTTATATTTATGTGTTGACATTGTTTCTTTGAAAATCATAAAAATCATTATATTTTTCTACTTACTTTATAAACAAATATTGTTAATACCTATTTTTATATTTATTGGATGAGCGTAGCGAGCAAAGCGAAGATTCCATTCTACTACACTGGAGAAAAAAATCCGGAATGTTTTTTTTTTTTTTTTTTTTTCTTTTTTTCTTTTTGTATTTTTGTCTGTTTGTCCGCACGATTCCGGCTAAACCGATACTCCGATTGAGATGAAATTTTATGGAGGCCTTCGAAATCTCTGAACTTAGAACTGCCACGTTTTTGAGCGCAATCGGAAAATTATTTCTCATGAAAATCGCAATTTTACGATTTTTTGTATTTTTAAAAAATTTCTTTGACTTAATAACACCTACATGCTTTATCCGATTTTAATGATTTTTGCACAGAACCTTTATTTTATGAATTTAGATATTCTTGTGAAATTTGAGCGCAATTGAAAAAATATTTATCATAAAAATCGAAATTTTACGGGTTTTTTCTTTTTTAAACAATTCTTTGACTTATAACACCTACATGCTTTATCCGATTGTAATGATTTTTTCGCAGAACCTTAATTTTATGAATTTATATATTAGTGTTAAATTTGAGCGCAATCGAGAAATTATTTCTTATAAAAATCGCAATTTTACGATTTTTTTAACAATTACGATTAATAAATTAAAAAATTAAAGTTAATTTTTAATTTAATTTAATTTAATTAAATTTAAAAAAAAATTCAACTTAGTAATGATTTTTCCACAGAACAACAGAAAATTCGCATAACACATGGCAGCTCAATGCACCAATTACGCTCATCCAACAACGCGGCGGGACTTAAGCGTTTTCCTAGTTTATATTTCATGACTTGTGAAATATTTCACGGAGGCTTGAAATATTTCACGTTGAAACATTTCACTGAAATATTTCAAGGCTTACAACACTACCTCCGACCCAACTCATGTTGAAATCAGGTGTTTTATATCATTATTCATGTAATGACAGGATAGGAAGGACAAGGTTGAGATGGTATGGACGTACGAAACAAATGAGGGAAAATAGAATGCCCAAGAAAATGTAAAGAAGGATTGAAGAAGGAAGAAGAAGACGGGGTAGACCAAGATGGAAGGACATCATCAGGAGACTTGGAGGCAAGAGGAGAGAGCTGGGAAGGTGTGGAAGAGATACGATTGTGGGAGGATAGAAAGAAGTGAAACAATTTGGTTGCTAAAGTAAACCCAAGCTGACCCTGCCAGAAGCAGAAAACGGCAATGGATAATGATGATGACTATGTAATAAAAATAATCTTACAGTTACGATAACTCAGTTCCAACTATGTTGGATTGAGTGGTGGTTTTACACCATTATCTAGGGCATGAAACTGTAGATACTAAGCTTGCCCGACTCGGTGTTTCTTCCTCAATAACTCCTCCCACATCTAACTCCTAAGATATTTAGGAATAGTTTACGTGGACTCAATTCCATACTTCTTGGCTTAGGAACGTGTAAACACTAAACATACAAAAATACAAAAACTTGCAAAAAAGGGGCCAAGCCAAAAACGAGGAAGATACAAGTGGCTCAACTGCATAAAGTGGTGATATCTAGAAGTGTGGCCAAGCCCATTATTTTGTTTAAAATAATAAATATATTTATTTATTAGAATCACAATTGTAAACTTGTCGGGTTATTTCGCCACGTCGATTTGACTTACCCATGTCAACGTTTCTGGACCGCTCTGGGCCCCGTCATCAGGACGGGACTGATGACGGGAGCGCACCTTGAACAGTGACTATGGAGCCGTCCTAGCAATGAGGCACAAAATAAATTTTAGGGGTGTTCCGATCGGCCTTGATGATTCCGGTGCAATCTGCGGGTGGAATCGTGTCCAGCTTGATTGATCAAAATTCCCAACTAAAATACGCCGGTCTCTAGTTGGTCACTGTTTGCTTGTCGATGGTGCCAGCACCTACAGGGTTGGCTTGGTCTGCTTTAAATTTAAAATCCCCTACAGTAAATCAGTTGTACATAACTGAGTGGGTAGACTCTAAATACAAAGTTTTATTTAAATTATTTCATTTCATTTCATTTTATTGTCTTGTTTTGTATACCTAATACTAGCATATAATGTTACAATGTTATGACAAGATAAACAAGTTAAACAATACATTATAAGCTAGCTAGCTATTAAACACGTCTTTTCAAAAGACTTAGACTTGAATAAGGATGTATAGAAAATACTAAAACTAATTTACATCAATTACAAAATACACTTTTACAACAATACAATAATACACAATAAAAATATATACTTTTACACTAATATAAGATAGGCTACTAGATAATATAAGTCTAAGCATCTATAATATGTAAAATAAATTGTATTTTCAAGACATATTATCATTGTCCGCCAAGAAATCCTCAATATCGTAGTATTCTTTTTCAACAAGAAAATGTCCTAAGATCCTTTTTAAATGTATCAGTTTTTTATTTTTTATTTATTTACATAATTAGCCTATCTTGAATTAAATTAGCTTGAGAAAAAAAAGCTTGGGAAAGGAGAAGATGATGCTGTAAAAATTGTCAATCTTAGAGAAAATCTCACTGTGAGATTGATCAGTTTTCCAGGCGCGTAGTAACGTTTTGAAAGGTGGGGGGGGTCAAATCCATCAGCAGGTTTTGAGAGCAGAAGCTGGGGTCTGGGGCAAAGCCCCAGCCGCCGGAGGTCGTTTCGCCACAGGCGAAAAAAAATTTCACTATACTACAGTTATTTCGTCATGTTTTAACTGCACTAGGACTCTGTAAACGATGTTTTACAGCAACTATCTGCGATCTAAAATCTAAAAAATGAACGTGAAGTGGCCCATTTTTAGTAAATTTCAACCTAATTTTGTATATAATGACGAAGCATACAGGCAAACATATTTGTTTTATCAAGGCGACTGTAGAAATGTATTAGTGTATGTGCATATTTACTACAGAAGTGGGGGGGGGGAGGGGTCAGCGTGAAAAGTGGGGGGGTCAGAGTGAAAAGTGAGGGGGTCCATTCCCCCTCTTCCTACGCGCCTGCAGTTTTCTTTGTCAAATAAAATTAAAATAATGGTAAGGATTGTTCATATCTTAAAGCCTGAAACATTGTCGTCTCTCACCTAATCGGATCCATGGAGATGCTTAGATTGGCCATCTTGGGCCCGAACTTGGCCTTGTTGTTTCTCTCCCAGCCGACCCACTTGAGCTCCTTCCCGCTCTCCGGGAGGCTGGGGAGGACGACCTTCAACCAGAGGCTGCCCCTGCAGGACCAGTTAAAGCCCGACATCTCCAGGCGGAGAGCGATGATGCCGACCTCCTTGCCAACCAGGTGCGGGCTAAAGAAGGGGAATTTAGTTTAAGTAGGCCTACCTATATTTTAGCATTATGAATGATAATGATAATTACGTCGGGAAATCAAGAATAATGTAAATTATTCACCATTACGACACGACGAAACATGCCGTCAATGTTATAATTTCTCTTCAATGAATGATAATGATAATGCTTTATTCTCTTTGACATACATGGTCATAGCCTCATAGGTCCATATAACTCTTTTATGGATAGAAAGAGAACAGTGTAGATAAACAATAATAATTATGATGTGATATTAAATAGTTTTGGTACTTGTTCATTAACGGGACCCCCCCTCCAAACAGTGTAAAAATTCAGTAAAAACATTTCATTAGACAATCATAACTACTACATCTACTCCATCTGAGTTTCAGGAGGTCAGGAAAACACAATTATTTTGAACAAAGCCCGGAAAACATCCTTTCCGGCTACATACTTTGCGCCAGGAGTGACACGGCCTACGCCAACATACTCCACCTACAAAACCTTAAACGTCGCTATTTTAAATATAAAGGACTGTCAATGGAAAAGTACTTTCGTTTAAAATAGCGACGTTAAAGGTTTTGAAGGTTCATTTGGTGTCCGTGAACGTCAATGTCAGCTGCACGGCGACGACTGCTCTCATGTAGGCCTACGCGTTCCAATGGACTGTAAGTTACTCGCCTGAGTCACGTTGAACGTGTGAGTCAAGTTTACTGTCAGAGTCATATTCAACTTCTCGCAGGTTGTAATTATTTATTGTAAATATAAATAAGTGAAAAAATGACGATGGGGGGGGGGGGACCAATTAACAAAAACTTGAGGGGGGGTCCCGTTAATGAACAAGTACCATAGTCATAGTGGTATTGTAACGAAACGGGCCGCTCTCGGGAGATGATTTTACACATTCAAATAGCCCCCACGTTGTGTGACAATGTAACGAAACACCCTCTGTGGATAGCTCTTAAAAAGCCCCACATGTGTGCCAATGTAACGAAACACCCTCTGATCTCAATTAGAAAGGAATTAGAAATATCTTCTACCTAATGTGTATGCTGAGATGGTTCTACTAAGCCAAGGAATTTCTATCAGTCATACACAAAAACATAGACTCACCAAACCCACCAAAATTGAGAACGCCACTGCTATCCGGACCAAATCCCACTGAAAGGAATTTAGAAAAAATACCACCAGTTAAAAAAAACAGTCATTATAAAATAATGATGTAGACTCGTCTTCATAGATTGGGCTGTATTCTCGGTTTCAAAGCAGATGATTCTCGATATGAGAAATACATAACATGTATCCTACCTAATCAGTACTGATTTCTATCTAGAGAATACATACATTTTCTAATATTATTATTTGTTGTGTCAGATTGACTGCTTTAAAAAAATACCCTTGAAGGTAACTTTAGTGATATTAGGCCTAAACAGATCGGCAAATTTTAAATAGGTTGTTAAAAATACTCATCACTCGTCAGCTTTAAGACATCCCCTCCATCCAAATATGCCGTGGAAGAACAGTCCGGCTTAATCCAATCCACACGCAATGACAATCCAGTCTCGTCGTATTCTCTTGTGTGATCCGGTCTTGTCCTACCACGACAATACCCTTTTCCGTAGATCTTCTTGTTTTGAAGTTTTTTATAAATAATCGAACTTTAATTATCTTGATTTATTGTTATAATTCGGTAGCTCACTTAATTAGTTCTCAGTGAGTATAAATCGTTCCAATAATTCGAAGAAATGTTCAAATAAACCGGCAAACAGTCATGTAGCACTTTGACAGATGTCCCGGCAATATGTAAACAACGCCATCTTTATTTTTAGTCGGGGATCTAATCGATCTATTTTTGATCTGTATTAACAACCAATCACAGCTTGATTCGTCATTCCAGTGTGACGTCACGAATTCTCAGCTTGAAAATCATACTAGCGCCATGATTCGCCATTTTAAAAAGTTTTGCAATCTTATTTCCGGCGATATAAAAACGAAGCCTTTATATTTCTAATGGGGACTTTTAGATATTTATTATGTAGAATAATATTCGTCAAACAGTTCTACGTCTTTTATTACTAGGACCCGTATCCCCGTCCACTCTGTCATAAACTATGACCTGTTTTAACTTCACTTTGGTAGTTATGGCCCGCCGAATATCACTCCTTTTATCACAACGATTCACTTTCCATCCGAGATTTTTATTAATTCAAACGCAAATTGAAAGATGAATGTCGCCCCAACTCTTTAATCAACGATAGAAATAGCTATCAAAGCTATTCTATACCCGTCACTTGTATAATGATTGCAATATTACTGAACCTAGCTCGCTTCGTTTTACCGTCATCTCCACTCTATGGCTCAGTAGACCTAGGCGCTCGATTCTCCGTTATGACAAAAATAAACCATCTTTTACTAGAACTGGCTTTTCTTATTATCGGCAGACGAATCACTTTACCTTTGACTTCACTTGGCACGTTATTTAACCGTAATGCCTATCCCAATGGGGGATTTCAGTAAGTTAACACAACTTGAAATTCGATCTTATGATATGCCGAACCTGTCTCGCTTCGTTACCGAAACACAAACGCTAATCACACGTAACTTGGCTCTCCAGTAATGCTTCTTTATCTATGTCGGCCTCGCGATAGCCCTCGTCGACGATGTAATTCTTTTATCAATGGGAATCTCTCCAAACTAGAGAGATTCATCACTGAAATCCCACACCCAAAACTCACTGGGTCTCCCGTACAATTCGACGGCACTACCTCCTCTCTCAAGACTCCTACAAGCACTGTCTGTCCTAAAAGATGGCCGGTCAAACGGCGTCCCAATGACCACGAAACGTCTTCCACCAATCACAGCTCAGCAAACCTGAATTTTATGTACGACATTGCCCAATTCTCATGGCGTCAGTGCCTAATGCTCAAGCAATCGTCACAACCCACATAATGAATTTAAATGCCGTAATATACAATAATAAATCTAGAACACTATATTTTTATTTAACAGAGGTAATGCTGAATCAAATCACAAGATGGTTATAGTATTTTAGAATGAAATTTCTTTGTGAATCTGAATAAATTATAGCCCAATCCATAAAAACAAAAATTATTATATCTATATTCTAATTCTCCGACAAAAGAGTTTGATCACTGGTAGACTCATTCCAACAACTAATACCAAAAAGACCTAAGTCCATTCTAAGGAAGGCGTACGGTTACATTTACCCTACCTGATTCAAACGTCTAATGTGGAACCCCTTTTACTTTGAAACAACAAAAAAAAATATTTCAGAAAGACAATAATAAATAATGCTAATAATAGACCAACTTCTATCGAATGAACCCAGGATCCTTAAGTTAAAACAAACTAACGGCGGCTTTCAACAAAGGACCACCTGTTGACCTAACCTTGTACTGAGACAACGACCTTGACTCCCAGACAACACTGGTGCCCAAAGTGAAACACAAAGAGACAAGGTAAGTGACCGAAATTAATTGTTGCCGACAACCACCTGTCATCTCATGTGACACCCAGACAACAAATGACACCTTACAACTGGCTTAACACGCCGAAGACTTTCAATAAACATTTAAATCTTTAAAAACCCAGGACCACCCCACCAAAACACACCTCTAATCTTAAAGTTTCATTCCAGACAAATGAATTTATTGCAATGATTTCTTCCTTTCCAACTTCAACATCGAAACAACCACCCAGCAACAAACTCTCTCAACGTAATCGATAGCAACCCTGGCTACATTATCTACTTAATATTTTTTCTTATCAACCCTTTAATCAACATCCATGGTTGACAACACTACACTACTTTCTAACATTGCACCCATCATAACTCATGTAACTTTCACTATTTTTCACTATCTTCACTTATAAATTCACAACATTGGTTTGCATTGTTGCAATGTTTAAACCCAAAAGTCTCCAAAACCAAAAACAATAAACCCGCCAATCCACCTGAAACGTTGCTCAGTAGATACAAACCCAAACCAAATTCAAGCAGGTTATCAATAGAACTAGAATGATTAAAATTTAAATTAAAATCTACCCAAAAAATACTGTGTCTCCTTCCTTCTTTCAAAAAAACTTTTTTGTCACACCCAATGAAAATTGAACACACCACCACGTTTCTCCCTAGACAAGTGAATAATTGCAATAACCCCCCCTCCTTTCAAAAACACATCGAAACCTCTAAAGTCCAAACCCCCTTTCCCGTAACTTCAACTCAAACTCATTGTATTTTACCGTAGCTCATCAACCTCGTATTATTTCAACGGAAACTCATATAACTCACTTTAACTCATCATAACTCACGTCAACTGAAACTGACTCAGCCGTGACTCAACTCAACCTCGTATTATTTCAACGGAAACTCATATAACTCACTTTAACTCATCATGACTCACTTCAACTCGACAGAAAAGCATTGCGATGTCAAACAAAACTTAGAAAAACCACTACAACCATCCGCCAACCTATCTAGATCAAAACACTGGGAGTTCAAAAATCAACGTACCAACTTATAAACTGTTCTACACTCACATTTCTGACACACCACACTATAATTAAACCCCACTCCGACAATAATGATTCATTTCATAAAGTGTCTCACCCACTTTCATCCTCCACCCCACCAAACTAAAACACCATTAACCATTCAACAACTATTAATAACCAAAACTAGCTTATACAATTGTGACATGATATCTTTTTAAATTGACAATATTGTAAATTCCCTTGACCTTCCCAGTCAAATCCTCCAACTCTTTAAGCATTCCCCAGCTTCAGCAACTACGATCACTATCTGTTCCTTCGATTTAGTTTTATCAGTCTCGAACGACACAGCTTGAAAAAATTTTGCTTTTTTTCATCTTGACCTTGACAGGTACAGTCACACATTTTTGGCTTTGACTGCCTTTCTTGCGAACACTAGATTGCTCACCCCTTCTATCGACAAACTGCTTTGTGGTTTTCCGACCCACTCGAATTACGTATACACAACTACTTAACCACATGTCGCTTGAACGGAGTCCTTTGTTTATTCGTTTTCTGCCTCCTATCGTGTCAAATAACATCTTGCTTTTTAGCTTTAGCATTCTCGGCTCTCGTAACATGCGCTGTTCTCCAGGTCTCCAGTCCACCCACTTACACTCATTGCCTCGTCTCCTTTCAAACCTAAACACATGTTTTCTCTGGATTCGAATCTCTAAAACTTCTTCACTTTTATCTTTAAATCGGCGGTAAATGCTTCGCCCTCCTCATAAACTTTCATCCTATCTCTGTCCCTCACACAGGTCTGTTTTATTTCAGTGATTTGTGTACCTACTTGTTTCAAGCCGGACTCTAACCCTGGTATTTTGTCATTCATGTGGTTAGCAAATCTCTCCATTTCACTATCCACCCATGCTTGTTTAAGCTCTACTACTTTTTTACACTCTCTACACGCCTCTCTAGTTCGACTGTTTCTGTCTACTTTTTCCTTTTGCTCGTTTCAGACTCTCCTTGATCTCAGTACACCGTTTCTCCATTTTCTCATCTATCTCTGAAAGTTTATTTCTCATCTCTTCCCCATGTCTATCTGCTCTTTCGTTTATCTCCTCTTTCAGCTCTCTTTTCATACGGTTGAGATTTTCATTCATTGTCCTCATCATGTCGAATAAATCTTTTTGAGATGGCTCCGTTGACCCTTGATTACTTTGACTGTTCCTTAAACTAGCTGAGGGTACCTCTGATTGTATCTCTCTCCTCTCTACTGTATCCATCCCTACTTTAAAAAGTTTTGTATCCTCAAGTTTCTTCCCGATTATCTCTTCCTCTTCTTCTTCATCCCTATGAATCTCTATGGGACATATTGCGTGCGCCCTATCTAGATCCTCTCTTATCTGTTTCATCATCGTCTCATCCAACTCTAGGTCCTCTATCTCTTCTCCGCTATCTACATTTGACATACTAGCTGTACGTGACCTCACAATCTCTGACTTAGACTCCATTTCGACAACACTGACAACTATCAATAAATCCGACCTTGACTTCGTACTAAATCAACAGTGATACTTCTACAATCCTACCTCCTTACAACAATGCTATGCTCAGTCGACAAAACACTTATCTCTCAATCTCGGGCGATTAGTAAACATTCAAAAGCCGCCACGTTGGTCGTCAATGTAACGAAACGGGCCGCTCTCGGGAGATGTTTTTACACATTCAAATAGCCCCCCGTTGTGTGCCAATGTAACGAAAACCCCCTCTGAGGATAACTCTTAAAAAGCCCACATGGGTGCCAATGTAACGAAACACCCCCCTCCTTTCAATGAGAAAGGAATTAGAAATATCTTCTACCTAAGTGTATGCTGAGAGGGTTCTACTAAGCCAAGGAATTTCTATCAGTCATACACAAAAACATAGACTCACCAAACCCCCCAAAAATGAGAACGCCACTGCTATCCGGACCAAATCCCACTGAAAGGAATTTAGAAAAAATACAACCAGTAAAAAAAACAGTCATTATAAAATAATGATGTAGACTCGTCTTCATAGATTGGGCTGTATTCTCGGTTTCAAAGCAGATGATTCTCGATATGAGAAATACATAACATGTATCCTACCTAATCAGTACTGATTTCTATCTAGAGAATACATACATTTTCTAATATTATTATTGTTGTGTCAGATTGACTGTTTTAAAAAAATACCCTTGAAGGTATTTTTTAGTGATATTAGGCCTAAAACAGATCGGCAAATTTTAAATAGGTTGTTAAAAAACTCATCACTCGTCAGCTTTAAGACATCCCCTCCATCCAAATATGCCGGGGAAAAGAACAGTCCGGCTTAACCCAAAATCCACACGCAATGACAATCCAGTCTCGTCGTATTCTCTTGTGTGATCCGGTCTTGTCCAAACCACGACAATATCCTTCCGTAGATCTTTTGTTTTGAAGGGTTTTTTTATAAATAATCGAACTTTAATTATCTTTGATTTATTGTTAAAATTTCGGTAGCTCACTTAATTAGTTCTCAGTGAGTTAAATCGTTCCAATAATTCGAAGAAATGTTCAAATAAACCGGCAAACAGTCATGTAGCACTTTGACCCGATGTCCCGGCAATATGTAAACAACACCATCTTTTTTTTTAGTCGCGATCTAATCGATCTATTTTTGATCTGTATTAACAACCAATCACAGCTTGATTCGTCATTCCAGTGTGACGTCACGAATTCTCAGCTTGAAAATCATACTAGCGCCATGATTCGCCATTTTAAAAAGTTTGCAATCTTATTTCCGGCGATATAAAAACGAAGCCTTTATAATTTCTAATGGGGACTTTTAGATATTTATTATGTAGAAAAAATATTCGTCAAACAGTTCTACGTCTTTTATTACTAGGACCCGTATCCCCGTCCACTCTGTTCATAAACTATGGACCTGTTTTAACTTCACTTTGGTAGTTATGGCCCGCCGAATATCACTCCTTTATCACAAACGATTCACTTTCCATCCCAGATTTTTATTAATTCAAACGCAAATTGAAAGATGAATGGGCGCCCCAACTCTTTAATCAACGATAGAAATAGCTATCAAAGCTATTCTATACCCGTCACTTGTATAATGATTGCAATATTACTGAACCTAGCTCGCTTCGTTTTACCGTCATCTCCACTCTATGGCTCAGTAGGCCTAGGCGCTCGATTCTCCGTTATGACAAAAATAAACCATCTTTTTCTAGAACTGGCTTTTCTTATTATCGGCAGACGAATCACTTTACCTTTGACTTCACTTTGGCAGTTATTTAACCCGTAATGCCATCCCAATGTGGATTTCAGTAAGTTAACACAACTTGAAATTCGATTTTTATGATATGCCGAACCTGTCGCTTCGTTACCGAAACACAAACGCTAATCACACGTAACTTGGCTCTCCAGTAATGCTTCTTTATCTATGTCGGCCTCGCGATAGCCCTCGTCGACAATGTAATTCTTTTATCAATAGAATCTCTCCAAACTAGAGAGATTCATCATGAAATCCCACACCCAAAACTCACTGGGTCTCCCGTACAATTCGACGGCACTACCCCTCTCTCAAGACTCTACAAGCACTGTCTGTCTAAAAGATGGGCCGGTCAAACGGCCCTCCAATGACCAAACGAAAACGTCTTCCACCAATCACAGCTCAGCAAACTGAATTTTATGTACGGACATTGACCAATTCTCATGGCGTCAGTGCCTAAAGCTCAAGCAATCGTCAAAAACCCACATAATGAATTTAAAAGCCGTAATATACAATAATAAATCTAGAAACACTATATTTTTATTTAAAAGAGGTAATGGGTGAATCAAATCACAAAATTTGGGTTATAGTATTTTAGGGAAAGAAATTTCTTTGTGAATCTGAATAAATTATAGCCCAATCCATAAAAACAAAAAATTTTTATATCTATATTCTAATTCTCCGACAAAAGAGTTTGATCACTGGTAGACTCTTCCAACAACTAATACCAAAAAGACCTAAGGGCCATTCTAAGGAAGGCGTACGGTTACAGTATATGTAGTATGCAGTAAATAAACATAATGTAATGTCCCATAATATAGGGACTTTAATTTCTTACCGGTACTTAATAACTTTAACATGAAAAATTGATTGGTAATTATGCCGTATAGCGGCCTCACGCATTTCAACACTTGTTTTTTTTCAATGAAAACATACGCACCCGAAATCTTTTCCGTTAACAAAACTACTGCCTAGTTACCTGCCGCGCTAGTTCTAGGATACTTTCGATAAGAGCGCACCCGAACGAATCCTTTTTTTTGCTTGAGGCGCTAAAGGCCTACGGCATTTTTACCAATTGGGTAATAGGCTAAATGGGTAATTCACAAAAAATTATTTTGAGGAGAGGTAGGCCTATTAATGGAGCGAGTAGAAACTTTTAGAAATAGACAAGATAGTCTTGTTTGTCTGCAAGGCCTACCACTAGAGTGAAATGGGAGGTAGAAGATGATCTATAGATAGGCGTAGTAAAAGTAATAAACAGATGTACAATGTAGGCCTAGGCCTATAGTAGGTAGATAAGTAGATTAATTGTAACAAAATATGAAAATGGTAGGCCTACTCTAATAGATGAAGAATATTGACTGACAATACGTATTTTAAGATACCTAGCACAATACAGAACTGATGTAGTATAAATATGAAATGTAACTGAATTGGCTAAATGAGCCATCAAATAAATACAATACAATTTTATACCGGTAAACCAAAAGCTTCCACATATCATTCAATCTCAGAACAATCCCAACTCACCATCGACAACAGAGCCAGGCTACCAGGTTTCGAAGGGGCCAACCGGGATGATTGGGCAGCGTAGATGGATCAGCAAACCCAACGGTGGCCGTATCCGGATCACCACTCCCATTGACCATAGTTGATAACGATACAACGTTGTAGTCGGTGTCAAAAGAAAAGAAGTTGCAGGGATCGGAAGCCATCTTTGTCATGTAGCTATTGGTTAGAGATTCAATTTGGGTTTCTGAGAAGACATCGGAGAGCTTCTGAACGCCGTTTACGAGAGGAATGGCAACGTCAAAGTTGGGAGCAGGGAATGCGAACCAATAATAGAAGTGGTGTTTTTTTAAATCCTATAAGAACAGAATAGAAATTAATATCTATGCCCCTAGTCAAACACAAAAGCTTTCAAAGATCATGTAGATATGGGACTGTACTCTAGGATGAGCCTTCCTATAGGCCTATACTTACTGCATACGTTAACAAGATAAACCGTGAAAGTAAACGTGGGTTGTCATCAGCTTTTCCACTAGCAATATCCTGCCACAGCTGGCAACCATATTCTTCCAACAGCTGAACTTTATCACAGCTTTTGAAACTTTCAATAGTGTTTTTATTTAACAAGACTCCTTGCGATGAATACGTGGGTGCTGCATTTCCTGGTTCTCTGCAAATAAGAGTTACCATACGGTTTGTATAGGACTAGTGAAATGACTTGAATTTAAACACTTAGCACCAGATAAATCACAAAATCAGAAGCATACTTACTGATTAAACGCACTACAATCAACTCGGATTGACATACATAGTCCTGGCGGTTTTGAATTTGTATAAAACCCCCAAATTGGCCTAACCTTTTCCTCTAATCTGTCAATATCCAACTTAATTTCTGACAGTTTATACCAAAGACTTGGATCAACCACAGAAATAAATGAAGCAAATTTTAAACTGTCAGACTTTTCTGTTTGATTAGGCATAGGATTATTTGACATTGTGAAGAAAATATTATAATAAATATTATTTAAGCACAAGAGTTACAAATTACAGATAGGTCCTAGCAGTTACCTAGGCCCCTAGCGTCATTTTGACAGCTCACAGACACGGACAGCTGTCAGTCGGGTGTCGGCTGTTCCCGTTTCAAAACAAAACAATCAACAGCATTAACGCAGTTTGACAAGCATTTGAAGCGCAGGCGAAGTTCCCAACTCAAGATAAAGCTTCGTCGAACTTATTCACAGTTTTATTATATGGTGCAAAATAACCAGAAAATAACGCTTAAGCTTAACGCGTACGAAAACTAAAAGAATTATATACACACTTTTGTAGAAGATTGTGATATTTTGATTATTCACACCTCGTGCCGCAAATGTGTGTCGGACTGCGTTGGCAGGAAAAGTTTCCGTCATCAATGCGTAATCACCAATGGTACGACAGAAAATCCGCCAGTGACCCTTAACTAAAATGTTTGCAGATTTACTTTGCAAACGAATAGAGTAATTTGATTATACTTATTATTTCTTATATTGTTAATTGTAAGATATTTTTTAGTGCAAACTATCGATCACGATCAGAAACCAGCTTCGTGCTGGCATATTAGCTTGACTAGAATTTGCTTTCTGTACGTTGGCAGCGCAACAACAACAACAACACATGAAGTAGAACACAAAATACCAACAACAAACTCACAAGAAAATATAATTTTATGAACACATTAATCAGGATAATATTGTACATGATTTTACACTTCCTCAAAATAGAATTACAATGCATTTATCAGTGCTCTTTTAATCCAATTTCACATAAACGCAAAAAAATTTGTTATTGAAACTATATATTTTAATCGTACACGTTGGCACTAGTTGCCACCGCATTCCTAAGTTGAACTTTGCCCCTCAACAAGGCTGTGGATTACACTATCATGTTGGTTAAAAATGGCGTCTGTCAAAGGTTTTAGCAAAAACATTCCTTTTATTAGACAACAGTTTCTAGCTTTATTAGGAAATACCAGTGCATCTGTAAAATTTATATGTATAGTTGTGTTACTAACTTATTTACTATCGTTTTCTGATGAAGCAGTTCTCGTATTAAGTGTCACTCCAGGGTATCTCCTGCCCCCTGCATTTTGGATATGGACTTCTTTTACATTCTGCTTCCTTGAAATACACTTTTGGGAAGTATGTGTGGACATAGTTACTGTAGGACTCTGTGGAAAATTGATAGAACCTTTATGGGGAGCTCTAGAAATGATGACATTTTTTGCCATTGTAAATTTAGGAGTAGCAATTATGAGTGCATTTTTTTATCTAGTTCTCTACATGTGTACATTTAACACAGATTTGTTATTTACTATTCACATTCATGGATTAGCTGGATACATTGCTGGTGTAACTGTTGCCGTCAAGCAGATAATGCCGGATCACATGTTGATAAAGACTCCGCTTGGCAAGTTGACCAATCGCAACATCCCGCTAAGCGTCTTCTTTTCGTCTGTCTTATTGTGGCTGATAGGGCTTCTCGAAGGGACCTACCCAACAATGTTTATGTCAGGCCTCATCATTAGTTGGACGTACTTGCGGTTCTACCAACGCCACAGCAATGGTACGAGGGGCGACATGGCCGATAACTTCACCTTTGCTAGGTAAGAAACAAGCCTCCTATTTTAGATCTTTCTCATTTTATCCTTGGCTCTTATCTAGGTATTGCTTTTACCTCTCAATCATAATTAGGCCTAATACGGTACAATTCCTTCCACAGAAACCGAGTCCTCAACCCCCCCCCCCCATATAATCCAGCCCTTGTGTTTTGACCCATCAATGTAGGCTGTGTGTTTAAACGTAAATCATTATCCATCGCCGTTTCCTGCTTCTGGCAGGGTCAGCTTTATGTTTCTATTCTTTACAAATAGGCCTATATTGAATAGTAGGCCCTATATTAGCCCTATGTAATTTTTAGTAGCCCTACATGTGCCTGCCTTCCTGGAGATTGTAGCCTACTATTAGTCCTGAAGCTTCTTATTAGAATCAATATTCCTGAAATCTTCTTCTTTTCATATGCCCGCATTTTTGGCTTACTGGGCCATCATGCATTTCCTGGTTTTCCAGTAGAGACAGTTTTTTTTTCCTCATAGTTCATGCCGAGTGGAAAGGGCATCAATTTCGTCTTTAAGACTTGAACATCTCATCAGATGCTCTCTGTTCTGTTCTTCCTTCCCACATAGACCGCAGGTACTGCTATCGGTGATTCCTATCCGATGTAGGTGCTTTGCAAGCAGCACCTAAATGAATATTGTGGCTGCCTGGCCAGCAACAGCAGAACATTCTATAGCTCTGTTGTGATGAACAACAATTGGCCTTACCTACTTTAAAGTGCATATTTTTTCTTTTTCAGTTTCTTTCCAAATGTGCTTCAGCCTCCGATTGCGGTGGTTGGCAATACAGTTCACAGTTTCCTAGTTCGTATTGGCCTCTGCCGTAGAACGATCCGAAAGTTTGACCTTTCCTCGCCAGCTGGAATCACCATTAGCCTTCCGGGAATCGATCCACATGACATGGAACGAAGAAGGTACCGGTAGGCCTTGTAATCCCTGGGTGTTTTAGAACAAACAAATAGGAAATTAGCAGCCCACTTAACCACAAATAAATTATAGCTGCATTAGTAATAGAATGTTTAGAGTCTTCACAAGACAGACATGTACACGGCATGCTCGTAAGCACTCAAATTAAGATGTACAGCGCTCTGGAGAAAAGTTGAATCTACATGTACGAGAATTCAAAAATGCACATGACACATATATTTTTATGCAGAACAACATAGCCTAGGCTACAATAAACAGAATTTCTTTATGTAATAAACCCTACGATTACGCCATGGAAACGACGCAACGGGAACAAGACGAGGTTGCTCCCGTCGCGTTGGCTTTACGCGTATATTCTAGTAGCAAAAGTAGGGCCTATAGCCTAGGGCCTATGTGCATCATATCAAGAGAATGCATTTGAGCAGAAACTGATTTGCTCGCTCAGTCGCTCTTAATTTTGAACAACTATTGTCACGGAATCACCTAGACTAAATGATGAAAAACAAACTGTTTTTTAACATTTTGTTAATAGTACGGGGCCTACTCCCAAAATCTTGCCTCTACCCTCACATTTGCCTTTACAAAATGACATGGTAATTAGATGTAAAAATGAGCGTCAATACTTGATCCCTACTTACTTTTCTTAATTAGCGCAACATATGGCTAAGTTACTTTCAGAGGTCAAATAGCTATAGCTATAACATGCGCGACCATCACAACAGCCAAGTCCAAGTAAACTTGATTTCCCTGATAGGAAGAGAAGGTGCGGGTCGGCGAGGTCATATTGCTCCCGTGACCGTAGACCGTGAACTTATTGGGGAGATGTGTTCTTCACGACTGTTGCCGTCGCTGCCTCCAGTACAGAGCTCGGCTTAGATGCGTGTGCGTGCATGTAATGTCAGTGTTGGTACATCTATAAGAGAGTTTCAGGAAGGCTTTGGGCGGCGCAGTATCTACTAACTTTGGGCCGTGGTGGGCAAAGAATGCAATTTTAACTGGCTACGATAGGCGGATAGGACGTAATTCCGTATTTTTCATCGCATACACCATACACCAATTAAAAAAATTTGTACAACACAAAATGTCAATATGTTTGATAGCTAAGGTTCTGAACCAGTAATATTGAAATACTTTTTATCAGCCACAAAATGGTTGGTCTATTTCTAAAGTGTCAAAAATGGCCAGCTGGCATAGCCCTTTAGACATGCTTGTACTGGGTTCCAGTATTTAATTGTTTTGGAAAAAACCAAGAGCTTCAATTTCCATTGTTTCCTTGCTAAAACGTTAATAACAGATACACCCTAATTGAATATATACCGTATTCGATTGGTTTGAACTGCCAAATGGTATGCAACTTTAAGGAATCTCCAATAAAATTCACCCTTTTTAACATGTGTTTAGATGTCGACATTGTAATTTTTGCCCACTAGTCGGCCATGACAGTCGGTGTGACGTCATCTGAAACTCTCGTAGGCTATAGCTACATAAGAATAAAAATACTAGGCCTAGCCTACGGGTTGAATCGTGAAATGTGATACAGTCTGTGTACCTTACTGTAAAGGTTAACTCAATGCTATTTTTCCATGTCTGTAAAAAGCATTTATTTATTTTTAAGTTACCCTGCTAGAATATGCCTACCACCAACAGTTTTGGATTTGGAAAACTATACCTACCGACTTTGTTCATTAAAATGTTGTAACAACAATACTAGGATGTACCGTACAAGTGTTTGTTTTGTCCCGCAGGCAAATCGCTCTGAAGGCCCTGAGCGAGCGACTGAGCAAGGTGGAGCCCCCGCCCGCGCCACATCAGCCGTCGTGGGACGCGGCCACCGCGACGACTTCCGCGGTCTCCATCGCGATGCCCGGCGAGGAGCCCAAGAGCATCCTCAAGACGTCAGCCTCCGACAAGAACGTCAAAGACATAGCCGTCGAAATGCCAAAAACGTGATACAATTCACACTTATAAAAATGCTAGTTTAATAAAGACTGTTCAAGTCTGTTGCACTGCTGTTAGTCGAGAAGCGCTCCGGGGTATTTAAAAGCTGAAATATCGCACTATGGTAATAATAATAAGACATGTTTGTGAGTGGCTACTTTAATGTCATTTTTAAATAGCCTTTAATAATGGAAGACTAATAATGACTGATTGACTAATATTGAAAGAAGTTACAACAATTGCCTGTTACACTGTTTTTTTTTTCTTCTCTCTTTGTCTTATGTCACCTTCAACAAATATTATAAAACCACACCTGAGATGACATCAGATGATCACTTCCTCGAGTTTTCTTCCGGGTCCTTTCCAAATCCGATTTGCAGAGATAGACTCGTTCCTAGTTTAAAATGCCACAGGAAGCGGTAACACGAACCCCAAAATAACTACTTATTTGTTTACCGTATTATGATATTTCATAATCAAAAACTAGTGTTCTATGCCCTATGGCATTCAAATAATTTCCTACCATCAGGAAGTAAAAATAAATCAAAAAGAGTGGCTAATAAATCAGTTTGAAAAGTTGATTAAATGTTCTATTGTTGGTATTGATTAGGGTACCCGAAATTTCGAGTCGAGTCGGGTATTTGGGATTTGACTCGAACTCGAGTACCGGTATTTAGGATTCGAAATCGAGTCTCAAATTTTTTTTTATTTTTTTTACGATTTTGGTGGAGGTGCCGGTTTGCGGCCCCGCGGGCGAGTGTAGAAACGTAAAAATCGTTATCTATTTTTGGCACTACCTTACCAACTCTGATTAGTCATAATAGTAACCTCAGTCTTTTGATACAAATTTGTATTCTTCTTGGAAGTTTTGACCTTTTTTGGCACAAATAATAAAAATATGTCAATATAATGTTTGTATCAACATTTGCGGAAGGTACTGTGTACGCCTACTTAAGACTCGGACTCGAATTGGACTCGAAATCGAGTAATTTTTAGGACTCTGACTCGGACTCGACTCGAATTCAAAAATCAGGAATCGCACACCCCTAGTATTGATAATTTAAAATTTCCTGCACAATTGCTGCCGACGTCCACGCTAGTGTTTGGTGATCATGTAATTCCGTAATGTGTCACATTCTTACACGACTGTTTCAACTTTTAATCTTCCAGTTCATCTGGGTACTTTACTTTAAATATGTGGTTTTCACTTCTGGAAGCTCAAAATGCTGAATATCGATAGTTTTAGAGAGCTGTCATGTGATGTTATTTCTTAACCAGTGGCCACAGAGCTGTCGGCGGTGGCATTCTTAACTGAACTGAAACCAACTACATATATCAACTTTATTGGGGTGAGAAAATAGTTTTAACTGAAGAGCTTCTTCGTTACCGCTACATGTTTTATGTGTAGTAAAATAAGGGTGTGCGTAGGCTCACTCGATTTTACAGGTTTAGCTACCTACTTCAAGCTCGACATCTAGCCAAAATTTAATGATTTTGGCTCGTCTTCTGTCAAACCACTTGTTGAGTCTCGTTGGAAGAGAATAATTTAGTTTCACACCGCTCATTAACATTGCGCAGCATTACAAGGACTAGAACCATAGACTTCTTGTCAACAAAGCGTGTCTGAAGAAGAGCGACGGAAGAAGGCAAATAGCCGGCGAGAGCGAGGATCTGAACACTGGTCAACGGGAAAGTACCTACAGTATTAATAGCTCGAGGGAGATAAGACGCCCAGCGTTTCATTTCAATCTGAACTACCAAAGCTGATATGATTATCTTCTTCTTCTTCTTCTCATATGCCCACATTTGGCCTATGATGCCATCATGCTTGATCTAGTCAACCAATAGAGACGAGCCTCCCTTTCCTCCTTCTTCATGCCGTTGGGCATTGCGTCACGCTCATTTGCCAGACTGGCACAGGTATATAGATGTCGTCTGTCATGTTCACCATTTCCGCATAATCTGCAGGTACTGGTTTCAAACACGCCTATTCGGTGCAGATGCTTCCCTAGAAGGTCATGTTGAGTCTTCAACCTGAACTGTGCTGTTTCTGTTCGTCTATCATATATTCTTTTGGGTTTACTTGGCTGCGTGGTGTACACCTGCCATGGTTTGTCTTGTCCCTTTTTGACCCATTCTTGTCTAATTTTCTTAGAAACTGCAGCATTTACATGGGCTTTAACTGAGCTGTAAGTTATCGGTTTGCTCTGTTGTAGCATTTTGCTCCCTTTCTTAGCTAAGAAGTCCGCTTTATCATTGCCATATACATTGCAGTGTGATGGTATCCATTGTAGCTTAATTATCTTGTTTGCATTGTGCAGTCTTAGGATTTGTAATTTGCACTGCCTTACCGCAGAATCTGCCACTTCCTTGTTGACTATGGCTTGTATTGCTGCTTTTGAGTCTGTTAAAATTACAATTTTATCACTGCGGCAGTCTTTAACTTTGTACAGGGCTTTAAGAATAGCAGTCAATTCTCCGTCAAAGCAGCTACCATTTTCCCCTGCAGGGTGAGATTCCTCAAACTCTCTGCAATATATGCCTGCCCCAGCTTGTCCCTCACCTGGGGTAGCCGATCCATCCGTGTAAATGTGTAGCCAATCCTTTTCCGGGTAGTTCTTGTGTATGTGAGTTATTGTTAGTTTTCTCAACTCCTCGTCTATGTAGGATGCCTTTGTCTTGCCCAGTCCATCCACTGTCAATTCATGTAGTACGTCTAGTATGGCAATGTTTATATTTGGTAGGGGGATGTTTTCTCTCTCTGTGTGTTTCAATTGCCCGATGAGACCTTCCTTCACCTCTTTTACTGCTGTAATGAATGTTTTTTGTGTCTTGAGATGTTCATAGGGTTCTCTGTCCCATTCAAGCCGGTCTAGTCTTATCAGCTTCTCATGCAGGCAAACTGCTGAACTGTTTCTTCTGGCCTCCAGGGGTGGTATGTTAGTTTTGGCTTCCATGGCAACAATTGGGGTTGATTTAACACCTCCCGTGATTATTCTGAGAGCTTGATTTTGTATCCTGTCCAGTCTATCTGTGGCTCCTTTGGTTGACGTTATAAGTAGAGAACTGCCATACTCTAGGAGAGGTCGCACATATGTTTTATATGTAGTTTTTAGGGTATCCTCGTTGGCCCCCCATTGTACACCAGCAACTCTCTTCATCAACCTCAGTCGTCTCTTCCCTGCTGCACACATCTTTTCGATGTGTTCTTTTCCTGTCATTTTTTGATCCATGATCATACCAAGATAAGCGGGGTTATTTTCCTTGTTCAGTACTGTCCCTGCAAACTTCAGTTGGAAATCGGGGATGAGCTGCCTGGTTGTGTGATAGTTGTATACAGTTTTTTCTTTGTTCACCATCATTCCGTTCAGTGTTGACCATTCTTCTAGCGCCTTCAGTGCTTTATTCATCTCTTCCCCCATTTCTTCTGCATCCCCTCCACAGTACCACATAACTACATCATCTGCAAATATCTTCAGTTTCACTTTACTCCTTGCTTGTATGTATTCTGCCAGGTCATTGATTAAAATAATAAAAAGGATTGGGCTCATTACTGCTCCTTGAGGCACCCCTGCTTTTGTTTGTCTGTACCGTGATCTCTTGTTGTTGTATCTGACTCGTATAAACCGTTGACTTAAAAAGGTTTTTACCCACCTATATATGTTTTCGGGTACTTTCAATTTGTGCATTTTCTGTAGCAGTTTGCCTCTCCAAACTTTGTCAAATGCCGCTCTAAAGTCGACCAATACTACCAAGGTTGAAAGTTTTTTGTTAAACCCTTCCTTTACATCCTGCATGAGATATGCTATCTGGTCGACAGTACTGCGATTATTACGGAAACCAGCCTGATGTGGTGTTAATAGCCGGTTTGATTCTAGGAAATTCCTCAGTCTGAAGTTCACCATGTGCTCCATTACTTTTGCTGTCATTGTAGTTAGAGATATGGGTCTGTAACTTTCTATCTTGCTGCTGTCTTTTCCCTCTTCAGTATAGGGATGACTTCTGCTTTTCTCCAGCTGTCGGGTAAATTTCCTTCCCAGGTTTTATTGCATAGGTTAAGAAGAGTGCTCTTTCCCTCCATACCCAAATTCTTCAGAAATTCTGGATATATTAGATCAATTCCAGGGGATTTTTTACATTTTAGTTTATTTAGTGCTGACTGAAGTTCCCACAGAAGAAAGGGGCCGTTATATGGGTCCAGTCTGTCGTCCTTGTATTTTTGCTTTTCTACTCTTATATGTTTCTGGTTTGTATGGTTACTCTGCTTAGCCAAATATTCACAGAATGCTTCTGCTTTGTCTTTGTCTGCTGTTAGCTGCTTTTTTTTGTATTCTATTGGTTCATTCTTGTTCTGTTGTTTATCTTTATTACACATGGTAGAAAAAAAATTATGTGCCTTGCTCCCATCTTTTCTGAAGTCTATGTTCTCGGCAAACTCGTGGAAGGTTCTTCTTTTGCATTCGATGACATGTCTCCTGAACATAGCTTGTGCTTTCCTTAGCTTGATCATATCCTGCATGTCTCCGGTTCTTTCCGCTTCCTTTCTTTTGTGATCCCTTTCCTCTTTTAGTTCTTGTAGGTGTTCGTTCCAAAGGTTTATATTTCTTCACCTTTCCCCTTGGTATGAATTTTTGCGCTGCTTCTTGTAGTATTTCGTTAATCTCATTGTTCTCTTGTTCTGTGTTATCTGCCACTACTCTGTTGGTAAACCTTTCTTCAGTGATTCTGATATGATTATGATAATCCAAATCAATAATCAGTTCCCTAGAAAAGAACTCGTTCCACCCAAGACTGGGTGTGGTCGTTTAATATCCAAGTCAGATTTGAGATTTCAAGTCCCTCAGTTCTATTGTGGTATAGGATAGCATTAACATAAGCTTGACGGGACTTTGAGACCGAGTCCCAACACTCCTAAGCACATAGAGCTGTCGCACATTCACGTAGGATAATATTTATGCCTTATACAACTATCTCTTTTAGTGTAAAAACATTAAAATGGTTGTCTTTTGAAAATAATTTATAAAAGTGAAAAACTAGTATCTTTGCAATTTTGTACACAATTTTTTTATTTTATTAAATATATGAATAAGGACACTTGTTCTTGAACTATAATCTTTACAAAAATAAAATAATAAATTGTAATAGGCTAGCAAAAAAAAAATGTAAAATAGTATTCAAATACAAAAAATAGGCCTACTCAAAAAAAGAAAACAGTTTCTTCTTACAATGGTCGGTGACCAAGGCCTCGTTGGCTGAAATATTGTGTAGTATCTGTTTTGTAAATATATTTTTTAACTAGCCAGTTTTCCGTAGCTGCCCATCTCGTTTAAGGTAAGCTGTTGGTCCCCTTTTCTGCTTTCCCCAATCACACATTCTAACCTAGCCGATAGCCATTCTATCACAACCAACAAATTTTATTATTTGGTGTGTTTGTTTGATGAATAAGTTTAAAAAAAAAAAAAAAATCATTTTAACATTTTTTTAGGTTCATGGGTGAAAGGGTTTAGTAACGATTGAGGTCTTGGGAAGGCAACGAACGGGTAGCATCATCGGTACATACAACATGGGTAACCATCACACAACCTTTTACCTGCTGTTTCTACCTGCAACATTAAATAAATAAATAAATAAATTTTATTTAGAGTCTACCCACTCAGTTATAAAACTGATTTTCAGTGGGGGACTTTAAATCAAAGCGACCAAGCCAACCCTGCAGGCCCCGACGCAATCGACGAGTGAGCGATAACCAACCAAAGATCGATATTTTTAATAGGAAATATAGCAATCAGTGGTATGGACAGTGCGAACACCCGCGAATCAACAAGGCCGATTCAGAACAACTCTGAAATTTATTATGTGCTTCGTTGCTAGGACGGCTCCAAAGTCACCGTTTACAAACTCCTAAGACAAGAACTGATGGACTTAAGTCCAAATCAGAAGTTAAAAAACTTCTGACTTAAGCGGGAACCGAACCCTGGACCTTCTGCATTGGAAGCAGATACGCTAACAACAAGACCAACGAGCCACACAAAAGGGTCGCTTTGGCATAAAGGGAATTTAAATCTTGTATTGGGCTAGATAAATAAATAAATTTGTATTTAGAGTCTACCCACTCTTTAACTGGACAGACATTAAACCAGAGCAACCAACTCAACCCTGTAGGCCGGACGCAATCGACAAGTGAGCGATAACGAACCACAGATCAATATTTTGTAATAGCAGTATAGCAATCAGTGGTTTGGACAGTGCGAACACCTGTGGATCAACGCCAGAATCAACAAGGCCGTATCAGAACAACTTAATTTATTATGTGCCTCGTTGCTAGGATGGCTCCAAAGTCGCCGATTACAAATTCCTAACCCAAAAACTGATGGACATCAGTGCAAATCAGAAGTTAAAAATCTTCTGCCTATAGCAGGAATTAAACCCTGGACCTTCTGCATTGGAAGCAGAGACGCTAACCACAAGACCAATGAGCCACACAACAAGGCCAACCATTTTCCTATTATTATATTTATTTATCTCTAACAACAGGTATCAAAACCCACAAGTGTTAGGTATAACTAAAACTAAACAATTCAAAAATATACTATTCAAAACAATACAAAATACGTTACACATACAAATGATTAAATACCTATATGAACAAGTACGATAAAATTAAATTAAAATGTTACAACAAATACAAACAAGAAAAAATTGAATAACAAAAGAATATATAAAAAAACGGCTTAAAGCCAAAGATGAATGAAGGGGGGGGGGGAAATGAGGTTATAAAATACAAAACTGGTGAAAAGTTGATTAGGTGACAAGAGTGATGAGTCATGTTGGTAAACTGGCATAAACAGCTGCTTTAAATAATTGAAGTTTCATGTGGTTGATGTCAATTTCTGGATTAATGGCTAATAATTTGTTGTAGGCCTAGGTGTCTTGAATTCGGTTAATGGGGGAAAATTTAAAACATCAATACGAGCACATGGAATTTTGAAGGGTATGTAATTTCTTGTAAATCTTGAAGGGATATGAAAGTTTATATCTTGAATTAGGTCCGTGTCGATTAAGTTATGGAGAAGTTTGTAAAGGAAAATTACGTCGGTTGCACTACCGGTACGACGACTTTCTAGTGTTGAAATCGATTGTTGTTGACAAAGTGTAGCATAATGTGATCTGCATAAGCCTGGTTTAGCTGGAACTAAACGCGTTTATGAAAATAGTTACTTTTTAAATGTTACGGATAAATTATGTATGTATGAGTGGGTAGACTAAATACGAATTCATTTTTATTTATTTTTAATAAACACAGAAGATTACTAATAAAAATAAACTATCCATTTAGACATAATCACATTAAGTGGGGTTTTATTAAGTTTTAACATTTGCATTCCTGTTGATTTCCTTTGCCCGCACCTAAATTATTATGTTATCTTGCATCTAGGTGCCCAGTAGACATGCCACCCTTTGGTTCTTGTCCATGCCCTCTGACATTTCGTCATTCCTAAGCTGGGCCAAATCACAGCATATATCTCTGAAAGACGGTCAGCTTGTGACTTCACCCCTCCTTGACACAGGGAACCCAACCGCCGTTCCCTAACACAAACCTAAAATGAAGTCACGTCGCAACCCTTTCCAACACCACCTTGCCCGAAAACCCGACCAGCGCCAGAGTGGTAGTCACTCGTGATTCGCAAACCCGAATCACTTTTGGTCGGCGGGTGGTGTGGGCAAAGGTTACCCTGCCTAGCCCTACGGCTATCCCGTAAACTTGCCCCGCCACTAGCTCAAAAAGAGACGAAACAAAAAAAAACAGTAAAATAAAATGTGAGAACTGCAAATCTAACCAACAACTTGCCAGAGTGTACCAACAGTGCAGCTCAGCACCGCCTAGCACCCTACCCAATGGGGGTAGATAGCTAGCCTTACCAAGCGTGCTAGTGGTGAGCCACGCCGCTCGCTGGACCGCTCCTGCTGGTTTATTTATTTATTTATTTATTTAACGTCTATCCTATTCAGTTATAAAAACTGATTTACAAAGGACAACTAAATAAATCTAATCTAATTCCGGGGCCTCGTACGCTCCTGCTTAAACTAGGTCACACCGTGATTCGGGCGTGGACCGAAGGTCCTTACTCAAATTGACTACTCAGTGAGTTGGGGGAGTCAGGGAACCAAACGTGCACAACTGAAAAAGAAGCTGTGTGCTTTTAGTGGAAATTTACTTATGCAAAACAAGGAAGTTAAATTTGTTCTAGTGAAGTTAAACTCGGATCCGATTTCTAGCAAAACAATGACACAGACATGAGATACAGGGTTACACAACAAAAATACAATAAAATGCCAGCGCTCTACTCAACACTATCCTCTCCTCTCTTTTCCAAAGTCCCATCCTGTTCCTTGGTCTTCTGTAGCCGAAGAGGGGGGGGGGGAAATGATGTGGCTGCAAACGGCGTCTCTCGTTCCGACGTGCGGGTGGCCCACTGAGAAGGCGTCCAGTGGCGGACGCGGACCTTGGTGTCCTACTGCGTACTTCTCGGCTACTCGTCCAGAATGCTTAAATTTGCTTACCGCCGCTCCAGAAGGTCTCGTAGAGGGAGAGATGCTGCTCTCGCTAGCATCGTGGTATTTACTCACCACGTGGTCGTATGTTTTACTGGCACCAAACACGTGCACCCTATCTCGTCACCGCAAAGCCAGTCCAAAGACCCGCAACTATGGAATAGTTAGAAATACTGTACGCTGGTCGCATTATAGACACACGGACCCTAATAGGTCACCGAACACCCGTCGCAATATGTGAAATAACGTTAAAATTACCCGTAGTGCCAGGCGTCCGTCCGCATTTCGGACTTTACCTTGGCTTCCCGTTCTGGGGTTCGATCGCAAAACCCCTCGGTGCAAAATACAGTTCAAAAAACCACATATAACGTTCCAAACCTGCCGCTCGCCTAGGCCAATTGCCTCACTGGTCCAGGTTCGAGGCGCTCTCACCCTCCATGGCTTCCTGTCTTCCCGGGTCGTTCGATGCTTGCCAGACGTGCCCAGACTCAAAATCCAGTTCTGGAAGCCCACCACGTGCCAGTTGACTTGCGTTCCCACACCTTCGCCGCTCGAGATAGGGGGCGTTCACTTGCCGATTTAACACTGGTGACGTCACGTTTGCCACTCGGACCAACCGCCATTGGCCAGCTCCCAATTCCATAACTTTCCGCTGGGTCAAGACTAGACCCTTGCATTTGCGATTCACCCTGCTCCTGTAGAAAAATATCGTTTATCCTGTGGATGAAATTCCACACGACTATAGGTATTTACACGTTGCAAGAATTCACTACAATCATCGGCAGCTCCGTCGTCAAAGACTAGGGAGGTGACGGTCCAGAATTGGTTTCCGAATTTACACAATGGGTACTTTAATTTAGTCCATCTGTTTTAAACAACGGAAATACATGAGCCTCAGCTCCACAGATTCACATTCCACACTCTCAACCCTAGGGTTGGCAAGCAGACTAGCTGCCTTGACCTTGCATGGCTAGATGCAGATTCACCCTGACTTAAACACTTGTTAGAAAAAATATGATTTAAAGTCCCGACATTGGTATTGAAAGTTCCACATGATATGAGGTATATTAGACAGATTTAAAAGCAAAAATTAAAAATATTACAGGGGGCAGGGCTGCAATGTCACAAGCTTAACTAGGGAAGGATTGGACTGTAACATGGAAGTGGTAGGTTGATAATAGCATAGGTTTACACAATGAGAATGTATTCAAATTTGTTTATTTTTTAAACAACGGTGAAATATTATGAACACATTCAAACATGTTTTACAATTATGTAGTCTTTCTCCTTACTCACATTACCGATCGTCTTACCAAATAGGTGCAGTAACGTTTTGTTGGCTCTTTTAGCTGGGCAGTCTGTTGCTAAGGTTAGTCGATGACCCGGGAATTACAATGTCTGCTAAACGAAGGAAGTTGCCACACAAAACAAGACGTAAATCAATCACTATTTTGAGTCAACCCACTGACACAGAACTGGTTTTCAGCGGGGGACTTTAATTTAAAGCAGACGAGCCAACCCCGTTGTCAAAACACCATCGACGAGCGAACAATGGCCAACAAGAGACGGCGACCAAATGGTTGGGCATAATTAACCAGAGGTTAGTGCCATCATCAACAAAGTTAGTTTCAGAACATAAAATTGAAAATTCACACATGTTTGATAAAATAATAATGATTATTATTTCTCGATTTGGTTAGTCGGGAAACACTCCCGTAGGTGTAATTGTTTTTATTTACTACAATTCAGAGTGTAAAAGAAAAAAAAAATGATTACGGTATTAGCTTACTAGACCAGTATGCATTTTACGGTAGACAGGCCTCCGTTGCCCCATAGTCATAGTTCATGTCAGGTGATCAGAACATCTTTAGAATTTATCAAATGTGTTTCGTTGCTACGACTGCTCCAAAGTCACCGTTTACACATACCAAGCCCAAAAATAATTAATGGGCTTTTTAATGCTGTATTGAAACTGTTCATGGCTAGAGAAGCTACTTGGATAAAATATTTCTAAGTTGAATTAAATGCAAACTGCCTGTTGATTAACACTGTTGGATGAGCTCGGGCGAACCAGGCTGTTGACGCAGAATGCAGAGGTTTAGTCTGGATCACTTGGAAGCTCTTAAGTTTGTCCTGTTGCCATTGGGTTTTAGTTTGCACCAGAATGCTAAGCAAAGAATGTGTTTTAAACAACCAGAGCCCACTTTCAGTTGTTTCAGTAAGGGACAGTAAATATGCCACCAAAAGGGTAAATTATAGTAATTTCCCAATGTTGTGTAGATGATTATTATTTTTTAAATCTTGAAATGTGCTCTGGTCGCACATTGGGCTCATCCTTCATTAACATTCCAAAAATTTCAATTTTTTGGGGGAAAATTGTAGTAAAGTAGTAATTGTAATTTTGTAATAGTAATTGTAGTGTGTAGTATAGTGTAAAGTGATCCATAATGTGAAATTAGCTGGATTTGTCTATCAAGAGATTTTTTAAATGGACACGGTCAAAATGTCCGAGCTCAAACAAACACGGACAATTCAACTCAGGAAGTCCACAACAAAATCAACGAGTGTCTGTCTCGTTCACCGGTGCTCAGTGCACCGTCGCAGTAATGAAATCTCTTCGCCATTGACTCGATAAAAGTAAAACACTATTTCAAACACAATAGAAGAATTCTCACACAGCAACAGAACTTCGTCGAAAGCACTCGCAGCTTACATTGATGCCTTCTACAATTTACGAGAGCCATCCTAAAACCACGAGTCCACTCATCTGTAGAACGACTGCTGATTGTTCGGCTGTTGGTGCCACTGATTGGGCGGCGGTTGGCCGTACTGTTGCTGAGCATTGGGGTCCTGATACTGTGGTCCCGGTACTGGGGTCCTGGTACTTGGATCCTGGTACTGGGGTCGCGGAGGGGGCTGGTTAGGAGGGGGCTGCGGGTAGGTCTGCACGTTGCCCGGGGGCTGGGGGGGATAGCCCCCCTGTGGAGCGCCGTAGTACGCGGGCTGGGGCGGAGGAACGCTGTAGCCCACGTAGCCTGGAACACAACCAACGATCCAGTCAAATCAAGATTCTCACCAGTTTGTAGCACGAACAAAGTGTTCAAAAGGCAAAACACAAAGTTCATCCAGCAACATCTTGTTTCACTAAACACTACTTCAAACAAAATTTAATTTTATAATATTTCATCTATGTATTTAAATAATTTGAAAGAGTCAAGTATGCCCAACGGCTGGATAAGGAGAGTGATTGAAGAGATAGGGTACCAACAGCTTACCTGAAGTGGAGTAGGTAGGCCACGATAGATAGGTAACATTGTAAAAAAATAACACAAAAAAAAAAAACATAGAAACTATGTAAACAAAAGTGGAGAGGGCAAGACTGAGCTCCAACTTAAAACTAGGTTAGCTGTTAGGTGGGGGTAAGATCATTCACTGGTACTCCACCTCAGTCTCTCTCTCTCTTCTCTCTCACCGCTCACCGAGGAAGGTCACGTGGACCTACTTGTTATTTCTATCGCGGCCGACGTACTCTACTTCAGGTTAGCTGTTGGTTGCCTATCTCTTTAAATCACTCTCCCTGATTAATTACTTAAATAATTTACCAAATCAAGTCCAATGCAGCGAGAAACATGGCTCGATGCCGATTATAGAACCAAACAAACATCTTTCCTGAAGTTTTGTCTTTTGTTAAATACTAAGTCATAGCCTCATAGTAAATATAGTTGTTAATGTAAACCTACTGTCAAAGATGGTATATGCTTCATATTTTCCTTTTAGTAGGCCTATGTAGTAATAGTAAATGTATGTAGCCAGTAATATGGACGATCATTTCGTAGGGAGGAACTTTCATCCCGACATGTAAGCAAAGAAAATGAATATCACCTTAATTATTATTATCAGGTTGGTATCTGCCGAGACACGGCACTCACCTTGCTGCTGGTAGTGGTGGTAGCCCTGGTCGATCATCATCTGTCCGGACGTGTTGTCCTGGATGGGAACGGTTATCAGGTTGGTACGCTGGTTCTGCGCCTGCTGATGCTGGGTGATCGGAGGAGGCGTAGGGTACGTCTGCACTGGGTGGATGATCGCAGGCCTGGACAGTTGGGCTCGTTATTAGGATCATGATACTTTCATGTTTTAAACTAAGTTTAACGTTCACAAACAAAAATCAAGTGACTGTAGGCCTACGGTACTTTTGCAATCCCACAGTCACAGAATTGATTTTAAGTGCGAGACATAAAATAGAATTGAAATTAAATTGTTAACATAACATTTTGGGTACTGGTTCGTGTTTCTAGTACACGTTTACCCGTAAAACCTGGTTCCTGAATTGAGGTGTCACATTGTAGGCTGAGGGCTAATGTAAAATTGCGCTTTACCATATCTTTTGTGCTTGTCGGCAGTTTTCTTTTGATTTATGAAGGTCCTTTGTTCATGCCCCCATCTTGTGGCAGTGTGCTATATATATGCCCCCCCACCCTCGGGCGATCTTCCAGAATTTGCCGAGAAGTGCTGTCGTGGGTAACAATCTTTCCTTTATGCTAGAGAACAATGACTGACCTTCAAAAATTATTTGGAATCGTTCCTATTACAAACACGGTGGTTCCAATTTTTTTTGTTATTCCGGGCAATACCCGGAAACAATAGCAGAATTATTGTGATTCTACTATATTATTAAGCGAGCGTTTCCATTTGACTCTGCCGGAAAAAAATAGTCACTAGCTTTGTTTCTGTTTTGTTTTTTTGTTTTTTTTATGTCTCGCCATAACGTTCGAACGGAGGCTCGGATCGATTTGAAATTTTGACCATCCGCAAGCTTTGTTCTCAATTGAATGCCATTAGTTTTGTGGCAAAATCGTTCAAAAAGTTAAAAAGTTACATTAAAGTTAATCGAAAGTTTTTTTTCAAACTAAACGGCAACAAAATCTGAGGTGGCCAAATCATTTAGAATGTCCGTCCAGTCACTAATATGTTAATTTTATTTTGATCCGATAAGTAGGGTAAATGGAAATTACATTATAACAAAAGTAACGTTGCCATGGCAACGAAAAGACGCGCGAAGTTTCTAATGCACTGCCACCTAGAAGTAATCAAAATACTTTCGAGGAAGCAGTCTATTATTTGTCACCAAAGAGTTTAAATAGTTTTCCCAAGGAGTCAAGGTCCTCTAGATGGTGGTGGATTTTATCCACAAAGAAAAGGTTTACACACGGGTTTACCCAAATACCTTGGCAATAATAAATAATATTGAAAACATGGCCCTGTGGACAGCGAACGTCGCAAATTTTAAAATTTAAAAAAATGTGCAATGTGGGTCTAGCTATAGCACGTGCTCGCTTATCAACGCGTCCAACTGAGCGTTTCCTAGTTATAATACAAATTGAGCCTAACATTGACAATCATTATACTTAGTGATGTGAATTTACCGTAAATTTAAAACTCAAGTAATTTACCGGTAAAATTTACCGAAAAACGGTAAAATCGGTAAAATTTTGATTTTAGCCATATTAAGCATACTATTAGCATATACGTAAATAGTTTTTGGGATGAGGAAGGTGTATATCAATTACTAGGAAACGCTCAGTTGGACGCGTTGATAAGCGAGCACGTGCTATAGCTAGACCCACAATGCACATTTTTTAAATTTTAAAATTTGCGACGTTCGCTGTCCACAGGGCCATGTTTCCGATATTATTTATTATTGCCAAGGTATTTGGGGTAAACCCGTATGTAAATCTTTATTTTGTGGATAAAATCCACCGCCTCTAGAGGCCCTTTGGACTCATTGGAAAAAAATATTTAAACTCTTCGGTGACAAATAATAGACTGCTTTCCTCGAAAGTATTTTGATTACTTCTAGGTGGCAGTGCATTAGAAATTTTCGCGCGTCTTTTCGTTGCCATGGCAACGTTACTTTTTGTTATAATGAAAATTTCCATTACACTATTTAAATCGATCAACTAAAATTACATATTCGTGACCGGACGGACATTCTAAATGTTTTGGGCTATCTCAGATTTTGTCGCCGGTTAGTTTGAAAAAAAACTTTCGATTAACTTTAATGTAACTTTTTAAACTTTTGAACGTTTTTTGCCACAAAACTAAGGGCATTCAATCGAGAACAAAGCTTGCGGATGGTCAAAATTTCAACCTCGATCCGAGCCTCGTTCGAACGTTATGGCGAGACATACAAACAAAAAAAAAAAAACAAAAAACCAAAACGAGTGACAAATTTTCCGGCAGAGTCAAATGGAAACGCTCGCTTCGCTCGCTTAAAAAAGCATATATTCACCTTATATTTATTTACTGTTCCATACAAAGAACAAAATAAACAATAATGTTTCATTTAATTATCTTTGTACATTGGTTAAATAAATAATTAAAAAAAATATTAATTAGATTTTAATTACAATGGATTTAGCCTACTCAGCTAATGAAATAGTGGAGTTGTCTAGCCAGAAAAGCTCTTTTTCAGATATTGATTGAATTTTTCCAAGTGTTAAAATTGACTTATTTCTTTGCATTCTTGTTGTGTAGGTTCTTATTAGTCGTTAGAATTAACGATGGAAAATTGAAAATTTAACTTTAAATTTTTTAAAGTGATATTTGACTTATTTCCACTGCATTCTTGTTGTGTAGGTTGTTATTAGTCTTTAGAATATAATGATGGATTTTTTTTTTAAATTTTACCATTTTACCGACATGCTCGGTAAATTTACGGTAAATTCTCTGACTCACATCACTACATATACTACTACAGTCAAAAGTCATTACACCAAACATTATTATTACGAAATAATCATTATACCGAGAATTTTGGGTGGTCCCGCCGGAATTCCTATGTTAGTAATGTTATAGGATAGTCATTACAAGATCATTAGAACGAACTAATGTTTTTGCCCATGACTATAATGCAACGTTGTTACAACAAAAATTTTGTTTTGAATCGAGAGTTTTGTGGAATTCCCAGTCAAGGAACTCGTTTTTCCGCCGAGCTATCGCTTTAACGCGAGCCTGCAAGAGCTGCACGGACAGTAAACAGAGGCATTACCCCTCTTCTCCCTCACTCGCCGGCCGGCTACTTCCCCAGTCCCCACCACGCCAGCTGCCTACGAGACCGGTTACGCCTCCGCTCCCACTCACGCTGTCAGGCCGGCCAGCCAGCCAGCTCAGCCCCCAGATACTACACATCAAAGCTACACATTTTCAAATCTCAATATGTTGCACTCTCAGCAGTGCCGTGTGTTTCTTACGCAATAATAATTGCAAGATCATTGTTTTTAATCAATGATGCTGTCAATACAACGCTTGTTAAACTGAGGCGCAAGTGTTAAATGAGTTGAGTTGCCGTGTCTTATTCTCGGATATAAAACGCCGCCGCTAGCCGTGTTGCGACAGCTGAGCCGAATTCGACCTTGGAGACCCCAACCATTCCCTAGGGACTTCAAGGATGCAGTTCAGTCGCCGGTGCAAGTGCTCTCGTCGCAAGCACGATTCAAATTCGTAGAAAATATCGTTCACAGAGTCAATGAAGAGGTACAGGGAAATGTGATCTTCATGCACGGCATTGATCGATATCAACGATAAAAATACTTTACATCTTGAAACACAAGTACAGCGCGAGCGATAGGGGCACAGCGACCGTGAAAACAGATAACGTGACATTCCATTCACCAAGCAAGCATGGTCAGCTGTGAGCTCTCGACCCGACGAGTAGATTGTCGTGCCTCTGATTCCTGCGGCTGTCTCTCTCACTCTCATGGCTTACGCGCCTAGCGAGAGCAGGCCTGCTGCCTGCATCACGCGGATGCAATGCGGGTTGCGGGCAGCAGGCGCGCAGTGACGAGCGCGCTCCCGAGCGTGTTACAGGCCTCGCAGTGGCTGCATTGGTATTCTGGGGATCGAGGATCTTGTTTTAAGCAAAAATAAAATGACTGATCATTTTAACGAAATAATTAACATAACGAAATAATTGCGGGATCCCCTGGCGTTCGTGTAATGACATTTGACTGTATGCACATTAATGGACGGTAACAAGCTAGGTACCTGTGTGGATTGAACGTTGCTGGCTGCGTGCTGATTGGCTGCGGGGGCGGTGATCGCCGATGCGTTGGCGGTATGTGCTGGATGCGGGGGTCCCCCACGGTCGGCGGCTGTTTCAGCCTCTGTGGCTCGGCGGGGGCCATGGTCGGCTTCAGCCGGGCGGACGGGACCTCGGTCGGCTGGGACGACTTGGTCTGACCACCGGTCACAACCAGGGGGAACTGGGCGTCCATGCCGGCCGTCGCTGCCATGTGGCGGTGGTTGATGTGCGCCTGGATGTCAAACCAATTATTTTGAAATCGTTCAAATCACATCGGGGAAAAAAATAAATTATGTCGATGTCGAAATCGATGTCGAATCGAAGGCCAATTTTGCTCCGACATCGATGTCGAGTCCCAACCCTAGCTTTTGTTATTATTAGTTCTAGTGATCTGGATTTGACAGTGAAATTAAAACTCGAGTTATTCACCAGTTACAGGTAAATTTACTGTCACAGGCACATCCACCAACAGCGCCTTGTAAATATTCTTTGACCTAGTTTATTTTTAGACGCCATTTTGACTATTGTGGTCAGGGGTCATCTTTCTTTTTCTCCCGAATGATCAAGACCTAGTGCCGAAACATCTCATGTTTTTTCTGTGTTTTGTATATTATGTCTCTATTTATCAAGAAATTCAGCAACCACCATCACTTTTCGAAGGTAAGCCGTTGTATCCCAGTGTTCTCCCCAGGCCCGGACCGCCGGGCGGGCCGCCCGGAAATAATTCCCTGCCGCCCGGCAAAAAAAAAAAAAAATTTAATTTTTAATTTTTTTTACTAAACGATTTGCGAATTTAAACTCTAACCGTTCACTAAACGTAAAAACGTCCCATCTCTAAAACTGTAACGCAGCTTGTAAACGAAATCTTGGAGTTCGCTGATAGTATAGAAACCGACAATGAATGCATTTAAACGAAACACATAAGTTGGCAAAATGGCAATCATCGCTATGATCGTGAACATTCACTGCACACAAGGAGCATATACAACACAAGTGAACAATTTTAGCAATTTTCAATTTTATTGATTGCTAGGACGAATTTTAAAGTAATAAAAATGAAGTCATCAAATACAACAATGTTTCAAGTTGTTGTAAATCTACAAATCTTAGATAATAAACACTTAGAAAGAATAACATCATCACCTTTATAAGGGCCTATTATAGCAATTAGGACTACAGTTATTCACATAGGGTACATTACAAAGGAGAATATAGGCTTAGACTATGATTTCAATCAAATTTGAAATGTTCATACCACTAAACCAACTAAAGCAAGCTACTTTAAAAGGGCTTCGAAAACCTCTAAAACTCACCAAATCGAATCTAGGATCTAAAATTTTTTCCGGGGGCAAGCCCCCGGACACCCACTGATTTTTGGCCCTGCCCAGCAATGTTTATGGAATACCCAGTGAACATTTTTTTCTGGGGAGAACACTGGTATCCTATCTCATACTAATGTGTTAGCTGATTTTTAGGTGCCACCATCCGCCCGATGAGTCCCAGAAGGACAAAACACGTCGTGGATTAAGGTAAAAAAACTAGGGCTGTGCGAGTACGAGTCGAGTTCACGGCGAGTTCGAACAAATTCGAGTTTCATTTATTTTGAACTCGAATATTCGAGCGTCGGTAAAAACAGCATTTTCATTTACCGACCCATCAAAAGTTACGTGTTTCTTCCGTTAGATAGCAGCATACGCGGCAAAGTTCGTGATATACGATTGTCGAACTCCTTCTGACGTGAAACTCGTTATGATTGGCCGGCTGAACTTTGCGAGATCCAATTGGAGCTAGTCATACGTCACATGCGAGCGTTGATTGGCTGTCAGTTTGAAATAATTCACGTCTACCGTGTATCACCACTTTTGTGTCAGAGACAACAAAAATGGCCACAATTCACGAGGCGAGAGCAGAGCAGCAAGATGATTCGTAAAAATATGCGGCGGACTAGGCTAGGCTTAGACGTAATTTCTTCTCTAAAGCATAGGCCTAGCATAAAATACAATTTTGAAATATTCATGAGATGGAACACTTGTCACAATGCAGGTAAACATTCAAACAACACTGCGTGACAGTACCAGTGACAACAGGTAGGGCCTAGGGCCCCTAGTAGCACAGTACAATTGCTAGACCCTAGTAGGCCTAGCCTAGCCTAGGCCCTAGTTGCCAGGATTTCTTCTGGACAAGATTAGGCCTAGTATATTTTACCGATTTTAGGCCCTAGCTAGGCTTACAAACTTACATCGCCATACCAAAATGCACCCAGCACTAAACCTAGGCTTGTACAATAGGCCTAGACCTAAGCTAGCCTATGGCACCCTTCAAAACTAAGGTTAGTTAGGCCTAGGCCCTAGGCCTAGGTCTCCATAACCAAAAAATATTTAACCCAGAAGGTAGGCCCTAGGCCTAGGCTTTAAAACTGAAGAATTTGTTTGATAGGCCTAGTAGTAGAAAGTCTGAAATGGAGAATACATTTTCTCAATTTGGAAATGAACTCGATTTAAATAAATATAAATAAAATAAATATGCTCTTGTAAATTTACTAGTCCGAAATTAAAAACACTAGTGACTAGTCCGTATTCCTACTCCAAACCACTACAGCTAGTCCTACTATATAACTTAAATACGTAATTTCGTAATAATAATTAATTACATACCGGTAATATTTGTCTACCCTTTACAAATGGACCGTGTTTATCTCCTACATTAGCTCACAAACAGAACAAAACATCGAAGTTAGTTGTTGGTCAATACGTTGCCACGTGTGTTCTGTTAGCCAGCGTTCTTGAAAATGGCGCACTCGATTCTTCTCATATTTTGCAATGTCTGCAGTAGGATTAAGTTTCTATTTCTTGTTTGGGTTTTCAACTCCTTGTAAATACCGCCACATATTTGATGACCGCGTAGTTAGAAACGTAATGTACGCAATTTATGTTATGGCTCACCAAAAAAATCACTCGCCCGACTCGCCCGTGGGGCGAGTGATTTCCAAAAGTTACTCGCCCGCGCAACAATACACTCGCCTCGGGCAACCGAGCGAGTATTAAATTCGAGCCAGAGCTCAGTGAGCCCACCCACCCACCTGCAAGTCTCGCTGCGACAGGTAGGTCCTCCGGCAGCCAGCGTTGCCATATCGCGTGCCTCCGTGCGTACACATGAACACCGTGCCGAGACCAGTCTGTTCCACCCTGGCAACCTTCTCCAGACAACGAGGGCAGACCTTGTCCTCCCGCCGGCCACACGCCAGACAGAACACATGCTTGCAGGGGATCTGAGAGAGAGAGAGAGAGAGAGAGAGAGAGAGAGAGAGAGATGTATAGTATGTATGTATAGACCGGAGATGAGTGTGGTGTGGGTTCAAGACACTTGTCACAGCAGTGGATCACAGTTAGAGACACATTTTTTAGTGTTTTCTTTTAGGTTTTTGATGCTTAATTGTTGAACATATATTTTGTAAAATGCTAATTTTAATAAAAATAATGTTTTTCCATAGTTATTGAGAACTAGTTTATCTCTGTATTCTAACATTACATGTGGCTAGATTGAATTGAAATATTCCAAGTCATCAGTCATCATTTAAAGTGCAAGGAACACCCACATATTTTAGGATTTTTGTGGAAAACAAAAAAAAATAGATGCTAGACCTACAAAATGCTACCGTAAATTTGTCAAAATAATTAATAAATGCTAAATATTCTAAATTTAAATGCTTAAAAAAGTATCTGAAATCAATCATAGTAGGCCTACTCACCATCCGACCGTAGATGAGTATGGGCTTGAGACACTTGTCACAGCAGTGAATCATGGGGTTCAACACCTTCTCCCCGATGAGATTCACTCGGTGGTCCCAGCGGAGACGCAGCATCGGTTCGGGCGGACCGCGGTTGATCGTTGTGAAGGTCGGCGCCTCCAGTTGCGATATGTCCGCCTCGAGGTCGACTGGAACAAGCGGGTTGTGTGGTGCGAGGTGCGACGGCAAACATTAACATGTTGACGGCCCTGGGGCGTTCAAACCAAGGTGGGACAACAAATCCAACAAGAATTTCTAAGGCCAGCACTGACACGTGAATGAACAACGAAGTTGCGCGGAACAGCTGGGGTCGGAGTTGATTCCACTTGCAGACAGTGCCAGAATCATCCTTGCCTGATTCGGAACAACCTTAAGAATTTATTTATTATGTGCCTCGATTAGTGATGACATCGGGTACCCGGAAACCGGTTCCAACTTTTCACAGCGGTTCCAAAAATATATACATTTTTTTTTTTTTACAAAGTGATTTTAAAAAATTGTAATAAATAATTGATAATTTAAATTCAAATTTGTATTTCTTTTTGGTACGTAACTATGTAAAAACACCTTCTTTTCCCACAGATTGTGAAGTTATTCAGCTACCTATATTAATATTATGCTAGGCCCATCCCACTCCAGATCGCACAATAGACTACGGGTGTTCAAGGACGCACGCATTGTTTGAACTTTGAAGAATGCTATTAAAGGGCACTTTTGACCTGCTGATTGTTAGTTGTAACTTAAATTTTTTTTCTATTTTTTTTTTCTATTTTTAAGAACCGGTTCCTCCGCTCCGGAACCGGTTCGGACTTTTTGGTACCCGATGTCATCACTAGCCTCGATGCTAAGACGGCTCCAAAGTCATCGTTTACATATTCCTAAGCCAAGATATGATTGACTGAAGTCTAAATCAGAAGTTAAAAAACTTCTGCCTTGGAATAGAACCCTGGACATTCTGCATTGGAAGCAGAGCGTCTAACCACAAGACCAACTAACCAAACATACAGAATTATTTACAGGAGGTCACTGAAGTTTTCCACATAGATTCGATCAATGATTGACAATGAATCCTAACATTTTATGTGCTTGCGCGATAGGTAAACTCAAAACTCAAAACAAAACGTAGTTTTGTGTGTTTGTTTTTGTGTTTTTCTATCGCAGTCTGCCAACTCCATTTCAGATAAGCTGTTGGTGCCCTCTCTCATTTGCTTGTCTTACATGTTCTTAAGATGTGCATATATGAGTGAACAATGTAAAAGTAGGGTTGCCGTTCGATGTGAAAATCGTGATCGATAATCGGAGGCATCGAATCGATTATCATATCGAAAAAATTTCGATATCATAGCCCCAAAATCGATTATCATATCAAATTCCAAATTGAGCCTAGGAAGCAGAAACACGGAAAGAAACATCACGAATTCAATATAATTGGGAAGACTGACGCTAGACAAGTTCACGCCAAAAACACGTCGAGCCGTACTGAATACATCGCAATCGGGCCGGGCGATGTTTTCGTATCGCCTTGTATCGCGCTGCGAGCGCATGCGCACTGGCGGCGGTGGGCGTGGCATTATACTTGAGCAGCGATTGGCTACTCCGACAACCAATCGGCGCGTTGATACGACAGCGGGGCATTTTTAAGCATGGTAAACCGCGAAAACATCGATGTCACTATTTAAATCGATAATCATATCATATCATATCAAAATACTTGAATCGATTATCATATCATATTACTGATATCGATAATCGATCGATATTTCGATTATCGACGGCAACCCTATGAAAAAGGCTTATCTATATAAATACAAATCACTCATTAAATATCAGAATATTTTTTAAGGGTTGCCGTTCGATGTGAAAATCGTGATCAATAATCATATCGAAATATATCAATATCATAGACCCAAATTCATGACCATAGAGCCTGTCAAATTTTAAATTAACCCCTTAGCATACCTTTAATACACACTTGTTTTGCCATGAAATACTATTTAAAATCGAAATTATGGTGAAAAAAAAATTCTAAATTTTCTTCCCCTTTTCGGATTTTTTTGGATCTTATCCCACATTGACATTTTAGAACCCCACAATTTTTTTTCCCTCCCCCTTCCTCCCTCCCATTTCCCCATAGTGTTTCGTTAAATTTTTTGAAATCTTCAAAATAGGCCCAACCGCCCAAGTTTATTATTTTATTTCCCTAAATGGAAATTTTTGGCAGATTTCATCCGATATTGACATAAGAATCCATAACCCCCCTACCCCCACCCCCCGAAACACAGGTTGGGACTCCCCCCCCCCATATTTTTATCATTCCAAAAAAGTAAACGATTGAAAATGAAAAACTATTTCCCCATCTGGTAATCCTTTCCAGGGGGGTGAGACTCGACTGGCCTCAACTTCCACGTGGTTTTGAATAATCTGATTCCGTCCATGAAGAAACAATTCCGACATTCGGTAGACTCGAGTTTCGTTTCCGATTTTCGAAAGCATTCCGTGACTTGCGTCTGTGGCAAGGATTTTACCATTGTTTAGCCAATCGGAAGCTTCGTTATAAAATCCACCGCCATGATTACCCTATGTAAGAAGAAACTAGCCATGCAGCCACATATTTATAAGGCAGTGAGTTTTTGTGCAGCCGTGTTTTGTTTTTTTATCTTGTGTACACAAACAACGTCAAATTTAAGGTATGTTTGTTAATTACTATGTTTATAATAAACAATAATGGAAACAAAGTATTGTGCAACAATAAACAACTTATAAAGAGTCAAGCAAGTGTACTGTGGACCAACAAATCACGAAATATTCCGGTATTTAAGCAAAATATAATGCTACAGCTAAGTTATCGAAATAAAAATGGAGGATTTTGTTGTTTACGAATTTACGACTGTCGAAAGTGTTTCCATCAACCAAATAGCAGACGGAATCGAAAGATTCGTTGAGTCTACCGATTGTCGGAATACAGCACGGAAATCAACCAAACCACGTGGATTTTGCGTCGAGTCTCACCCCCCTGCCTTGACATCACCAACTGCTTTCAGATGACAACCCCTCTGCCCATCCCACTCCTTTTTTTCAACTCCCCCCCCCCCCAAAAAAAATAAAAAATTATTACCTTTAGGTCATTCGTTTGAATTTTATGTGATAGTGATATTTAGCCACCTAAAAACACCTTCCAAAGTAGGCCTAATTCATCCTCCCCCCCCCACTGTCTACTAAACCCCCCTTTCCTTCTTTCCTTCTCTGCCCCCCCCCATTTTTTGGATGAAATTCTAAAAAAATTAAAATACTATTTGAAGGTATTTAATCAAGCCTTTTAGGAAATTTGATTGGATCTCATCCGATCTTGACATTTTGCTCCCCCCTCCCCCCCCCCCCTCTACTCTTGGCTACTATTCTCCAGGACAATTCCCTCCCCCCCCCTAATGTTTCTAAAAAAAATCCCCACAATATTTAATATTCTAAAAAACATAATAAATTAATGCTTAATTAGTGCTTAATGGGTCATTCTCAAACGTAATGACCATATTGAAAAAAAATGCTTGCAAGAAAAAATTTATAACATAAAATTGGATGCCTCCTTTAACAATACATTATCCAATAATTTGTTCTTACAGCCTAAAAGGGTTTATCTACAAAAACAAAATTTTTTTACATACAAGCATTTTCATCAATCCAAGTGTACGAAAATGTCATGACTGTTACCGGACATAAAAGTGACAATTGATGTAAGAAGTTATTTATTAAATCTATATTCATGTGCACAATAGTTTTAGTTACATTATCACACAAAACTAATACATTCAATAAATATACATTTTTATTTTAATCACTTTTTATAATACCAAAATGTCAACAAGGTTACTCAAATTTCAAAACCTGGTAATTAACTTACTAAGAATGGACAAATGGCAAATCAAATTTTATCAAGAGCACTGTTAGCAATGAGTATTAATATTATAAATAAGATTAAAAATGTGATTCAGTTATTTTAAACTTTAAATAAGACTTAATTTAATAATTAGCTCGGGTAACGGTGTTGACAAAAAGTAACAGTCTTGACAAAAAAGTTACTTTTCTAACAGTAATAATTTTTTTCTAAGATCATGTTGCTTGTTAGTGTACAAATCAGTCAACCTAAAGATAAAATCCATCTAATCCAACAAGTTTGTGTTGAGTTTAAAGTAAAGAGACACTACGGGTAACGGTCTTGACAAAAAGTAACATTCTTGACAAGTGATCACTGAAAATCAATAAAACAAGTGTTTTGTTACTTTTGAGTATGGCAATGAATTACAACCTCTCCCTTCAAAACACATCTACAGTTGCAGGAAATTAATGCAGTAATCCACGATGCCCTTGGTAATGTTACTTTTTGAAAGTAACATACCTGACAAGTAACATGCATGACATTTCAACTTCATTAATTCATTAGCTGTTATCAATCCCATTTGAAAAAGTAGGGTTAGTTGCTATGAGCTGGAACTTGATTGTAATTTAAACTCAATTGTTAAATAAAATATTAAATACAAATTAAATTGTTTTATCTTGGTACATTCATGACTTGAATTAAATACTCGCCGTTAAAATGTTACTTTTCAATTTTAAAGAGTTCTCATGTCAAAACAAACAACTTCCATGATGCCATGTCAGGAGCTGTTCTTCTTCTTCTTCTAGATTGATCCACTGCCTTCTGAAAAATTATTTAAACTCTTTTACATGGTACGTCATGACATTATTATGATTGCCACATTAGGGACAAACACTTTCCACTAGTTATTGTTTGAAAATGTAATTGTTAAAAAAGTCACTAACACACAGTTATTAACTGTTATTCTGCATTAATTCCAATCTAGAGACTAAATAATTTAGTCTTAAAGTCAAACATTTTACAAAAACACTTCTGGTTTTGAGGATAGGGACATGGTTTAACACATTTTGCAATACCCGCATTGATAAAGGTCAACTTACAAGATAGAAGTGCAAAAATTCATGGAGCTAATAAAAACTATAAGTATTCTGAAAATGTACAACCAAATTTATGCAAATCAATATCTTGATCTAAAAAAAAAATATATTAAGGTGGGACAGCACAAGGGTCATTTTATTTGAGAATGACCCTAATAATTAATAATACCCCATTCGCAATTTAACACTTGCAAAACCAGCAATCTGGTATACCAGCTCAATGCAACCAGTGCCCTGCCGAGTATGTAGGCCTAACAAGAACACGCTCAGTCTCGCATGAATGGACACAGGCAAGACACAAACACCGGACAATGGACAAACCAGTGGCTCGTCACGCAGCATCCCGCAACTTGCCTTAACAAGTGCTACAAAACCAGAGTGGTTAGCACTTCCTGCCAGCTGCAAGCCAGGGAACTCAGAAGATGGGAGTTAGCACATCAGTGGATTACCCAATCCAGACTGCCACCTAACCTGAACATCTGCTAGGCTCCTCCCCTACCTGTCACAGCCACACCCACCTACAATGCCTTGTAAATTTGTCCATAATCTCTAACTTTGTTTTTATTTTTAGCCACCTTTTTGTTTTTTGTTTTGTTTTTTGATTGTTGCAATCAGTTACCATTTTCCTTTCTCTCTTGAGTGAACAAGGCCTAGTGTCGAAACGTCTCGTATTTTTCTGTTTTGTATATGTTTGTGTTTGCTATACTTCAATAAACTCAACAGCCACCATCACTTTTCGAAGGGAAGCTGTTGGATCCTATCTAACACTAGTGTTATTCTCCTCAAAAGTCATTGTTTCACATGCAATCTACTTTTGACAAAGAGACACCCCCTGACGCCCGTCTGGCAGACGTGGTAGTATGGCAAGTGGTTAAGCATAGGAAGCAGGAAAAACGCAAAATTGTAATACTAATACGAGAGATCATAAAGGATTAGAATGTGTAAAAATACAATTCAGCGCTAAATTTCAAATACACAGCCTTTATTTTAACACAACATCTTGACTTGAATGGGGTGCCACTTTTTACATGTTTTTACAGTATGCGCCGGCAAAGGTCGCGTCTAGCGAGCGAGAGAGATAGCAAAATCTCCTTAAGGTTGCACAGGAGTAGCTATAATATCGGCGCGATGCAGTGTCCCGCATTTCAGTTGGAACTCGGTCCACAATTGTCATATCGGCATAATTTTTTTTTTACTCTATTCATGATTAAATTTACTAGAACTTGTGTGATGTCGATTTTCGAATTTGCATGTAATATGGTCTTATAAAAAATTGCGAACTTGGACTTTATTTTGAAAATTTACCTTCACTTCAGAGCTTTATAAAAAATTACAAAATTTTTTATGGAAATGTACATCACACAAGTCCTAATTTCAACATTTATCTTCAAAATAAAAAAAAAATTATCAAAATCGTGTGTGTAGTTACCGCTAAACTACTGAACTACGAATGCATGTTTTGCCGCTATTTTAGGCCTTTTCAGCCCCAGCAAGTGGCGCACTCTGGCGATACGACTTTTTGAGTGACAGGGGGGTTATTTATGTTCGAAAAAACGATTTGATTGGCCATGAGTGAAACTGTTTAACTAATGCAGAACACCACAATGCATAGGCCTAATACGTGTTTGCTATAGAACACGGCAACTGTAAGACAAATTGTGGTACCTACGTAAGGTTTGGCTTGAATTAACAGATTTATATTTTTGTAGCAACTAGCCTAATGAGAAACGTACATAGCATAGTCTTAAACGAGCCTAAGTTCGATGAATGCAATGCTAAATTATAGTATGATTTGCAACGGTTAACGATCTCTTCTGACTGTTCATATTATGGATCACGCCTCACGGATGATGTGAAACCAGATTTACTTTTATAAATTTAACCCAAAATTTGTGAGTATGATACTTGAAAAACTATTATTCAAAGATTCAAATTGAAATTGACTTGTTTTGGATTCGAGCCCGTATGATTGTTCTATACGCGCGTTTCTTCTTGCGCGAGCTGGAGGATCCACGTCACAATAATAGTATACTCGGTTTGTTATGCGCATGGCAAGTTAAAAATGAAAATTTGGTTCCGTGTTGGAATCATTTTGTGTTTAATTTAATCAACGACTGTATAATCAATCTGAAATCTCATGAGTTTAAGCCTTGGATATAGGCCTAGTATCTTAAACATAAACATTGTATCCACTGGGATGGGGATAGATCCCCGGTCTTCAGCTGTCCGGGCGATCGGAATGAATGCTGCAACTGCAACCAACTGAACTTTGCAGTCGGCATATATTTTGTAAGTCATATATTTTTTATTACTGGTGTCATGATAGTGTTACTATAATCATATACAAACAGTGAAAACATTGTGGCAACTACACTCAGAAATAATCAGTCAAAAGAGGCCTACCTACATTCACGCAAGAAAATCAAATTCCGTACAAGCAGTATGCCCTCTGTCCACATGACTTTGTAAACGTATTATTCTATATTTTGTTAGTACCTTTCTAGAAAAACGTGGTACCTACGCTGAGTATCTGAAGTAGTGCTTGCTGATAAACGCAATAAATTAGTCTACAATTAGTCTAATTAGTCTCCCCCTCCAGCGGCAATCTCTCGCGTCAATAAAAAATATTCTCAAGGCCATGCATCGTACATAAAGCTGGCTCAAACATTTTAATTGTGACAATCAAACCGTTGTAATTACAAACAAACGATAGTTTATTTCTCGATTTGTTTAGTCGGGAACACTCCCGTAGGTGTAATTGATATTATTTACTACAATTCAGAAATTAAAAAAGTCCGCTGAATTGTAGTAAATAATATCAACTACACCTACGGGAGTGTTTCCCGACTAAACAAATCGAGAAATAAACCCTCGCTCATACCTGCGTAAAGGTAATGACATTATAATTAATGTTTGGTGGTCAGTTCAAAGGCAGCAGATATTCGTTGCATTACTGTTGCATCCATTCAGATGTATAATGCAACTACAATTCAGAGCTTAAAATGTACCCGTCCTGATGGTCTAGTGGTTAAGACGCCTGTCTGGATTGCGGGAGATCCGTGGTTCGATTCCCGGTTGGGGCGGACTTTTTTATTTTCTGAATTGTAGTAAATAATAATATTACATGAAAAAAATAATTTTTTTAAAACAAAGCTTAGAGTTAAATGTACTAAAAAGTAAAAAATAAATGTTCGCCCAACAAATTTCTGCCTTACTCGGAAATTAAAAGCGTTGGGCGCTTTCCTTCCATGAAAAACAAAATTCTGTAATCTATGTCAATACCCTAAGCGCCCAACGCTTTTAATTTCCGAGTAAGGCAGAAATTTGTTGGTCGAAAATTTATTTTTTACTTTTTAGTACATTTAACCCTTTTTTTCATGTAATATTATTTTATACTTTTTAATCTTAACGAATGTTGTAATCGAATATGTGCTCACTGGACGTGTCCGAATTTCTGCATCTGGTTGGCCCATCCTTACTAGCTGTGACTAATTTCCCATATGAACTTTGTTTGGTTAATTAATTACGATGAATAAATTGATTAATTAGTGAATCTGTTAATGTATTCATCTATTGTCATCAAGAATACGTATGTGTGAAAAATTTCAGCTCGATCGGACATTGGGAAGTGGGTGAAATATCGGTTATAAGATTCCGTCCAGATAGACAGATAGACAGATAGACAGACAGACAGACAAACACATGAAGCTAATATAAGCGTTGTAAAAACAAACGGTGAACGAGAATCATTAGTACCTTATGAAATACGGTTAGTCCTAATAAAAATATATCAACCTTGATGAAACAGAAAAAGAGACAATGTTCAAATGTTCAAACGTAATTATCAAACTTGAAGATATATTCCCTCAAACTTGTTCGAGCCCCGATCACTCATTAATTGTTTTCTTAACATTAAAACAGTCACGCAATGCAATCGAACTCAAAAGCCGAAAGTCGCTTTGTACCGCACAGATTACCGACTGTTATTTATCTTAAAAAAAAAAAAAAAAAAAACAGGCGACAAAAAATGGTTGCATGAACGAACACGTTGCCACTTGAGCAATAAATAACTCGACACTTCACAATCACATGGCAAGTAACGCACGGAACTCGCTCGCAATGACCTTGTCGCTTGGCGGTCCGTGGTAGTAGCATTGAGAGGTTCTATACTCAATGGTAGTAGTGAGATCGGGTCTGGGAGCTGTCACACTCATTATCTAACAATATATCTCGTTACTGTCACACTCACACTAAACAGGAGGTTTTCTGAATATTTGTTGTGTTTAGATGGATGGTATATGCCTTTATAGTTAGTTGTGCGTCAATCAAAATAAAATACATGTGTCAAAACAGAAGGTTATTAATTAATTAATTAATTAATTTATTTATTTATTTATTTATTTATTTATTTATTTATTTATTTATTTATTTATTTATTTATTTATTTATTTATTTATTATTTATTTATTTATTTACTTATTTATTTATTCATTTCTTCATTTCACTTGCACAAAACAAACTAGTTCGTCGAGTGTTGTGTTAGTCATACAACTCATAGTCGTCTATGCCTAGCAATACCATAAAACAGCGTGTTGAAACTTGAAACTAATGTTGTAAATCGGTGTTAGAACATCATGACATTGACATCATGGGTAGAGGACGAAAAATAAAATTCTAGCTTTTTTGAAGGGTGAATGATTGACTAATTATTTATAAATCTGTTGGTGCTTCAAGTTTTATTTTAAAGATGCGCACCTCTTCAAACAATACGAGTGGTGCTTCAGCCCCTGAGCACCCACGAAGTCGGCGCCCCTGGACATCATGACATCATGGGGAGAGGAAGATAAATAGAATGCTAACAAATTTTAAAGGTCGATGATTGTTCAATTATTTATCAATCTCTTGATCAAGCGCGTAGGAACGTTTTGAAAGTTAGCGGGGTGGGGGGGGGGGGGGGGGGATTTATTAGCTGAATTTGTGGGTGGCAGCTGGGGTCCGGGGCAAAACGAACCCCAGCCGTCAGAGGCCCTTCCGCCGAAGGCGAAAAAAAATCACCATACTACAGTTATATCGTCATGTTTTAACTGCACTCGGACTCTGTAAACAATCTTTTAACTAACAATATAAAAACTAAAAAAATGAACGTGAAGTGGCCCATTTTAGTAAATTTCAACCAATTTTTTTTATGAAATGACGAAGCATACAGGCAAACATATTAGTTTTTCTAAGGTGACTGTCGAAATGTATAAGAAATGTAATGTGCGTATTTACTACGGAAATGTGGGACTAAAATTTAACTCAAGATAGTTTTGTTTTGAAAATGCGTATTTTTGAAGATTTTTATTTTATTAAAAAATGAAAAGATGATATGCAGAATATAATATTTACGCTGGGATTTCGGGGGGGGGGGGGGGGGGGGAAGTCACTTGGGCTTAATTACATCAGGAGGTGATTTGCACATTTATCAATAAATGATCGCCTAAATTAAATGGATACATAATACATAAAATGTACTTTCGTAACTAACGCAATAAACGCCCACAATTGAATTATAAAATGAATACTTACAAAGCAATTTTACAATGCTTTGTTCAAATGCAGTTGCCAAGTATCTCATGAGGTCATTCAGCAACGTATTTTACATTATATGCCGGTAAGGCGGTACTGGTACCGGGTACCTATACGGACGTGGGTTTCAATCCACTTAGTTTTTTGTCAGGAGTTTTATGATCTTTCTCATTCACAGCATACAATTGCCATTTTTGTAATTCTAATAATGAACGGTACATGATTAGATTTTACCTTTATATAATATATGAGTCTGACAAAATATGGTTTTAATGTAATTAACTCAGCCACCTACCCTCCTGGAGCGCTAACATCATCTTGTTCTTCTAACTCGTTCGACGAGTGAGCCCGAGCCCGAGTAGCTGCATGTGTGAATGATCTGGCGCTACGCTGACTGGACGCGCGCTTTCGGAGCTTCTGCAGTACTAGTGTAGTCACAGCCGCACGAGGGAAGTGCGACCGTGTATTGGACGGGTAATTTTCGAAATTTTGAGCGACACTTCTAAAGTCCCACCTCCAGGGACTCTCTCAAGCTTCTACTTCCACCAACATAGGCCACTATACCGAGGTCCTGTCCACCTTAACATTCCAGCTCAGTCTTAACTCCTCCCGACCCCCTCATCATCAACTTTGAATAAAAAAAACTGACACACTTGACTCATCTTGTTAGTCGGCGTCAGAAGTAATGGCAAAGGTCCTTTCTTGGACGGAAGAAACATCACGAATATTCAATACTAGGAAGCTTCGCAAAATGCTTTTTCAGGCGTGTTGTTGGATGAGCGTTATATATTTTAAACAAAAAAAAAAGCGTAAAATTGCGATTTTCATGAGAAATTATTTTTCGATTGCGCTCAAATTTCACACCAATATATAAATTCATAAAATTAAGGTTCTGTAAAAAAATCATTACAATCGGATAAAGCATGAAGGTGTTATAAGTCGAAGAAAGTATTTAAAAATCAAAAAAAATCGTAAAATTGCGATTTCACATGAGAAATAATTTTTTGATTGCGCTAAAAAAAGTGGCAGTTCTAAGTTCAGAGATTTCGAAGGCCTCCAGAAAATTTCATGGCAATTGGAGTATCGGTTTAGCCGAAATCGTGTTAACAAACACACAAAAATACAAAAAAAAACATTCCGGATTTTTTTCTCCAGTGTAGTGAAATGGAATCTTCGCTCATTCAATAATTAGGCAGACCAACGCTAGAGAACTTCACGCCACAACACCTCGAGTCGTACTGATCGCGATCGGGCAATCTTTCGTCTGTGTCACGACTGCGAGCGCATGCGCACTAGGGGGCGGTGGGCGTGACATACTTGAGCGGCTATTGGCTGCTCCGACATCCAATCAACCAGTATATACGACAGCGGGGTGTTTTCAAGCACCGCAAACCGCGAAAACATTGATGTTACTATTTAAATCGATAATCATATCATATCAAAATACTTGTCGATTATCACATCATATTACTGAAATTGATTATTGATCGAACTTTCGATTATCGACGGCAACACTAGTATTTTTATATTAGGTAAGTAGCCTACTAGTATACAGTATTTGCCTGTCTGTACTGGCAACAGCGGCGTGGGCTTACTCTTGGGCGGGTGACAAATCTCCTCTTGTCCCTCGCCGAGCCCCATGTTCTCCTGGTCGGTCTGTAGACTGCGCAGCGGCATGTCCTCATCGTCGCTCTCCATCGTCTGTGAGGTAGGGATGGGAAAAAGAGTTTAATTTCCTACATAACCCTGGAAATTTTCGCGTTTAAACGTTTTAATTTAAGCCCCATTTTCTAAAAAATATTTATTTTATATTTATTTTTTTATAAATTTTAAATCTTAGGTGGGTCTGGAGGCCTAAGTTTTACAACAAAATCGTAATTTTGTTGTTATGACCGGCCGACGAATATTTAAAACGGTTTATTCTCACACTCGCATTTAATGACCCGGTATTCCACCATGTGTAACAGACAAGATGCCTTAATACAGCCTAGGACCCGGCACCTCCACCAAAATTAAGCACTTTTAAAAAACTATTGGCCTAATTTATTAGCCTGTGTTTGTGTAGGCTCGGAATGTGATAACAAAATAACATTTCATTTGTTTTTAAATTTACTCTCACGTTTACACGTTTATATAAAACTCAAAACGTTTAAACTCTACACGCGCGTTTAAACGTTTAAACGACCCATCCCTATGTGTGAGGGATGTCACGTACATGCTTTCTATTGACTCGACAGTTATAAAAAAAAGCTGATTTATAAAGGTAGACGTGGATGTGAACAAAAGTGGAGATAGATAAAAGCTTAACGTGATAAAACACTTTTAGACAGTAGCCATATTAAATTACAGAAGTTTTAAGTTTACACAATTCTGCACCTTTACCAAACATAGGCATACATTAACATATAGCATGTTATACCATAGTCTACAATCTACATTTTATTAAAGAAAATTACCAAGCTAACATTTAAAATTCAACATTACTTAGGCCTACAACAACACTGAGGGCGTTGCGTAGAAACATTATTTCATTATTACCAGGAAAACACAAGTCCCCCCGCGTTGATGGATGAGCTTTTTTGTAAGTTTTTAGTTTGCGTAGGACCACTTTTCCTTTGCAAGTGCTTTTTGAATGCATTGTAGGTGATTGTTGTCAAGTTTCTATTGTTACTTGTTAGCCTAATTGTTATTATAAACCTAAAAAAACTCATATTAAAACCTTTATTTCTATGGATTTTGGCTAACATTTTCATTTTTTTCTTCCAAAAGGTACTACATCACCATAACCTTAATGTCCATGTGAAATATTGAACGTTGTAGCCCCACCCGTTTGGTCAGAATCGGCCCAAATGTCAGAAAATATTGCACTAAAAATCGAGAAAAAAATCGTAAAAGTACGTAAGTAGTACGTAGTAAGTATATTCATGAGAAATATTTCTTCGATTGTACCCAAAAACGTGGCAAGTCTAAGTTCAGAGAAAACGAAGGTCCCCTCCAATTTTCATCAAGATCGCATAGGCCCTTTGCCCGGAATACTGCGAACAAACAGACAGGAAAAAAAAAACAAAAAAAAAACACCCGAGCTAAATTTTTTGGGGGGTCAGTGAAATTGAAGTCTTCGCTTCGCTCATCCAACAAAGAGCGAAGGTCCTCAATTCGGTAGCGGTATGCTAGCACTTTCCTTCTCAGGAAATATGTATAGCCTTTATAGGTAGGCCTAACCAAACGGTAGTTAAAATTGCATTCAAAAATATGTGTATAGGTACTATGTGTATGGCCTATACTAGGAAGCTTCGCAAACGCTTTTTCAGGCGCGTTGTTGGATGAGCGTATGTTTTTTTAAACGAAAAAAGCGTAAAATTGCGATTTTTATGAGAAATTATCTTTCGATTGCGCTCAAATTTCACACAAATAGCCTATATAAATTCATAAAATTAAGGTTCTGTGAAAAAATCATTACAATCGGATAAAGCATGTAGGTGTTATAAGTCGAAGAATGTTTTAACTAGGAAAACGCTTAAGTCCCACCGCGTTGTTGGATGACCGTAATTGGTGCATTGAGCTGCCATGTGTTATGCGGATTTTCTGTTGTTCTGTAAAAAAATTATTACTAAGTTCAAGATTTTTTTAAATTAAATTAAATTAAATAAAAAATAAACTTATTTTTTTAAAAAATTAATCATAATTTTAAAAAAAAAATTGAAAAATTGTGATTTTTATAAGAGATAATTAAGCGAGCGTTTCTATTTGACTCTGCCGGAAAAATTAGTCACTGGTTTTGTTTTTTTTTTTTTTTTTTTTTTTGTTTGTTTGTTTGTATGTCTCGCCATAACGTTCGAACGGAGGCTCGGATCGAGTTGAAATTTTGACCATCCACAAGCTTCGTTCTCGATTGAATGCCATTAGTTTTGTGGCAAAATCGTTCAAAAGTTAAAAAGTTACATTAAAGTTAATCGAAAGTTTTTTTTTCAAACTAAACGGCGACAAAATCTGAGGTGGCCAAATCATTTAGAATGTCCGTCCGGTCACGAATATGTTAATTTAATTTTGATCCGATAAGTAGTGTAGATGGAAATTACATTATAACAAAAGTAACGTTACCATGGCAACGAAAACTCGCACGAGGTTCGCACTATGCACTGCCACCTAGAAGTAATCAAAATACTATCGAGGAAGCAGTGTATTATTTGTTACGTTTTCCCAAAGAAATGATGTCAAGGTCCTCTAGATGGCGGTGGTTTTTTCCACAAATTAAAGGTTTACCCAAATAGGCCTACATTGGCAATAATAAATAATATTGGAAACATGGCCCCGTGGACAGCGAACGTCGCAAATTTTACAATTTTAATAAATTGCAATGTGGGTCTAGAGCTATAGCTAGGGTTACCAACTTGGGCCAACTAGAATTCTGGACAAAGCTCAAATTTTAGTGGGTACACACGGGGTCTGGGGCAAAGCCCCAGCCGCCGGAGGCGAAATTTTTTTGGACCCTTTTAACCTTCAAAACAGCCGGATACGTAATTTAAAGATTCAATGACTTGGATATATTCAAGTTTTAATTCTTCTTTTTGGGAGGCGAATTGCCTACCAGTTCCATCTCACGATGCAACAATCCGACAGAAAACACAGGAAAATCGCTCACTGTACGTTAAGTGCCGACACGTCTGGCCACGGTCGCTAAACAAACGGACTAATACTAAGCTGAAATCTCATGATCTGCTTGCGCACCAGTGCTGATTGAGTTACGTTGGCCTTGGCCGGCGGAGTTCAAGTAGCGCCTGCGCCTCGCCATTCGCCAAGTGCGCATACAATACAAAGGGGTTGGGGAGGGGTAGTAGTGAGACAGGGCAGTCACGAGCACGACTAGCTAGGAGTAGTACTACAGAAAGACGGCTACATGAAAGAAACTAACTTTTATTCCAAATTACCAAACCAACTGATGTACCAACTTTAGAGAGAAAAAACACTAATTTACTGCAATAGGTACTCTAAAATTCAATAAAATGTAGTACAAATATGACTTTTTCACAAATTCCGGACAAAGTGCCGTCCGGAATGAGGCAATTCCTCTTTCCGGACAAAGGCATCAAAATCAGGACTGTCCGGAGAAATTCCGGACGGTTGGCAACCCTAGCTATAGCACGTGCTCGCTTATCAACGCGTCCAACAGAGCGTTTCCTAGTTATTACAAAGGTGAAACAATTTTAGAGTAGGTCAGGTTTAAGATCATTAAGTTTTTAGGACTATACACTACTCAAAATAAAACGAAGATTACGATATTTCTAAGGTTAATCAACCTCCTTCATCAGGTTTTTAGTGACAGTTGAAACAAGACAACAGAATGGGCTTTAAAACAAACAATGCCAACTAAACAAAGCAAATTACACTCAAATTTCACACGAATATATAAATTCAAAAAATTAAGGTTCTGTGAAAAAATCATTACAATAGGATAAAGCATGTAGGTGTTATAAGTCAAAATATTGTTTTAAAAAAGAAAAAAAACGCAAAATTTCTATTTTCATGAAAAATAATTTTTCGATTGCGCTCAAATTTCACAAGAATATCTTAATTCATAAAATTAAGGTTCTGTGAAAAAATAATTGAAATCGGATAAAGCGTATAGGGCTATAGGTGTTATAAGTCGAAGAAATTTTTTAAAAATCGAAAAAAAAAATCCTAAAATTGCGATTTTCATGAGAAATAATATTTTGATGGCGCTAAAAAACGTGGCAGTTCTAAGTTCAGAGATTTTGAAGGCCTCCATAAAATTTCATGGCAATTGGAGTATTGGTTTAGCCGGAATCGTGTTAACAAACACACAAAAATACAAAAAAAAGGGAAAAAAAACAAAAAACATTCCGTTTTTTTTCTCCAGTGTAGTGAAATGGAATCTTCGCTACGCTCATCCAAAAATGTCATGAGATTCTAGAAGCAAACCCACGACCTACTAAGCTTAACGGGAATGTATCCTATTGTAAACAAAGGAAAATAAAGTTGATTCTCTTCATATCCACAGGCAAACCTTACCTTGACTGTCTTCTTTCCCCGACCTCGCCCCCTTGCCCCTCGGGCCCTTCCCCTCCCCCTCCCGCGACCACGTCCGCGTCCGCGCATTCCTTTTGCACCCGTGGGACCTGCTTCCATAACCTCCTAGGCCGACGCCTAGGATCTGCACAGCTGGAACCACAACAGAAGCCATTCTTAGGACAAATACACTTCCCCTCCCCCTCCCACGACAGCGAAATTCCTTTTGCACCCGTGGGACCTGCTTCCATAACCTCCTAGGCCGACGCCTAGGATCTGCACAGCTGGAACCACAACAGAAGCCAAATACATAATGCATGGGTCTAGAGTGTGCAGCTTCCAATATTGTTGGTGATGAATCGGTTTGTAATACAGACAGATGCAATGTGCATCTATTGAGGGTTGTAATGCTCTTTCTATTAAGTGCAGAATAGGATGCAATCAGGTTAGGCCCACTGAAATGGAATCTTCGCTTCGCTCATCCAATGAGAGGGACATGGGCGACTGATGTAGGAAGGAAATCGTTCATGGTGGTGGAGTTGAATGGCCTGACAGAGGGGGTAGTGGGTGAAAGAAAAGGACATTAAAGGATTTAAAAAATCACTAAAAAGAAAAACACTTAAAGCTACTGCCTATGGTTCACCCTGATTAGATTAGAAAGAGAGAGGGAAATGAAGTGAGAGAGAAGAGGGGATGAGAGAGATGAAGGACATATGGGCTGAAGGCGCAAAACAAAATAGGATAAGGAAATAAAATTGATTGATTGAATATTGCAAGAATAAATTTGGGAAGAAAGCAAGAAAAAGGGAATTCAAGAAGAATAAGAATAGCCCTATGAAGGATGAAAAGAAGGAAGGAAGGATGAAAAACCCTAAAAAAAAAAAAAAACTGTGGGAAACTTAAATCTAGGCCTATAAGCTATACCTTTCGCCAAATACGCCATCTTTGTGACCAAAAGGCTATCCTTTCAACATACTATGGTTATGTGTAGTTCTGAAATATGGTATACTGATCTGGGGAAATTTTACAACAGCAAATCTAGGTGCCCGTAAGGGCGCCGCAGCCAAGCCGCGGTGCGCTACACACTCAAGCACCTTATACACCAAGCAGAGTTGGGGTGATTTCGAGGTGTTACCCAGCCGTCGTGTAACGTGATGTGAACTTGAAAACTATCACAATCGAGGGGATTTAGGTACCTGACAACACATGCCAAATTTTATTGGGGTACGATTATTCCTTCTTGGTGAAAAAAATGGCTTGAAACATGCTCAAAATCACTTTAAGGATGTTAGCTACTGCTACTGCTACTGCTAACATCTAATACGTCAGTTTCAATCGGCCCGCGATTCTGACCAGACGGGTGGGGCTACAATGTTCATATTTTACATGGACATTAAGGTTATAGTAATATAGTCTCTTTTGAAAAAAAAAGTTGAAAAAGTTTGCTGTAAGGCTTCCAAATAAAGGTTTTAAAATAAGCCTTATACACTAGGCATACAATCAACAAGTAACAATAGTTACTTGACACTGCCTTGTTGACGGTATAAGCAGAGTTAGGCGGGAAAGTGCGATAAGTAAACAAATAGCGGACATTTTAAATTTTTCTTCTTTGTGTGGAACGAGAAAAGGTGTCATTATACTCTCATAAAACAAATCAGAAACCGTCCCTGGCCTAGGCCCAGATGAAGAAAATTATTTATAATACAACAGTGTAGGTCTAAAGTTCCATTAGGCTATAGGACTAGATAAATAAATACTTACACTACATGTTTGACAAGCCCTAGGCCTTTCTTAGCCAATCCTAGGCCAGCACAACCTTGTTTTGACACACTTCCCGCACAAATAACTAGTTTTGATTACTACAAGCCTAATGCAGACAAACAATGGTATGATAGTCCTAGGCTATTCCAAAATTTACGGCAAAAATAAGCCTTTTCTTTTCTATTAATCAACTCACGCAATCTCCTGTCACTTTTAATGAAAATGTAAAACAAAAGATGGTGAAAATTTTAGTAGTATCTATGCTTTTGATTATCTGATGATTTACATGGCTGTGGATGCAGTGAAATAGGTGTAAAATAACATTAGTTGTGCGTTTGTTGTTACATGGGAAAGTTTTAATTGGATGTGAGTTGCCTAGACTTAACCAGTCCTTATACCGTCGTTATACCATGGTTATACCACCTATACCCAGGATGTACATGAATCCGGGCCTAGATATTTTACATCCTATTGTTATTGCTAATACCATAAAAATTAAATCAACTTTGATAAAAATATTATATTTTAACAAATAATTTTGTAATGGAACTTGAAAAAGTAATGAGATCACACACATAACAAAAACTTGTAGAAATACAGCCAAACCTTACACACTCAAAAGGAATGAGATCTAAAAAAAGGGCCAAGCTCATCTACCCTTCCACATTTGCGCATTCTTAATTCATAAACGTACAGTGTCCCATAACAGCATCCTCGAAAAGCTTGGCAAAATAGAATTTGCGTGTTTACGTTTAAATTAATTAGAAAAAAAGAACTTGGATAAACTATTAGGTTAAATTAGTAATCGCAAATTCTATTTTGCCAAGCTTTTCGAGGATGCTGTTATGGGACACTGTACGTTTATGAATTAAGAATGCGCAAATGTGGAAGGGTAGATGAGCTTGGCCCTTTTTTTAGATCTCATTCCTTTTGAGTGTGTAAGGTTTGGCTGTATTTCTACAAGTTTTTGTTATGTGTGTTAGAGTATTACTTCAGCAAAAAAGGATAATCAGAGCCATAGTAGGTGTAGGGCTAGTGATCGAAGAGTGAATATTTCACTTGAAATATTTCAATTTGAAAGTTTCAACGTGAAATATTTCGCGTACCATTGAAATATTTCACAAAAAGTTGAAAGATTCATTTTTATAAATATTATTTAACAATTATGTTGTGTTTAGTTTAAAATTGTATTTTGAACCATGCCTAGCACACTTTGATACTATGTGCTGGCTTGCATCAATACTGCATCATAGATGAAGGAAGGCCACAACATTATTTAAAGAAGAAGTTTGCAATCCTGCCTATTACCCAGTACAAAAAATAAAAGTGAATTGGTCGGAAAGAGCTACCTACTACAAAAGCTGTAAATAATGCCAAAATGATGCTAAATAAAAGTGGAAGTTGTGAGTCTTCGGACTCACGTCAGTCAGATCACTCAGAATTGTGCTTGTTTATTTCCGATGTCCGATACAGATGCGGATGCATGTGCACAGTGACAGACTAGAATCACCATTGTACTACAGTAGGGCCTACTACTACGTACTAACTATAATTATTTTTTGTTTACATGGGGCCTAGGCCTATGTAGGCCTATATATATATATATATATATATATATATATTACATTCAGTTCTTTATAATTTTTTATCATGGTTGTCGGTTGTTATGCGAGGGAGCAAGGCAATGAGTCTTACAAGCAACTCAACTCATTTAATAGGCCTATCAGGATAGATAGCAACCCTTTATTGGTTATTGGTACACATATGTACCACCACATTTCAAAATCTACACCATTAAATTGGCCAGTTCTGCATACTTTTAGCCTGGGTAAAAAGTTGCTTTATTTGTTCTGAATTAATAGAATTTTTTCCCACTAAATTACAATGATAACAAGGATTTTTATAATGGTTCAAAAATAAAATTGTGTATAAAAACACAGAAAACTTCAAATTTCCGGGATGTCCCGGACATTTTGCTTGCCTGTAGTAGATTCAATTTGAACATGAAAAAAAAAAAAAAAAATGGAAAATTTAAAAAAATCTAATTTTTAAAAATCAAATCAAATTTTGATTTTTTCCCAACTTTGATGTCAATTTGGAATTCAAAATCAGCATTTTGTTCCTAAAACATCAAGGAAAAAAAAAATCTAAAATTCTTTTAAAAAATCACAAAATTTTTAAATTGCTGAAGTAAGAAACCAAAATTTTGGGTGGCTAAATACTGTCCAATAAAGGGAAAAAAAACAACCATCCACCCATCTACCAGCATCTGCATAATGCCTTTGCGTAGGGAGTTGGGGCGTATGCTTCTAGTTCTACTACGTACTCGGTAGGTACTAGTAGTACTGACTATAATTATGTAGGCCCTATACTACACCCTTAAGTACTATTGTCAACTTTCATTGTTGGTAAATAAAAAATAAATACATAATATGATTACTCAATAATATTTTTAAACATGTAAATTATCATTCATTTATAAAATATCAATATTTCACAATATTTCAATATTTTGTGAAATATTTCATGAAATATTTCATGAAAGTTTCAAAAAAATATATTTCATGAAATTTTCGATCACTATGTAGGGCCAAGAACATCCTGCAAACCAATCTTTAAGAGGCTGCATATTTTAACAGTACCAGGTATCTACATCCATACCAGTATCATGCAAGTAAAAAGAAATGCCAAAAATTTCACCCTAAATAGTGATGTGCACTCTTATCAAACTAGAAGCGCTTCTAATCTACACATAAACAGCTGCAACACTAGTATGGCACAGAGAAGCCCTCATAATAATAGCATAAAGATGTTCAATGCCCTACCTAATGAAATAAAAAATATTAAATCTATACACACCTTTAGTAGGAACCTTAAAACATACCTCATTGAAGGCTGCTATTACAAGTTAACGGAATATGTACTAGGGCTTGGCTAGTGTAACATTGAGAAAATGTTTTATTGATAGGTACTACAATTATACGTACTATTTTTTTTTTTTATAACAACTCTCTTCATGTATATATTATCTTTTGTTGTAAAAAATGTAAAATGTCTTTAAATAATTAATGTTAAATTTCTATGTATGTATATGGCTTAGGTGGAAGAACAATCGTGTTGGATTGAACCTCGCCTTTTTGTTGTTAGGTTACATGTTTCTGTATGTATTTAAACAACAAATAAAGTACTATCTATCTATCTATCTACCACCAACTACCAGTCATTGTAGCAACCCTCGAAAAATTGCGAGGTAATGGACTCGCCGGGTCTCAAATCCACTCGCCACGAGGGTGGTGGGGCAATCCGGGGTCTGAGGCAAAGCCCCAGCCGCCGGAGGCTTTTTTGCCAAAAGCGAATTTTTTTTGAAAAGTACCCCTAGTTAAGAGACCTAAAACACGTTTTTAGGCAAATTTCAATGACGAATAAGTGTTAAATAGGAAGCCAATAGCCAATATTGTCTACATGATCGATTGCTTATATCTGAATTAAAATTAGTCGACAGTCCGCTTGGAAGACATGTGATCTAGCTGTCAAGCAGATGGCTTTATCTTTATGGTAACGAGGAGGACGGCCACAGAGATGCTACTATAATAATTTTTGTCTTGTAACACCACACGTCTTTCACCCGAATCAGCTTGACTACTAGTGAGGCAAGCTGACTGTTTTCAGGGCTTCAGTGTTTATGTTATTGTTTGTTTATGTTTATGACTCATTCACGAGTCAGGAGGAACTTGCCGCGTAGCATCTATCCTGAATTTGCTGCTAAAACAATGCGACAAGTGCCCGACTGTCCGCCGGCATGTCATAAAAAGGCCCATAACTGTGGGTCGAGTCTTTGCCCTGCTCATGTAGTTGGTAAGGTTTGAAGGATTGGTGGTGATGGCCGGGGGGGGGGGGGGGCTCAGGGCTCAAAAATTCCTATGCCCGAGTTGCCCGGGGCAATTTACACTCCAGACACGGGCAACTATAATTTATAGTTAGTTGCCCGTACGGGCAACCAACAAATTCGGTTAAAAACTCGAATCGCGTAAGATTTCACAAAGTAGAAAGCCTACGGTACTTTATCGACAGGTGACAGACGCTCGACGTAGTTCCAAGCACTTGCCACAGGCTGCACCACACACCACTACAGTCGCATTTCAATCGATATCGACCTTTCGACTTGACCCATAATTCACGGTCGTCGAGAAAATGGAGATCCGAGACTTGTTTACCTTCTCTGTTTCGTAAAATTCCAACCATTTTTGACACTTTTAAACTATTGCGTAATATTGAACCATTCTTTAATGGATATACAGAACTTTTATAACTGTAGGCCTAGTGGAGTAGCTTCAATGTCTCTGACTACGCCTACTTTAAGCCACTCACAATTAACGAAGATGAGATAGGTCTAGGCCAAGCTAATGAACCTGTCAAAACTTGTAAAATATGACCAAGAGTATGACAAAAAGCGGGTGCGTAAAGTTAATGACTCGCGGCTATTGTTAAAATGAAGAAAATTGTCGTACATATATTAAAATAAAGAACATTATTGTGTCAACCTTGAATTGAGTCTGGGCAACTAAAATTTTGGGCCACTTGCCCGGCTGGGCAAGTGTTTTAAAATTTGTCAAGCCCTGTCAAAGTGCCGGTCCAACTTCATTTTCTCGGTTCCACCAGGACTGCCGTTGCTCGATATTTAGAAAAAAAAAATTAATTAAAAGTTTTGATTTGAATTGCTTTGAAGGATTTACCAGTAGTATTGAGACAAGGGATTAAACGCAAAAAAAAGGATTTCGGGTGCGCTCTTATCGAAAATATCCTAGAACTAGCGCGGCAGGTAACTAGGCGGAAAGGTCGACTAACCTAACGTACGGTAAGTAGTTTTGTAACGGAAAGGATTTCGGGTGCGTATGTTTTCATTGAAAAAAACAAGCGTTGAAATGCGTGAGGCGCTAGCCCTATACGGCATAATTACCCGACTTATACTAGTATGAATTGCTATTCACAGGGATTTCTCTGAAGTAAATTACTCCACATGGAGTTGTGAAACCTCGTTAACCAACCACAATCAGAGTTTCGAAGATTCAGCCATGGCAATAGGGTGGCTAAAAGATTTCGGAAAGGTCTTCAAAAAATAGTAAGGGGTTTCCTGAGATAATTGGCAGCCGAATACTACAAGAAAATATGAATGGGAACCGCAACGTATTGTGACCAACAAAGTAGACAATTTGTTGTAAAGTGATGAATGTTATTGTTCGATGGGTAAGCCTAGCGTGACACCGAACAAACTTTACTCAGCCAATTGTGCATCAACCTTACCCCCTTCGTTGGCCCAAAGAGTTTAATATGTCCTCAAACTAGCCAGTCATGTTCTCTTTCCGGAACTTTTTCCGTTGGGTCAGTCAACTTTTAACTTTTTCGGTTCGGGTCAGTCAATTATTAACCCAGTTGTTGTAGGTGCGGCTGCCAAGTTAGGCCGCGTTCCCATAACTTTGTTTTAGTCTTAAGAAATTGTTATTGTTATAAGAAATCCGATACCTATCCTGATTGGTTAGTAATATTTCAATGGGCTGTCATAATGAAGTTACTCCTTTTCATTGGTCATCGTATAAATAACAAAACGTCTGATTGGTCCGTCGTAAGAATTTTGTTTTTGTTATAACTATTTCTTAGGACAAAAACGTAAACAATTTAACACGTATTTCCTATCCCCTTATAACTAAACCAATTAGTGGGAACGCGGCCTTATGTAAGACTAGGTGTGTCGTCTCTGGGGTGCAGGGGCGAAGCCCCCCATTAAAGATAAGAAAATAATAAATTAAACCTCTCACGTCGCTATTTTAAACGAAACACTTTTTGCGTTGAAACTTCTTTATAGCGACGTTGAAGGTGTTGTAGGTGCAGTATTTTATTCATGAATGTGTAAAATTATGACATAGCCTAGGCCTAGGGCTAGGCCTAGTTTTTAATGGGAGTGTTAAAAAGTTGACTGAACCCAACCGAAAAAGTAGGCCTAGCCTAGGCTAGGCCTAGGGCTACCCTCTTTCCTGTGGTTGAACATCTGCAAATATTGAATCTTTGGGTTTAGAATGCCAAACATTGTGGCTGGATCTGGGCCCTGCTATAAGGCCTGTAAACGGGAATTTATGACCGGTGTTTATGGGCTGTAACTTCCAAGGGGATTGTGTTTCTCTGAAGGTTATGGGCCACCATAGGGCCTAGGCTAGGGATATGCCCAAGGCTACCTGGGTGTGAAAGGCCTATCTACACACACACACACATACACAACATTTCAAATGAATGACATGTTCAAGAATCTTACCGAGCACAACTTACGTGTTGCTGTCGGAGAGGAGGTATTTCACCAAGTTTTTGACGCCAGCGGCTTCCGTCCGCTAGGCCTAGGCCTCTATAGACTAAAAAAAACGACTGACCTACGCCTAGGGGCTAGGCTAGGCGCTTTTATTTTTGTTCATACTAATTTCATCTTCCATATGAATTTTACATAACATGAAATTTTAAAATATCAATCATGAGAAGGGCTTGGAAGGGTAAAGGCCTAAATGACAGCCATGATGACCGGATGACGGCAACAACAACAGCAACAACGGTTCGAGTGGGTTCGTGGAGAAGCCGGAAGTTTAAACTTTAGATGCAGCATGCGGTGAAATCATTATCATCACTAAAATTTAACCATATTAAAAGAAAAAATTATTTTAAAATATCAAAAATAAATAAATAGTAATTTAATTATACTGTATAACATAATTTTACATTTATATTTGCGTGAATAAAGATTTCATAAATATTTAGTGACGCCCCTTCCCGGCTTTTATCTCAAATGTAGTAGGCGGTGGCGTACATTCATTCGCATTCATTCGGCCATTTCAGTTTTACGATCGCGTCTTCGTGGAGATTCTCTTGAAGATACTGACAAATCTGCCGCTCGTGTTTGCTGGAAATTCGCCCTCAAAACAGACGATATTACTGAATTGTAAGTAAAATATTGGTTTATTAGTAGATCTAGTTAGATAGAAACCTATTTCTTTTCATTCCGGATTAGAGAGTTGAGAAATATCGACGCTTACATTTCAGCTTTTCCCATCACCTACCGGCAACAATGGCTGACCAAGAGAATGGAGGGAAACCCGAGCCAGAGCATTTCCGCAAACTTTTCATCGGTGGTTTGGATTATAGGACCACTGACGAATCCTTGAAGAAGCATTTCGAGCAATGGGGAGATATTGTAGATGTTGTAGTTATGAAAGATCCCAAAACGAAGCGATCACGTGGGTTTGGTTTTATTACGTACTCGCGAGCCCACATGGTTGATGCCGCCCAAGAAGCACGTCCTCACAAGGTAGATGGGCGAGTTGTAGAGCCCAAAAGGGCAGTTCCTCGCACGGAAATTGGCCGGCCAGAAGCAGGTGCTTCTGTGAAAAAACTATTTGTAGGCGGACTTAAGGAAGACGTTTCTGAAGATGACCTGACCGATTATTTCAAAACTTTCGGACCTATTGTATCTGTGGCTATAGTTACGGACAAAGATACTGGTAAGAAGCGAGGTTTTGGCTTTGTTGAGTTTGAAGAATATGACCCTGTGGACAAGATCTGTCTCAATAAGACTCACAACATCTGTGGCAAAGCTGTGGATGTCAAGAAAGCTTTAAGCAAACAGGAAATGGCAAGCAGAGGGGGTAGTGGAATGGGTGGAGGCGGCGGCGGTAGCAGCCGTGGTGGAATGGGAGGCCGAAGCAGCCGTGGAGGAGGAGGCGGAGGTGGCGGGGGCAATTCTTGGGGAGGTAACGGTAACTCTTGGGGAGGTGCCACTGCTGGCGGCTATGGCAACACCGGATATGGAGGAGCCAGCAACCCTTGGGATAGTCAGGCTGCAGGAGGCTGGAACCAACAAGCTGTTCAAGGAGGCTACAACGCTGGCAGTGGCTGGAGCAACGATAACTTTGGAGCCGGATACCAGCAGTCGTACGGCGCTGGACCAATGAGGGACGGCTTCGGAGCTGCAGCGCCAAGACCTGCACCCTATGCCGCTCAAGGATTTGGTGGTGGTGGTGGGGCTGCTCGAGGAGGATATGGTGGTGCTGCTGCCACACGCCGGTATTAAACGTTTGTGCATATCAGAGGAACAAATAACTTGCCCTTTTCGAGACCCAGCTATCAAGTAATATGTTCGCTTGATGTTTTTTCCGGGTTTTGGTTGGGGGTGGGGCTGGGCCACCGACTGTTTTTTGACCAATCTTTCCTCTCGTTCTGCTAAGAATTTAAATTAGGGTATTCATTGTGGCATTGGTAGGCCTTACCACAAATGGCATATTCCTTGTGTTCATTTGAAAGTGTCTGGGTCTCTTTATGGGAGGATTTTAGTTCCTCTGGGCATTGCACTACCTGTTCCGTAAGTGTAGCACCTATGCCTGTTCTTGCGTAGGCCTGCCTCCCCTTTGAAAATGTATGTATATAGGCCTATTTGCATTCAACTGATCGTTTATATTTTTAACTAGAATAAGTATTACCGTACCTGTGGGCAATTTTTTACAGGACCATTGGAGATGTCATCTCTTTTATCTTCTCAATAAATGCAACTACAGATAATAACTTGCACAAAAATTGTTAGAAAATTGTCAACAAGCTCAAACCTAATAGGTTTAGGTGGATCAGATCTAACATGGGATAATATAGTACACTATTTTATTCACTTGTGAGTCATCGTAATGTAAAATAAAAACTTCCAATGTTTCAATAAAACTTCGTTTTTAATTAGGTAGGCCTATTTCTTTATTCGGGGTCTTCAATCTAGCATAGGGCTAGTACAGTGGAACTTCAATTTAAGCTTTTTAGGAGACAAAATTTTAAGATTTTTTTTATACTAACTTTTCTCTCTGATAAATGTTGTGTAACCAAGGCGTGGCCTACACCTGTTGTTTTGACGTAGCCTTTCTTAGTACACGTAATTCAATTGCCAAAATGTTTGAAATGTAGGCCTAACTGAAGTTCCGCTGAGAGGCTAGATATTCCTTAGCTTAGACTGATATGACTTCCAGTGTCACCCAGTACCATAATTAGGCCTACTTGAAAGAAGCAGGTCGAATAAGGAAACCTTCCCTGTAACTCATCCTTGACAAGAAATTACCGTCGCCTTCCAACTCAATGCCTGCACGGCTAAAACATTCTGTAGGCCTAGGTCCTATCTGCTGTTACCAGTTCTGAAATTTCCTTTGATGTTAAGCTTTGTTAGCTAGTTTGGATCAGAACTTTGCTATTTAATGTAATGTTTGTGTTATTTTTATGTCAACATACAGGTCTGTGAATGGAGTGTAGTTTAGCATTAATAAAACAGTAAATGCATTTGGCTAGGCCTACAATAGTGGACATAGCGTAAGGTTTTACCAAGTTAACTTGAAGGAGTCTTGGAGCAAAAGTGTAAAACGCAATTGGATTGCAAATTTTTGGAGTCTTGCTGCGTAGGCAATACAATACCGTACTGAATTGAATCTGTTTTCCGGATAAAACTAGGCCTAGGTTCCAAATTGAAGTGCGGTCGAGTGCCATAGATTGTAGGCCCTAGGTATTTTATTTTGTAAATTTAGGTACTGCCTTAAAGCCTTCATTCAACATTATCTGATTACATTCAACTCTGCGTTGGGTTAGCATTGAGGAAAGGCCTCTTCCATCTTCTCTCTTGCCACTACATTCCAGTCTCCTCGCTGTTCCTAGGCTAAGCTCCTCATTGCCGCAATTTGTTTTAGGGGCTGTAACCTGCTAAGTGCCAACATCAACATCCAATAGGCTAAAATCAATCTAGTTTTCCTACCCAGTCCTATCTCCCAAACATTAACTAAGGCTTAGATAAACAAAATTACATTGATGCTTACTCACAGCAATCCATGGGCAAGCTATGTTATAGCCAAGTGTAACCTAAATTATCAGCATTGTTTGTTCCATTCTGGCGGTTATCTCTCGGCAAGAGCTAGACATAGTCGTAACCACTAGCCTAGGCCGGAGACCGTAGCATAACAGCAGCCATATGCAGCAGGAGAGCATTGAAGACTGAGGCAGGTAGAGTAGATGTGTTCCAAGAGGTCCACAGAGGTATTATTTGAAACAGGTAGGCCGTATAAGGTATTGTTGTGAACATATGACGAGCAATTTGATTGGCAACTAGTTTTAGCAATATTTGTTGACTGCTCTGGGGAAGTTTGTGTTCTATCAACATTGTTCCATTGTGGTTATCTCTCGGCAAGAGCTAGGCATAGTCGTAACCACTAGCCTAGGCCGGAGACCGTAGCATAGCAGCAGCCATATGCAGCAGGAGAGCATTGAAGACCGAGGCAGGTAGAGTAGATGTGTTCCAAGAGGTCCACAGAGGTATTATTTGAAACAGGTAGGCCGTATAAGGTATCATTGTGAACATATGACGAGCAATTTGATTGGCAACTAGTTTTAGCAATATTTGTTGACTGCTCTGGGGAAGTTTGTGTTCTATCAACATTGTTCCATTGTGGTTATCTCTCGGCAAGAGCTAGGCATAGTCGTAACCACTAGCCTAGGCCGGAGACCGTAGCATAGCAGCAGCCATATGCAGCAGGAGAGCATTGAAGACCGAGGCAGGTAGAGTAGATGTGTTCCAAGAGGTCCACAGAGGTATTATTTGAAACAGGTAGGCCGTATAAGGTATCATTGTGGACATATGACGAGCAATTTGATTGCTAACTAGTTTTAGCAATATTTGTTAGCTGCTCTGGGAAAGTTTCTGTTAATTATCAGCATTGTTCCATTGTGGTGGTTATCTCTCTGCAAGAGCTAGGCATAGTCGTAACCACTAGCCTAGGCCGGAGACTAGCGTAGCAGCCATACACAGCAGGAGAGCATTGAAGACAGAGGCAGGTAGAGTAGATGTGTTCCATGAGGTTCACAGAGGTATTATTTGAAACAGGTAGGCCGTATAGGCCTAATGTACCATTGTGAACATGTGACGAGCAATTTGATTGGCAACTAGTTTTAGCAATATTCGTTGACTGCTCTGGGGAAGTTTGTGTTCTATCAACATTGTTCCATTGTGGTTATCTCTCGGCAAGAGCTAGGCATAGTCGTAACCACTAGCCTAGACCGGAGACTGTAGCATAGCAGCCATACACAGCAGGAGAGCATTGAAGACCGAGGCAGGTAGAGTAGATGTGTTCCATGAGGTTCACAGCTAGGTATTATTTGAAACAGGTAGGCCCTATAAGGTACCATTCTGAACATGTGAAGAGCAATTTGATTGGCAACTCGTTTTAGCAATATTCGTTTGCTGTTCTGGGGAAATTTCTGTTAACCTATTAGTTTCATTTTTTTTTTTTATGCTTGCCTACTTTTATTGTACTTAAAAGGTGGATTCATGACATTGTGTTGCGATGCGATTTTGCGAGATACTGCTTTGTTCTGCATGTAGTTCACGACCTTGCGGAGAAACGCATCCATTGCCTGTGCACACTTTGTGTCGGGGCCGTTTTATTTTTTTTATGTTGTCAGGGTCCACTAGATACCTAACAGCTGCTAGCTTAACATAAGTATCTAGTGGACCCTAATTGTTGTTAGTTAAATCGCAGCCTATTGTTTCCTTCTTAGTGACAGCATAAAAGAGAAGTGTGTGTTATTCCCAACCGAGGAGAAACTGGTTTATAATTGTCAAATTTAATACACAACAGATATGCTCAGGTCTCTGAAGAGCTAGGCTCTTAATGTGGGTAGGTTTCTTTTACCCATACTATTATTATAAGTTTGAGATAGTTAATAATATGCTTGTATTTATATCAGGAGGCGGCTTGCACTGCGAATTAGATAATCATGTCAAAATATGAAATAGGAAGCCTTGACTTGCGTGCGTTGAAAGTTGACCAAATTTTGCGATGAGTGATCGCAGCTGGTGCCTGATTGGTCCAAGACAATCGCAACGCAATGTCATGAATCCACCTTTAGTCACAATTAATATGTACAATATGAAGGCCTAGGAGTATCGCATCATTGTGCTGCGGTAGTGACAGACTAAGTCATATTGACGCTAGCTGGAACTTACCTCCTATGTACATAATTATTGTCCCACTGCAAGTTGACTAATTTAAATTTTTGTTTATTAGGCCACCTATAAGTCTTGTTGCTAAGCCTGCTCTTTGCCTTCTCTAATTCAAATTATTTTAATACCTGAATTAGGCATAAACCATAACACATTTTTACCTTCATGTGGTACGGTAGGTAGGCCTACCTAGTTGTGATCCTACATAACAAAATGACATTGCAGTACCACATTGGAGCTTTTTTTAGCTCATTGCTATAATATTAATTAATACCTATGTATCATTAGTGTTATGGGGGGGGGGGGGGGGGTAAAGCTCAAATCTTGAATTTATTGCCACTGCTTTTCCCTCGAAGAAACTATTTACAAAGAGGCCGACTCATGTACCAATTATACCTTCGTCAAAATGCTGGACCTCCACTACGACGGCGCGTGTCTATAGATGTTACCAAATAGAACTCGCTTTGAACACGACACATTTAAATTGCTTTTCTATTATGTTGAACGGAGTGGAGCTTCCGTATCGGCAACGCTGTCCGAAGTCTGTGGCACGAGTCATCAGGGAATAAGGGTTGACAGGTTGACAAGACTACTTATTCCGCTTGAATGAAGAGCGGCGAAACAGGCAATGGCGATAAATTACAGATTTCTACTATACAAGGTCCTCTTTCAGAAACTTATTTGGTAATGCATTCCTTTTCTTGCATCATGAACTTGCCTGGCTATATGGGCACGAAAATAAAATGTGTTACAAATTAACTACAGAACCGTAGCTTTTTAGTAAGAACCAGTGTTGGGGAAGGAACTTTTATCGTGAACACGTTCTTTTTTCTGAACTTTTCTACTCTTTTTTGAAAATGAATGAACTTGAACTTTTATAAGTTCATTCCGAGAACGAACTTTTCAGTTTTAGAAAGTTCATTTGTAAGTTCTTTCCGTGCGCCGAGCAGCCGTCGACGCTTAAAAACAATAATAAATCGTTGTTTATCGTAAGCCTACGTTGACGCACGTTCAGCTGATTTTTACAAGATCACGCACGATTCACGAAGTTGAACGATGTAGCCAACTAATTCGGAAAAAATCTTGGAAGCCTAAAATGCTAAGTAGGGCTATCTGCCTTAATTTTACAAGCTGGTTGACGAGAATGTAGTACAAATCATCAACACGATCAAAGACAGCTCAACACTTTCGTCCGACTCAAACTCGCGAGTAAATTGGTACTCGAACACCCCTACTGTTTTTCTTCATTTTACGCCAGCCTTTAATAAAAATAGTGATATTTTTGCAAAAGAACTTTTGCAAGAACTTAGTTCATATTTTAGACGAACTTGAACTTTCAAAATTTTAGGTATAAAAGAACTTGAACTTTCATTAAAAAAAGAACTGACCCAACACTGGTAAGAACATTATAGGCCTAATTATTTTAGTTTTTTCATCCATGCATAGGCCCTACTTTCAATATGCAACTTTGTAATCATTTTTAGCAAAAAGCTTGCAATTTGGGAGACTGATATTTTTACAATAGCTTGGCCTATTGTTAACTGTAATAAGGTCATTTAAATTATTTTTTGGGTATCTTTAATAATATTGTGTTGTAAGATTTTTGTATGTTTACCTAGTTTGCTAGAAAATGCAAAAGAAAATTGAAAAGCGCAATATTAAAGAAATAAATTTGTATTTAGAGTACCCACTCAGATAACTGATTTTGTTTTTTTTTATACAAGATATCCGTGTAAGAATGTCCCAAGTCGCAGGTAAGTGTAACTACGCTGGGCTATGGTAATCAATTATTATCTTTATTAAGCATCAGTGCGCTTAAAAAAAATCAGTCTTTCGAACGGTTTGCTTTTTGCTAACATTTTCCACAAAAAATTGCCGATATTGGAAGTAGGCCTATTCATGAGTGGAAAAAATGTATAAATATTTATTATATGAGCTGAAGACTAGGCCTACTATTTTATGTTCTTACCGGTACCCCAAAACTACTTTTTTCTACACAGCCTACGGTCGGTAGGCTATTTATAAAACATACCTTTGCGCCCACACAGTCTTATGGGTAAAAGCCCCCATTAATATTAAAGCCATGCAAAATGACAGTTTTGACTTAAGACTTAATGTAATTTTGTTAAAACTTTTATCATAGGCCATAACAATAATTAAATAAAATGTAAGGCAGGATTGCCACTACTCAGGATTTTTTTCCCTGGGGATACAGATTCATAAGGTTAGGATGTATTGACTAAATTCTTGTTCGGTGTGGCATGACATATTTCCGAATGGAAACCTGAAAATTATAATGCTGAAAAAATACTAAATAGCAATTTTTAAAAAAATTCTCTGGCAACATTTGTCTACTTGGTGTCAACCTTGCGGTTACACTTTTAATTTAAATTACGTTTTCATCAGGTTAATTTAGTATTAAAAACCTACTACGGTCATATTATTTAAATCTGTTATCAGGGCCTAATTTTGTGTGGTTTTTATATTTGTTGGGTCTTGGCACATTAAAATGGTACTCTGGATCCAAACCAAAGAACAGAACGCAGATTCTTTCGTCCCAAAGTGGTGGGGGTGTTATGAATGTGCTGCGAACGAAATGTTGCCTTTGTATGAAAGAATGATGTAGGTGTAGCCAACACACGCAAGAATTTTCTGTACTAGTCCCTCCGCGTGCTAGATCAACGCTTGGCTCAGGTGAACATAGTTGAGACTGTTGTTGTATTGGGCACAATAGGCCTTGACGTTGTCGTAATCCCACACGGATGCAAATAATGAAACCTACATTATCCGCGATGCGAAGGAACATCAATGCGATCTAGCGATAAAAGTGGTCAGCTTCTCTTTTGCGTTGGTTTTAGTTACTAGTACAAACACCAGCGGCACTAGCTAGGAAAAACCGCGGCCTTCAAGATTAGCGCCTTCTGTTTTAACACGACAATATAGTTGGCGTACACCCAGCATCTAAGTAAAAATCAAGGGGTATCGTATCTACAATACACAGCCCTTGATTTACTTCTGACGCCGGGTGAACATGGCTAATGGTGCCGACAATAATTATTGGATTGTTGACAATTACGCGTTTACGCTTGTGTTTTGATAACTAACTAAAAGATAACATGTGTATACGCGTTTCCAAGCAAAGGGGTTGCTACCTGGTGGCAAAAAATGCAACTGTCCGATCAGTGATAGTCGGAGGAGCGCGCTATGTGCTTACCTGAAGAACACATGTCATTCCGCGTTTGTCACTTATAAATATGTACAATCACAGGTACATTGTCGTTGCTCTCCCAAAATGTTGTTAATTGATGATAATCAAAAGCATGGGGGTGCACCAAAATGATAAAATCGCTCTCCAATATGCGGGATTCGAGACCATGTCCACCAGAATAATATTACTATATTCAGACCTACGCCCCATGCACCCATGAGACACCGAGGATGGCATTTGTATCCATATTACAATGCTCTAATTGTAATATCATAATAAATCATTGATATTTAAAGGCTATATGCATACTTAATATAGGCTAACAGCAGAGTTGGGGAGTAACTTAACGAAAGTAACGCGTTAGCGCTAACGCGTTAGTTTTTTAGTAACTTTTAGGGTAACGCGTTATTTTTTCAAAATCGGTAACTTTTTAAAGTAACTGATATTTATTTTTAGTAACTTTAAAAAAACGTTAAGTTAAAAGTTACTTTTGTTTTGCAGCCTGTACTTCATAGAAATCACCATTGCATTCATGAGGATATAATATCTCGAATCCGGTTTTCCCAATAATGAAATGATTTTATAAGAGGAATTCTTGTCAAAGCCTCGTTTCCTAGGAGAAATTCTCGCATCAGCCGTCCGGTAGGGATGGCAACCCTCCCCCCCCCTCCCCCTCCCCCCGCCACCCTCCGTCTACGTATTGTGGTTGGCATGTGCATATTTGTGGCATTCCAATTCCATTACGGTCATCCTAGCATCACGTGTGGCAGCAAGATTGCTTTCTTTGGTGACATTTTTGTTTCAATTTTCAATCGCAAATTTGCAGCCCGTGTTTCCTCTAGGGTCAAATCGTCATAAGTGTTGTGCGTTCCATTCAGTGTTCTTAGCCTGCGTTTTTCTTGTTATCTTATCATTAATTAATTATATTTGTATTCCCTTTCACTCATCACTGTTACTGTTAGTGTTAGTCTGCAGTCTGGTAGTGTAGTGTAGTGTTCTGTTCTGTGTTACATTGGATTTTCGTGTGTTATAAATACGTACGTACGCGTTTACTATGGCTGAAGGCGAAAGTGAAAGTGAAAACGTTTTACCCTGGGCAAATTTTAATTTTAATTGTAATTTATAGGTATGCCTCAGGGTTTTCAGCCGCAAATGCTTTTTTATTTTCTGTTAAATTAGTATTTCAGCCGCAAATGCCGTAAAACTAACTTTTAAAAGTTACTTTTTATGGTAACTTAACTTTCAAGTTACTTTATTTTTCAACTAACTTTAACTTTAACTAATTACTTTTAAAGTCAACTAACTTAACTTTTAAAAAGTTACTATTTTTGGGTAACTTCCCCAACTCTGGCTAACAGGGTACGATAAATACTAAATCAAATTCAAACCGTCAAGAATGTTCACAACTCATAGTAAACACACACAAACAGTATCGCTCGCTTCTTACGGCACTTTTAATTGAGATATACTTCTTTAGTTTTATTATGATAATTTCATATAAATAACGTCATAATAATAATAATAACAATTAACAATAACAAAAATAATAATAATTGTATTAGGGCTTATGCACAAGTCCCAACTCCTTTTCTACCTTATATAATTAATGTAGGCCTACATATACCGTTTACAGTCATTGTTCATTTATTACATAATATAATACATAATAACATATAACAAATACGATTTATATTATTACAATAGAATAAGTATAATGATATGATGTACAAGATTTTAAAGCTGTCTGCAGAATGACGCGTCATGCCATTATTGACATACAAAACAATAATAAAAATAGGCCATCAGCTATTCAATAGGCCTACTTTTAATAAAATGTATATTAAAAAAAAACAGAAGTCCTAAGTGTATAGAAGATAAATATATATAGGCCAACTCCGATTGCGTTTACATTGTAAAACAATGTAGAAAACGTGCAAAACAAGTGTAGGGCTATAATTTGCTAGAAGCTATTTTGATTTTTAGATATCAAGTAAATATTGAAACTATTAGTATTGGTGGGCAACATTCAATGGCAAACTATCATCGATCTTCATCATTCAACATTATTTGATACACTTGTTTCTGTATTTAATAGTTTAACAGAGTGGTTTGTTCTTTTCGAGCTAATATCATCAAATAATCTCAATTATTTGTTGTAATTTAAAATGCCATTAAATTCCCGTTTTTAATAAAGCCGATCCCCAAAACTTACGAATTTTACGAATAAAATACGTGGACGATACGACATAATCAACAATGTTTTCGCAAATGATCAGAAATGTAACAAAAATCAAGTTGAACCTATAACTGAATATACAGCGCTCCCGTAAGCAGCTCGCCTCTATCACCGATCGGTCCGACATGTTGCGTTTTAGTGCTGCCATCTATCTTTGCTTGGAAACGCGTATATTAGGCCTAGGCCTAACTTTAAAACTTAAAACTTATTTTTATTTATATTTTAATTATTAAGTAAACAGTAACATTTCTTTCTATATAAACTTAAAATATAGGTAACATTTGATTTTAAGTACTGTATTATTTATTAGGTAGCTGAAGATGAATCTGAGGAAGGAACTGATGACAGCATCGTCGATGATGATATCCCACTTAATATGCTTTTAACAAGGATTTAAATTTTTTTAAAACTTTTGTCACCACATTCTAAAAATAAATAACATAGACTATGTCTAATAAAATTAATTTTTGACATTTGACTGTCAATTGACCAAATTTGAACAGTCCAATCCCATCCCTAAATAAATATCAAATAAAATCCTTTCTCCAAAGTCAAGCAGCCCCTCTAGCCTAGTTTGCACATCAACTATGTAGATTATGCAAAACCTACTGGATAATGAAGCTTGCCTTTACGGTCTTTGTGGACTTGATTGCTACAGTGCTGCTCGTGTTTGCGTTGGTAACTAAAACAAACGCATAAAGCGCTGTCTGGTTCATCTTTGCGTCGCGGAGCTTTTCACAATCATATTCACAGTGCCAGTCAACAACACCTCAAAGCTCATTAAGGGCATGAATGAATTATAAATTTTACCACTACACTACTGGATACAAATTGTAGGCGTAGTAGTTAAAATATACTATTATAATGTACTAAAATAACATACATGGATGAAACAAATGTTGCCAAGTAGGCCTACTTACAACCTCATTATTTGTCTCCCAAAGTAGTAGGCCTACACTAGTTAGGCAAGAAAAATAATAATTATAATGAATATAAGGTTTTTAAGCATCAGCCCGCTTTAAGGACATAGTTATTGATTCATAGCAGTTGTTGTAAAAGTTTGCCCCGACTGGGGTTCGAACCCAGAAACCGGCTTAACGTGCCATAGCTCTACCAATTGAACGGGGCAAAGTTTTACGACAAATGCTATGAATCAATAATAATAATGTTAAAAACACAAATATTTTACAACACTGCGAGGTTCAAGCATAGCTCGCTCTTTCATTTAACCCTACGTTACGGTTTTCGTATAGCTACGTATTGAGCATATGTTGAACATTTGTGGTTGGCTTTTTCGAAGTACCTCATAGCTTCTTGGAGAAGATTTGGATTAGTGATGACATCGGGTACCCGGAAACCGGTTCCAAACCAGTTCCAACTTTTCAAACCGGTTCCCATTTGTAATAAATAATTGATAATTTAAATTCGAATTTGTATTTCTTTTTTGTACGTAACTACGTAACAGCACCTTCTTTTCTCACAGATTGTAAAGTTATTCAGCTATGCTAGGCCCATCCCACTCCAGATTGCACAATATGCTATGGGTGTTCAAGGACGCCCGCATTGTTTGAACTTTGAAGAATGCTTTTTAAGGGCACTTTTTGACCTGTTTGCAAATTCTAACTTTAAAAAAAATGTTTTTGTTTTTTATGAACCGGTTCCGGTGCGGAGGAACCGGTTTGGACTTTTTGGACTCGATGTCGTCACTAATTTGGATGGAACATAATGAATGACTTTTATGTTTAACAGTTGGCAGTGAGGTGTCATTGAAGGTCACTGCTTTACAATTTCATGTACCAGTACTTACTCGCCCACATAGGTTAGGAAAGGAAAGTTTCTAAAGTCGGGTCCACATAAAAACATAACACGTAAACATCAGGTTTTAATGCATAGTGTGTGAGCACAAAGAATTTATGCCACGATATGTTGCTCATCTTCTAAGTTCTTTGCAGAGTGTTATCACCTCTTGCAGATTATTACTACTATAATTTTTCCAATCGATGTTAATAGTTATGCAAATAATGCTCCCAAGTCCTGCCAACTGTATATATTATATTTTATTATTCGGAAGCATAGATAAGATAAGATAATTTATTGGGTTTTTGTTACATGTAGTACATATAGTGTTTGACAATAATTAATATATTGTGTTACCCATGTTTTGGCCATAAGTAGTTTGGCCCTAGTCTAAACCTTATAAATAATTTAATATAATATGTAGGCCTACATGAAAATATAATATATTTAAGTGTTTAGTATATACTTAATTCTAAATAGTTCTGGTTTGTTCTAGTTTATGTATCTATGGAGAAAGGTACTTGACTGTAGTAGTCGAGCCTTTCAATGTAGATGTTAGTTTGACTCAACTTTTTCGTACGTTCATAAAGTTTTGTTGTAAAGTTGAAAATTGATAACTTTCTTACGAGCGCTCTGCGTTAGGTGCGTGTTATGTTGTGTGGATCCGCCTTGACCCAAGTATCTTATTTATTAGCAAGCCAATACGAACTCAAGCCGACCCGATACCCAAACAAAAAGTGTAGGCCTAGCATATGTAAACTAAGACCCAAAAAGTCCATTGCTTATTTTTAGCTGCATAAATTAAAATTTGTCAAAAATTAGTTCAAAGCGGTAGCTAAGTTTACAAGTGAGAAAATGGGCAAAACGGGATACTTAAAACAGCGATCCACTGCCTCGGCTCATTAGTTCCCTGCTGCGGTGCAGTTTCAGCATTGATAGTTTGAATTTACTAGATATAGATGTCATATCCCGTTTTTCACACCTTTAATGTATTGGAAACATCAGCGTCTTTTGCAGCTGAAAATCGTATCTAAACATAACCCCACATAACATATTTTTGTGTTCAGTTGGTTGCATACTGCTAGTGGAATAATAAAAATAGTTTGGTACATTTCCCCATTGCAGAACTCTGTTGCAGACTTAACTAGTGTTGGATTTAGAAAGAGTGCCTAATTTTGCTAACATTTCACAGAATTTTATCTACTTGTTTAGTGCGTTATTTAGATAAGACGTAAGAAATGAGTTTGGAATGGGTGTTTTGTGAATTATCTGAATTAGCACTATTTTAGAACCCAAGTCTTATCTACTAGGTTTTAAAGACTGGGAGAAGCTGCTTAGTTGCATTGCACTGGCTGGTTTATTTAGTATCTAGGAAGGTGACTGTGTCACAATAGCTGATGGAAGCAATATCTAGGACAATAGCTACATCGCATTGGTTGATGGCACTAGTGGGGAAGATAGCTACGTCGCGTCGCATTGGTTGATGGCAGCAATAGGCTATCTAGGAAGATAGTTACGTATGATGGCACTAGTCGGGAAGATATAGCTACATCTCATTGGTTGATGGCAGCAATAGGCTATCTAGGAAGATAGTTACGTCTGGACGTATGATGACACTCGCTAGTCAGGAAGATAGCTACGTCACATTGGTTGATGGCTAGGAAGATAACTTAGCATCCCACATCTGAAGATAGCAGCACAGACTACGAAGACTTCAGGATTAAATGTAGGTATCAGCTTTTAGCAGAAAATAACATTGATTTAGTTTATGTCTGTCTGTGTATTTAGAGCTTAAAATGGTGTTCAAATTTTATTGCGGTGGAATGTAAGTTACGGTCTAGGCTGAAGCTTGCAAAGGGGTTTTATAACTAACAACTGGGGATAAGTCGACGTGGCAATCCTAATGAAATCCTGGTTGCTTTGTTTTATTGCCCTAAATGCTTCGCAATCTTTTCCTCAGTCTTTTATCCAATCTTTAGACACCAATCCTTCATTCACTTGCATGGTGGCTATGTATACTGTATCCTATCAAATTTCTTTCTTGTATTTAGCCTATTATGTTATTATATTCTTTGATATAGGGTTCAAAATTTATTTTTCAAAAACAAAAAGCAAGCAAAAGCTAAACCTTATCTCAATTTAATTAAACGGGAAACATTCCCGTAGGTGTAATTGGTTTCATAATCAAGAATTAATAAGATTCATCTCGGCGTGCCTTACTTGCCAGCGGGGTATTGAACCTCGATTACGGCCCGCCGAGATGAATGTGTTCCTAGAGCCGATCTGTCCAGTCAGCTGGAACATATAACTATGGCCGTGCATTGTATTGTGTTGATGTGTGAGCAAGTTCCCGTTCGCTCGGCCGACTGACGCCACAGTTGTTTACAATTTTGGGTAGTTATCAAGGAAGAAACGGGGCTCTACAGTAGGGTTGCCAGATTAGTGAAACTCAAATACGGGACAGTACTTTGCGTACTGTGATTTTTGGGGTTTTGTTTTTTGGGGAAGGGCCTAAAACGCATTTGAGAGTAATTCAGTGAAAATTTTAAAGCAATATAGTGATTGAAATAAGGAGATAATCAGATAAGGAATGTACAGAAAAGTTAGTAGCTATATAGAACCCAAAATTATTATCACTTTATTGATAGGCACATTTCATTGATGATCAGATCATTGATATTTATTGCTTCGTTACTATTGCAACGTTACCATCTTCATCGTCACTCATGTTAATGTTGTTTATCACTGCCTCACTCACTGAGTTCGAATGCGTTTGTCACACGCACGCCGCCCCCGGCTAGAGACACTCGCTACAATGACTCACCGCGCTAATGATGCACTCGAATAACACCCACCACCTAACTGCAGGCAGCAGCGGCAGACTGATCAGGCACCAAGGCCGGCCGAGGGGAAGGGATTGATAACTATACGCCCGCGCGTATCGTTAAAAAGCGCACAGGGCCTACTTTATTCTAAATACGTGATATACTGATCAATGGGTTAGAGCATACGGGACGCGGGAAACACCCATCAAATACGGGATTTCCCGGGTAATACGGGACACCTGGCAACCCTACTCTACAGTAACACAACACTTTACAAGAAATTAATTTTCAATGATGTTATAAAATTAAATTGATTTTATTTTTGGATTTTCTTAAAAAGACTAAAATTTACCACATTTGTGGATTGATCCTGGCTGATAAACATAAAATATTGAAAATCTACTACTATAGTGCTGTCCCAAGGACGTCTAGATATATCGCTACGCTCTCCAGGCCTGCATCTGGCTGCCGATCCTCGCTGTGACGTCACGAGCGTAGGCCGACTCTCAGCTCTACGCGCTATGCTGTAGCATTGCGCGCTTAACAACATCTCCCAATTTCATTTGTTTCCATGGCATTCCTGGCCATCTGATGCATGCTACTTTCAAATACCTACTTTACAACATAGTACTGTGCTGTGTGCACATACTTGAAAAAGTTTGCACTTCCTGTAAGGTAAGATAGTAATCAAAATTCCTTCGAGAATCCTAGTCCAGCGTTGCTTGCATTGTATATCAGGTCCATTGAGTACATATTTTAATTTCCAATTTCCAAGTAATAATTATTTCCGTCTGAACACACATGAGTTATATGGTAGGTATATTTCGTCTTTAATACAGATTCAATTAGTTCACGTCTCGACATAGTTGTGTCAACATCTTCTCCAAGCCGAATTTTGTACGCGTTTGTGCGGGCAGAAGAGTTAAAAGTTCGCGTGAACTCAAGTGCATTTTGTATAATGTATAACATCGGTGTATTCCTAGAGAGTGATAATAACATTTTCGTGTGCAAATAGTGTAATACCCTAACCATGTTTTGTTTTAAACTGACTGTTTTAAAAGTACATTGATACTATTTTGCTTATTGTAAAGTAAACTGTGATTCACGTTATAAAATGCCACGTAAATGTTGTGCCCCGGGGTGTAAATCTAACTACAGAGTAGCAACAGGCCAAACAAGTGTAACAACTTTTAGATTTCCTAAAGAAGAAGAAATTAGGAAAAAATGGTTGCGTGCAATACATCGACAAGATTTTGAACCGAACAATTCATCAGCTATCTGTATAGAACATTTCAGCGCAAACTTTATTATCAGAGAAGACCGTGCGAAAAGAGATGATGGTTCAGAATTAGTAGTACCTCGAAAAATACCAAAGCTTAGTGAGGGGGCATTTCCAACCATTTTCCCGAACCTGCCTACATATTTATCAAGTAATCTTCCCGCGAAGAGAAAAACGCCCGATGAACGACGTGATGATTTGAAGGTCCGGCAAACTGTACTGCTTGAGAAAGAACGCGCAGAGGATGTTATTCGTGATTTTTCGGAATTTTGCCAAAAATATAAAGGAAAATGTTTTGAGCCATTTTTACCGTTTGAAAAGAAAAGCTCGGTACTTTTTTTAAAAATCGATAGTGAATCTCGCTGCCCAACTGTATCACTTGCATTTGAAGTAATGGAAGACTTAACGTTTACTGTCTGTTCAAATAATGTACCTTTAACATCGTCCAATGTAAATTCTGTTCTGTCAAGTGATGCTTCATGCAATAAATGGTCAAAATTTGAACACATTGTCAAGTGCTTCAGTAATTTTTCTGAAGAATTATTAAGTACAGAGCAAAAAATTGACCAAATACTACAAATGGTCAAAGACATCGTAGAAGAAATAGAAGATGGCCATTTCAAGGATAAGCTGAAGTTCTTAGAGGAACAGCTTCGCTTAAGTGCAATGAAACAGCCACGGTACTCGCCGGAGTTATTAATCTGGTCTTGCACGCTATACTATGCATATCCCGCAGCCTACAGACATATCAGACAAAATAAGTTATTAACGTTACCCCACCCAGGGTATTTGAAAAAATTGGGATCTAGTTTAGGGACAGAAAGCGCGGGTATTAAAACTTCTCACGTGAGGTACCTTGAAGAGAAACTGAAACTCTTACAGGAACACGAAAAAATAGTAAATGTTCTAATGGACGAGGTATATGTAAAATCAAGTTTTGCATACAAAGGCGGAAAAATAGAAGGTCAAAGTGAAACAAATCCGGAAAAAGTAGCTACCACTGTTCAGGCATTCATGATAACATCTGTGTTTTCAAAAAATAAAGACATTGTAGGGTTAAACTTAAACGCGAATGACTTGTTTACGTTAACAACAAATGTAATCCGTGTTCTCACCAATGCTGGATACGTGCCGCTAACGTTATTATCAGATAACAACAGAGTGAACCGGGTGATGTTCGAAAAACTGTGTGGTGGTAAACTCAAATCCTGCATTGAAAACCCCTACAAATCAGAAGATAAAATTTTCATTCTGTTTGACACCGTCCATCTTCTGAAAGGAGTGAGAAATAATTGGCTGAATCAAAAAGACAGTGAACAATCTCTTGTTATACCCCCTCCACCATCGATAGATATTGAAGAAAAATGTGACAGGATGTATGCAAGTGTTTCACATTTAAGGAACATGTATTCATCGGAGAAAAATGAAATTGTTAAGCTTGCACCAATGTTGTCAAAAAAAGTATTGTACCCGTCTAATTTGGAACGACAGAATGTATTGTTTGCCGTAAGATTGTTTGACGAGAAAACAATTGCCGCACTAAAAATCACACAAGACAAAATAACAGAAAATGTTTCTGGTACAATTGCATTTATGGAAATGATTGCCAAGTGGTGGAAGGTAGTAAATGTTAAACATTACCTCAAGGGTAAACATTTGAGAGATGTGTACTGCGATCCCGTTAGAAGTGAAAATGATAAAAATCTAAAGTTCTTAGAGGAGTTTTCATTGTGGTTACAACAATGGGAAAATGTTATAATTTCTGGAGTTTCAGAGAGTAAAAATCGATCTCTGAAGAGAGCAGGCAAATTAACAGTTGAAACATTTACTGCCATCAAACACACCACAGACACCCTCATTTTGGTATCAAGATACTGCTTGTCGAAACTGAAATGCAAATATGTATTACTGGGAAAGTTTCAAACTGACCATTTGGAAGCAAGATTCGGCCAATACAGACAGATGAGCGGTGGCAATTACCAGATTTCGGTAAACCAAGTGTTGGAGTCAGAAAAAAACTAAAACTTTTAAGCTTGGTGACATTAAAATCTGCCTGGTCAGGAGACTTTCAACTAAAAGATTTTTTTGAAAAGTGTTCGAAGAGTGCCGACGAAGACAGATTGGATGAAAATGTGTTTGATGACTTTGATGATGTCCTACACATATGTGACTTTGTCGAAGTGTCTCATGAATGTACAATGGCCCTGATATTCGTTGCCGGATATGTAGCGAGAGGCGCGAGCGAGATTCTCAACTGCTCTCAATGTTCTAAAGAGCTAATCCAAGATCGGAAGTTGAATGTTGAGTGTACTATAGATCAAGAAGTGTACAAATACACCAAAGTGATTGACAGAGGTGGATTGAAATGGCCTACAGATTTCGTTGTGCAAATCGTTATTACTATGTACAAAATTTTCCAAACCGTTATTGGACATGACTTTGAAAAACTGTTTCTTCAATGCAACTCCCAGCGAAAAGTAATTAAACAATTACTCGTCGATAAAATTGAAATGACCGATGAATCTATAAACATACCAGAACGTTCGTGCAACCACACTCAAATGTTTGTTATCAAGAAAGTTACAAACATCTTTTCAAACATTCTTCTGAATAATTATTGTAAAAAGAAAAATGAATTCCTCCAACATGAAAAGCTAGAGAAACAAAAGAAGAGTAGAAAACTTCAAACGTTAGTGTCATCGAAAAACTGAACGGCCAGTGCATGGTGTCAAATGAAATACATTTAATGACTGACGCGTGAGCGTGACAACAATTGTTAAGTTACAATGGCATGATTGTATATATTATAAATAAGTTACGCGTCGTAAGCTGTCGTACATTTGCTGGGAAAACTCTTCGTCCATCTGCTGCAATTTAGGTAAGTTTAATAATAATGTGACTGTGACAAAACTAATTTTTCTATTATTCCAAAATGTTTCTACTAAATGTACCAACTGACGGCATTTTATTCGCAGGCGTCGTAATACCATACACGTACATTCTAATGGCTTATTAAATTTTGAATATAATCTGCACTGTACAAATAACTAAAAAGTGTGGGAGCAGTGCCTGAATATGACCGATTATACTTTAATGTTATGACATTATTTGAATACAAGATAATCCAATTTATACAATTGGCAATTCAACAAAATGTTTTAAATATACGTATCATTCGAATATATCGTACGTGAAAGATCGATGGTTAAAACGAAGAATAAAACGTCAATATAGTTTCTCTTTAGGTGCCGTTTTACACTGTCACACGATGTAAACGCGGAACAACATAAGTTACAACAGTACCATAAAACTATCCTTAACCTTGCGGCATGTATATGAGGGCACCATAAATGAATAATTGTAATATATCAGGCAAAAATTGTGTTCCGCGTCGTGTTATTCCTATACGCGCCATGCTACGGCCACTCGCCAGTCGGCCTACGCTCGTGACGTCACTCAATGCAGTTGCTGGCCTGTACCATCACGAGGGCCTCGGCTGTCCATGCATACTTTATTGACAACTATGCAAAGTTTCGTGTACGTATGTCTTGATTCATCCTGGCCGAGCAAACAGCTATGTGCCAACTGCCAAATGTGTTCTATTCTCTCGAACATAAAAGTGTTAAGTACAAATTTGTCTTGGTCACGTTGCAGTCAATGAAACGTTATTTAGTCCTAAAAAATTGCTCACGTTGGGGTGGGCTAATTTACTTCCAACCCCAGCAGTCCAAGTGTACCAAGCCCACTGCGGCCCGCGCCATTATGTGCGTGCGCCTCCATGTGTGCCGTGGGGGATCTAAATAGCTGATTCACGTTCCAGTGCTTGCTCTTAGATTCCTGTTGTGTTTGCTACCCCTGCACTGTGCCCTAAACTCTGACTTGACATAATTTGCACTTTCTTTTCTAAATGTTTGTACAATATTGTGTGTATTTCTTATGTTTTCATTGAGCTTTGTAGTATTCCTTTGTTATAGAATAGATTATCTTCATCTCCGCTCGGTAGTTTTCTCCGCCTCCTCCTGACGGACATAGTGACAGTGACGGACATTCATGCAAGCTTCTTCAAAGGGACGGGCAAATGCGTGTACTTTCCTAAACGTATAGGCTACACCAGGGGTGGATAAGTCCACTAGAACCTTAGGGGCCAGTAGTATCGCGGTACAGCCGGGGTCTGTGGCAAAGCCCCTGCCGTCTGAGGCAAATATGCGATTTTTTTTGTATTTCATAACGTTTGCTTGCCTAAAACGCAATTTTAAGCAAATTTGTGTCGATACCAGGGCTCAAATTTACGGTCGCCAACTCGCCATTGGCGAGTTAAATTCACAGATGGCGAGCTCATTTTAAGGAATGTGTAAAGTGCGGGCCTAGGCTTATGCCTTTTAGTCTACAAATAAACAAACTTGCCATTAACGACTTGCAGTTCAGTTGGTATTGTTTGTTACCCACTCACTAATTTTAGTAGGCCTAGGCCAAAGTGATAGTAGGCTACTGAAGATGAGCATAATTATACCTACTTTGGATATGCCTAAGCGTACCCCATTATTAACTTGATATGTAGAGCAACTAGGCACCTACTGTGATGTTGCTCAAAGTGTGTAGATTTTCATCAAAATGACTGGAGGCCAAGTCTTGAGACCACTCGTTTCGAGTCGAGAAGTGAGTCGAGTCGCTTATTCTATGTCACCGGTGACTTGGGGTAAACGATAATCGGTAGTCTTGGGACCATTTTCACGGCTTGAGGCTCCGCCCCCAACAATCCCATAGTGACCAATAGAAAAACTTTGTTACAAAATAAAATTGATCAAAATCACAGCTAGTTAGATTGAAATAATCGATCTCTTTATTATGAAAGCTGTGCTATTTTGTTTTTGTATTGTTGTTTTGTTGTTGTTTTTGAAAGGTAGGCCTAGATATCCAATGTCAGATAATTTTTTAAATGTACATATTTAATTTAAACTTGGTGTTTGATCAATTTGGAAAGGGGTGATGCATGTATTAATACGGGTACGTTAATTTGCCGGTTGCTAGCTCACCGTGTTACATCTATAATTGCATTTACAACGTTCAACTAGATTGATATGTCACAATTTATAACTACCAAATCAATAACAAACTGTTTTGATCGTCTCAAGTCGACAAAGTTCACAAGTCACCACCAAATACCTCGTGGTTTGAAACGTGAAAAAACATTCGTTCCAAGTCACCGTGCGACTCGTGAACTTGTCCCCAAGACTACCGATTTGGCAATTTTGAGCGACTTGGAGGAATTTCTCGACTCAGAACGTGTGTGAGTTGAAACGAGTGGTTTCAAGACTTGGTTTCCTGAGTGAGTTGAAACGAGTGGTTTCAAGACTTGGCTTCCTGTTCTATGCAGCTTTTAGTCTACAAATAAACAAACTTGCCATTAACGACTTGCAGTTCAGTTGGTATTGTTTGTTACCCACTCACTAATTTTAGTAGGCCTAGGCCAAAGTGATAGTAGGCTACTGAAGATGAGCATAATTATACCTACTTTGGATATGCCTAAGCGTACCCCATTATTAACTTGATATGTAGAGCAACTAGGCACCTACTGTGATGTTGCTCAAAGTGTGTAGATTTTCATCAAAATGACTGTTCTATGCAGAAAATTTCTGGGGGGGAGCCCCCCCGAACCCCCCGTCGTTTAAACCTTCGAAGTCCTTATGGCAACTTGGTTTTTCTTTCGGCTAGTGCCCATTTCATTGAAATTTTGAGCCCTGGTCGATACGTAATAACTTGTGGAAGTAGTTAAAAATATATTCAAAATTTAAATTTAATAAAAAACATAATAAATGGATTTTTTTTAAAGTGTATTTTTATTTCTTGGTGATTTAGGGACCATCATAAAATTTTTACTCACCCGGGCGAGCGGTAATTTTCCCCCCTGCTCTACACACGAATGTTTTTGGATAGCTTAAAAATGTTTGTATATTATTGTATGTTTAGTAGTGCATCCATCCTTGGAAGATTGCCTAGTTGTGTGTACAGTGTCACTGAATGAACAAGGGGTAGATACTAGCCTCCGCAACTTTTGGACAGCCGGTGGTTGTCGTGCACAAAACAATATAATACTACATACACAAGTGTGTACAGCATATTATATACGAGTGCACTGTTCCATGCCTACTTCTTCAAAGTGTTTTTTCCACAGGCTGTAACTCTTCATAATCATATTCCGACCATGCCACTATGTATATCATTTCCAAACAGTATCTCACTGCGTTTCATGCCGCGTAAGGAGCAAACCCATGACTGAGGCGGTCATCACAGCTTGACTTTAGCATGTGTTTTATTGGTTGCTCGGGCCTACAAATGTTAGGAATGGGCTAGAACAGACAACACGTAATATTTTATATGAATGACCGTTATAAATTCCATCAGTTTTATTTGTCTGTTTCGTCTTATTCTATTGTTGGAAAGGGGCATTAACAACATTGTTTATTTCTTGGTCCAGTTATCCCTTCTATGCAATGTTTTAGTAATTTGGGGCCATGTCAAGCGCTTAATATTTATCTTACATAGGCCAAATTTACACTAAAACTTTTAAGTGGCCCGTTCATAACATATTTACTCACCCCCCTCCCCCTCCCCCAGGGTGTCTAATTATTTTGGGTTACTAAATTCCCTGACTTTTCCCGATTGTAAACGGTATTTTCCAGACTGTAAATTTGCCAATTTGGCTAATTGAGAAAATAAATCACTAGTACTTTTCCCGTCACATTACGTTCGGCAATGGCGGTACATGTGAACGTAAAAATTTGGGTTTTATAGATTTGTATCGTGAGTTTTAAAGATTTTTAGAGGGATAATAAGGAAATTATAGAAATATGCCCCGCTGGTGAACAACAATTCAACCCTGGAAAAAGGTAGTGGTACGCGTGTGTATAACTGTGTAGTGGTACGAGTGTGTATAACTGTGTAGTGGTACGAGTGTGTATAACTGTGTAGTGGTACGAGTGTGTATAACTGTGTAGTGGTACGAGTGTGTATAACTGTGTAGTGGTACGAGTGTGTATAACTGTGTACCGGTACGAGTGTGTATAACTGTGTAGTGGTACGCGTGTGTATAACAGTGTAGTGGTACGCGTGTGTATAACTGTGTACCACCACAAATTAATTAAGCACTGATATTAGTACTAGGAAAACGCTAAAGTCCCCTCGCGTTGATGGATGAGCTTTTTTTTAGTTTGCGTGGGATATCTTTACTTTTGCAAGTGCTTTGCTGCCTATGCATTGTAGGTGATTGTTGTCAAGTTTCTATTGTTACTTGTCAGTTATTATTTACCGTAAAAAACTTACATTAAAAGCTTTATTTCTATGGATTCTAGCTAACTTTTTCAACTTTTTCTTTCAAAAGGTACTACATCACCATAACCTTAATGTCCATGTATAATATGAACGTTGTAGCCCTACCCGTTTGGTCATAATCGGCCCAAATGGCACGAAAATATCGCACTAAACCGTAAAAACTTATATTAAAAGCTTTATTTCAATGGATTCTGGCTAATTTTTCCAACTTTTTCTTTCAAAAGGTACTACATCACCATAACCTTAATGTCCATGTATAATATGAACGTTGTAGCCCCACCCATTTGATCAGAATCGGCCCAAATGGCACGAAAATATCGCACTAAAAATTGGGGGAAAAAAACGTAAAAGTACAATATTCATGAGAAATATTTCTTCGATTCTACCCAAAAACAATACAGGTCTAAGTTCAGAGATTTCGAAGGTCCCCTCCAATTTTCATCAAGATCGCATATGCCGTTTGCCCGGTAGAGAGCGAACAAACAGTGACTACGTATATCACAGAGCTCTGAATCGGTTTGGGCAAATCGATTCGGGTGGAATCGGTTTGAAGTTGTTGATATACCTGTCGGTTTTGGCCAAAAACACTTTAGTTCCAAACCACTTCGGAAAGTGATTTGGCAAACTCGAATCGATTGATATACACGTCAAACCGATTCAAGGGAAATAACAAGGCCATGACAATGCGATATGTCAATCTCAGAATTCAAATATTGACTTTAATTCGACTTCCTATCTAACTTTCGAAGTTAAAAACATACCCTTACACCATTATCTATACTTTTTAAAAGTTTTCCAAAATGGCAATCATATTTCTTGAAGATAACATGAATAAATGTCATTTTAACCTAGAAATTTGTTTTCCAAAATGGTTGCCGTGTTACAAAATCTCAAACTGTTTCCGTCGAATCGGTTCGAAATTTACTGATATACACTTCTTGTTCAAACCGTTTCAGCCTGAATCGTTTTGGCTAAACCGATTCCGAGCTCTGTGACCCGAGCTAAATTTTTTGGGGGGTCAGTGAAATTGAAGTCTTCGCTTCACTCATCCAATTCAATAATTTTTGAGCTTTTGCCACACTTTTATTTTATTTTGTAATCTTCCACCCTAGACATGTTCCTCTTGTACCGGCACTATCTTCCTTGTTGGGGTTAACTTCTTTAATCTGTAGGCCTATTGTTTCTGAATGTAGTGACCGACTTACATATTTTATAATATAATATTTAAGTCGTAAGAAGATGGCCTTGGTAACCTTGCCAGATAATTGGATGAGCGTAGCGAGGGAAGCGAAGATTCCATATCACTACACTGAAGAAAAAAATCCGGATAATTTTTTTTTTCCTTTCTTTCTTTCTTTCTGTATTTTTGTCTGTCTGTTAACACGATTCCGGCTAAACCGATACTCCAATTGCGATGAAATTTTATGGAGGCCTTCGAAATCTCTGAACTTAGAACTGCCACATTTTTGAGCGCAATCGAAAAATTATTTCTCATGAAAATCGCAATTTTACGATTTTTTTCGATTTTTTGAAAATTTATTTTACTTATAACAACTACATGCTTTATCCGATTTTAATGATTTTTTCACAGAAACTTAATTTTATGAATTAAGATATTCGTGTGAAATTTAAGTGCAATCGAAAAATTATTTTTCATGAAAATAGAAATTTTGTGTTTTTTTTTCTTTTTTAAGACAATTGTTTTACTTATTACACCTACATGCTTGATTCTATTGTAATAAGTTTTTCACAGAACCTTAATTTTATTATTATTATTATTCGTGTGAAATTCGAGCGCAATCGAATAATTATTTCTTCTAAAAATCCCAATTTTTCGATTTTTTTCTTTTTTTAAAATTACGATTAATTAAAAAAATTTAAAATTTAAGTTTATTTTTTATTTAATTTATTTTAATTTAAAAAAAAATTGAACTTAGTAATAATTTTTTCACAGAACAACAGAAAATCCGCATAACACATGGCAGCTCAATGCACCAATTACGCTCATCCAACAACGCGGCGGGACTTAAGCTTTTTCCTAGTATCATGAATACCACCGCAACAGAACAGAACTAGACAGAAATAAGTTTGTCATAATTTACATTTCTTTTTCATTTCTGCCATTGTGTACAAAGCCTCTTAAGGGCAATCCCTAGACCCAAATATGATTTCTAAAGAATGCAGTAAAGACGTCTGAAAAGTAAGTCGAATGTAAGAGGGGCTTAATTAAATAGCAGATTGTTTTTTTGAATTTTTTTTTGACTGGACATAACCTCAGAATCATCAATTATATTCAAATTACTGGAATCAGTTGTTCAAGTTCAAAATTGAATTTTAAGCAGCGGTTTTTTGCAAATTGTTTCTACACTCCTTTATCTACAACCTAAATATAAGGATTATTGGTTAGATATGGTTTCAAGCGTTGCACGATTTTTTTCGTTGAACGGTACAAAATTTGAAATTGTACCGGCAGGTGAAAAAAATTGTGCAACGCAACAAACCATATAAAACTAATAATCCTTATATTTAGGTTGTAGATAAAGGAGTGTAGAAACAACATGCAAAAAACCGCTGCTCAAAATTCAATTTTGAACTTGAGCAACTGATTCCAGTAATTTGAATATAATTGTTGATTCTGAGGTTATGTCCTGTCAAAAAAATTCATAAAAATAATCCGCTCTTTTATTAAGCCCCTCTTACATTCTACTAACTTTTCAGATGTCTGTACTGCATTCTTTATAAATCATATTTGGGTCTAGGAATTGCCCTTAAATGTGTACATATCCCAATTGAGAAGGCAGTGCAATGGCTAAAACAAAACTTCTGATACTATTTGTTAGTTCGGAATGACGTGAATTCATTGGTCACTGCAGGGGGGGGGAGGCAAGCTTTAGTCCTTGAATTCATAGGGAGGGAGGGTGTAACTAATTAATACATTGACATACCGAAGGCTAAGGGGGGGATCAAGCCCTCCCCCCCCTCCCCCTGGAAAAATCTCTTCAAGGTCATTTTGGTGAAAATCTGTGCGCAACTTTTTATCTGCTAAAATTCTCTTTTGGTCAGATGGTAATCTGACCGTAAACAGTAGTAAACAGAAAAAACAAGATATATTTTTTGCCAGTTTAAGGAACCAGGGGGGTTGTTTGGAGCACGTACCGCATACGTACTTTCTAGTTTTTAACGATTCTTCTTCGGAACTCTCCCAACTAGTCTTAGTTGGAGGAGCGTAGCGAAGATTCCATTCTACTACACTGAAGAAAAAAATCTGGATTGTTTTTTTCTCTTTTTTTGTGTGTTTGTCCACACGATTCCGGCTAAACCAATACTCCAATTGCGATGAAATTTTCTGGAGGCCTTCGAAATCTCTGAACTTAGAACTGCCACATTTTTTAGTGCAATCGAAAAATTATTTCTTATGAAAATAGCAATTTTACGATTTTTTTTATATTTTAAAAAATTCTTGGACTAATAACATCTACATGCTTTATCCGAATTGTAATGATTTTTTCACAGAACCTTTATTTTATGAATTGATATATTCATGTGAAATTTGAGCGTAATCGAAAAATTATTTCTCATAAAATCGCAATTTTACGCTTTTTTTGTTTAAAAAATTTACGCTCATCCAACAACGCGCCTGAAAAAGCGTTTGCGAAGCTTCCTAGTACAAATATGTTATCAATAGGGAAAGCTCACCAGTTTTGGATGTAAGTGCTGGTGTACAGAATCGGTAGATATTCACTTAAAACACCATTGCTGTAGTTTATTACAATCCAAAGTAAATACTTTCTCTTCCACAGAGGTACAAAGTTTTACGTTTACTCTTTCCCGCGCTTTTATTGTGAAAAGACGTGTGACGTCATAACCCTAAAGACATAGTTGGTTATGAATTTAAATTGACCACGGTCTTCTAGATCACGAAGCAAAATTCGCCGCTCGGTCGTTCCCCAGCTTGTGTTTACCAATAGTCCATTGTTGACATATTCTTTAGGCCTATAAATGTTATAAAACCAATCATTAAAAATGTATACACAAAAATGAAAATGTTACATCTTGTTGTACAAATTATTGTTTGTTAGTATTTCTTAATCATACTACAAACAAATTTATTCCAAAAGTGCTTTTAGAAGTAAAATAATCATCAAAAATGCTGTTTTTTCAATGAGCACACGGTGATTGGTTATAGGGACATGTTAGGGTTATGACGTATTGCCCTGTTTTTCCCGCCATTATAACGCTAAAACTTTAAGCTCACTTTTATGACTGAAAATATTCTTTAAATAACGAAAATCAGAAACTGGCCCTGAATATAATAGAATAATAAAAAATCTTTGTGAGTCTTCCCTATTGTACCTAGTCGAGGGCATGTTGCTCTTCATTCAACACTTTTTCAACCTCTCCTCTCATTCTTCTTCAGAAGATCCACAGTTCAAATTCAGATGGGCAGAAGGTTTTTAGCTTATGATGTGGACTTTGGTCCAACAAATCTTAGCTTAAGATTGTGTAAACAGTGACCTTTGGAGCCATCCTAGCAACGAGACTCGTAATAAATTCCAATGTAGTTCCGAACGAGCCTTGTTGATCCTGATTCATTTGTTATTGTAAAGTGTGTCGCTTACTTCCCCACAACAAACACAAGTCTTACTGCTATGCCTTCCTCGATATTAAATTTAAAATACATGATATTTTAGTCAAAAATGTGGTATTCTTGTTTACTGTTTGTTCATTCCTTTTTAATTTTTTACTTTGATTTGTTTTTTGTTTCTGTTTACAATTGGATTATTGCATTTTTGTTTGTCATTTTAATGTATAAACACCAAATAGGCCTATGCATGAAAATTGAACTGTTCTGTTAATATTGTATTAAAAAATTCATGTTCATGCATGTTTTATATCCTACAGTTTGTTGTAGGGCAAAAAACTTTATTTTTTTTAGATTTAATTTTGAAGAAAGTGTTAAAATGTTTTAGGAGCTACGGGCATATAATCCTGTTATCCCTTGGATTCTTTCTGGTTAATTGTGTAGTGTGGGTGATAAGCACTGATTGACGTTTTATTATCCGTGATGGTGACTTTTTCTAGTTTGATCCCAAGACGTGACTTCCTCTAGACTGATCCCAAGACTATCTCAATTTTGAGAAAGTCACCAACATTGATGGCAAAACGTCGAGAGCCGTACCCAATCGTCGGTGTTGTTTACTAGCTAACTACTTGCGACACGTTGCTTGGAGTAGCGGGTGTACTTTAAAGTAACGAGTTGCGGACTGTTATAATCGGGTGGCTCTGCATAAAATCAACTCTTCTCTTGTTTTGCAATAATTGTTGTTTTATTCCAATCACTTCAGTGCCATGTTTTTTAAATCAATTAAATGCTAATTTCTCAATTTCATTAATCGAGACACTCTCGTAGGTGTAATTGATTTTATCCAGGTGTTAAGAAATTTACTGTCTCTGTAGCTTACGGGTAAAGCACCGACCGACAATTGGGAGACCAATACCCCGCTGAGATGGATTTTTCTAATTTCTTAATTGATTTCCTTACAATTAAACTTAAATTTCTTTTTATTGGTTATGGTTTTTTATCTCTTAAAGAACTGTTTATTGTTTTGCTTATATATACTGGCAACAGTAACAAGTATAGTACCCTACTAGTATACTGTCATGTAGTTCAATTAGAACACAAAGAATTAACATATCTTAACGAGAGCCGAGATCAGTTAACTGGCCGTCATTCATCACACAAAGCAATCAAATGTCAAATGGGCTTTTATTCTATAGATCTACCAACACCACAAAAGCCCTGGCCAAACGGACGAGTAAGATGATTTGAATGCTGGTGATGAGTGTACCTCAAGTCATGTCGCTCTTGCGGCCGTATACTTATTAGGGCGATGTGTTCCCTACGGCTGCCAACGAGAACTGAGCCGTACGGGCGCCCGTATCTACACAACTCGCCTAAAACAGAGAATGAACTCGCTGCCCGCAATGGCGTGGGCCACAGTAGTCTTGGTACATCTATAGAGTTATCACCAAAGTTGCGTACTTGTATGGAACCGTTTGAATGTGTAGGATGTTCTTTCTGTAATATGATTTGAAACGTTTGCAGTTTCGACATGGAAGCGGAATTCAACCTCCTCCAGCAAATCTTCACTCCAGAACTGAGTGGCCTACAAGCGACTTACCTCACTCAACCGATTGGCCCACCACCGATACCAGCGTCTTACTTCGCTCCAGGACTGAATGGCCTAACAGCGACTTACCTCGATCCAGAACTGAGGAACCAACCGACTTACTAGACGTACCTGTTCCAAGCCATCAGACAACGACTGAAGGTTCACTGCCTAAACTACTGTTTGATACTTGTTCATTGTTATTGAGCTTTAAAAGTTTATAAGACTGAATTTCTAGTAAAAATACTGTATTTTTTATTGTTATTTGTTGACTTACAGAACTTTATACAATTCCTATGTGTGATCTCTTGTTAAATTAAAGTGATATTTTAAATAACTCTTTATGATGTAGCCTACAGTTAATTATTGATTGGGTTACCCTTTTACCTACATTTTTACATATCCCTTTTATAAATAAATAAAATAAATTGGTAGAGCCTACCCACTCAGTTATCAGACGAGTGAGCGCAGCGAAACGAAGTCTTCTATAACGCTAACTCGATCGGACCTTGTCGTGATTAATTCTGTATGTTTGTTTGTCCGGTCCCATACGGCCGAACGGCCAAATAGATTGAGCTGAAATTTTAAACAGACATCCGTGACCAGGTAACTTAGAACTGCTAACAAAATGAGCACAATCCATTACGATTTAAACCTACAAGAAATAATAAACTGAAAAATAGGCCCAACATGTGTAGGAATTCTTTAAACAACAATGGTTTTGCTTTTGAAACCATCACTGCCTCTTGGATGTTACTCGGTTGCAATGGGGGCAGTAGAAAAAATATTTGTAATGCAGTTATGCAGTGACCAAAGAGTATAGAAATTTGCATGTCCAAGGTACCCCCAAATTCCGCAGGGAGATTGAGTATACCTTGCAATCTTTACTCGTATTTTGTACCGGCTATGTTTTCCATAGTATTGTCACAGCTGATGTAGACAAAACTGCGTTATATGCATTTCAAAACACGTTTAATATTTTTTAAATACAATCCATAAACTTCAAAATCTTATCCGACCAAGGGATTGAACCCAGGTCTCCCACATTCTGGGTAAAAGGGTTAGCTGCTAAACTAGACTAGGGAAACGCCAAAGTCGTTGATAAGCTATTGTGTCATGTATCGTCGCGCTTCAGCTCATGTGTTTCGGCTGTATTTTCCATTGTTGCGCGCATGGATACGTAAATAAGTAGGGATGCACATCAATTCTTTTTCCATTATCGATTATCAAAATGGTAATGTCATTATCGAATCGATAATATCGATACCGCCAATAAAGCCTGTTCCGATCTATAAGTAGAACCTCAAGTGTGGCACATGTAAGTCAAAACAAAACAATCATGTTCCGTTTACTACCTGGTTGTCTTCGATGTCATGTGTTTGGCTTCCGTTATCGACTGATAGGTCAATTCCAAACATAAATCTCTAGTGTCATGACACAACGTGAGATAATCTCCATCTCGTGCCACTATTGACGAATTATTTTATATTTCGATAATCGATAATGAATTTTGTTTATCGATTATCGAAATAATAACCATTATTGATTATTGATTATCGTGTGCATCCCTATAAATAAGTGTTACAGCCAACTTGTTGTTTTGTTATAAATTAAATAAATATTATTCTTATTCTGACATGGCTCCAAAAATCTAATAGGGAGGATCGTCTAAAATGAAGTTTTCACTGTACAAACTTCCTGTGCTTGGTCACTTTCCCAAGTAAATACATGTACCCAAAATACACATTTTGTATCTGTGTCTACCCTGTAAAATATTCACGCTTTGCCACTGTTGATTGTATACATGGAGCAACTTGATGACCGAAGATTAAAGTGGTTTTGTAGTTTGTCATGTCAAATGGATAGACATCGAAATTGACGAGAATAATGATGTAGTAATTGAAAAATTCCACTTGGAAGACAAAGGGGCAGACAATGATGACAGGATATTTTAGTTAAGTTAATAGAATTGTTATCTACTAATATGTTTTACTTTTAAATATTGGCGAAAGGGATAGTCTGAGGGAAGATGTAGAACAGGGAGGAGGAGCCTGGAACCTGGAAGAAAGAAGAGGTGGTCGCAGCCATTTACGAATTTTGTATTTTCAGTTTTCCTTTCAGAGGTTTTAGGCAAATTGCTGTTCGCTTGGCCGACTGACATCTGAAATTTTGAACATTTGTCACGTATGTGGAAATATAGGGCGCTGCAGTAACACATTTCCAAATTTTGTTTTAAAATAATAAATAAAAAATAAATTAGTTTTCATGAATTTTGATTTTGTTAAAATCTCTAAAATTGACTTTATTTGGGATTTTTTTCTGGCTGATAAAGGCAAAATTTTGAAAATCTATGACCACAGGGCCATCCATGTATGCTTCATTGACAACTTTGCAAAGTTTCATATACGTCGGATGCATCTTGGCCGAGCGAATAGCTATTCGCCAACTGCCAAATGTGTCCCATTCCCTCTTAATCATCGCATATTATTACCAATGGGTTTTTCACCACTATATAATTTACTAAAAGTCCTGTTACACTATCAACTTGTTGGCGCAACTTGTTGACAGTCGACTTTCTGTGTGTGTCGCCTCTATCAACTGTTGACGGACATGCTGAACATTCCGTCGAGAGAACCCCCACTTTGAAACTGTTTCGTACCAAAATAGATAGTAATTACCTACGTACATATTTTGCCGTATACAGCTGTGAATAACATTAAAAAAGTATTGGCAGATCACTTTAAAAGAGTTAGAAGCTTTTATGTTCGTCTTGAGTCTGCGTGCGTATCTGATGGGCTAATGAGTACCGCTCTAAGCGGTCGCGACTTCGAGTTCGCCGCTGGCTGAGCAGTTAGCGCGCTCGGCTATCACGCGAAGGGTCGCCGGTTCAAGTCTCGTTTGGGAAAACTTTTTTACCATTTTTTACTCGCCCCATCATTATTGTTTAAGTCTTATCTCTTAACGGGTACGATTTTTATAATCTTTCAGTGTAAACTACTCGTATAAATAAGTCTTTCTTCCCAAAAAAAAATTGCATTTTATAGCCTACACCATAAAGTATACACTCAACGAAATGATCACGTGACAAAATGTCGCTCAGCCATTGGTTGAACGTCGTCAACATCTGGTCAACATTTCAAATGTTGAACTTGTTCAACTTCTTGTCAACAAATTGCCGTGGTCGTCAATGTTGAGTCAACATATTTCAGTGTGTGACAGCAGCATCACATTTCCATGCTATCTACATAATATGGTCAACAAGTTGATAGTGTAACAATCTTAAACCCTTTATAGAACAAATTGTTGTTGTTGTTGTTGTTGTTTTTTGTTTTTTTTTGATTAGCTAATGGATTCCAGATTTTAAAAAAAAGTTTATTTGCCCCAATAGGCTATTTGCATGAGTTTTTTTTATATTTTTTTAGAGTTGCTCATGATTCTACATAATTATATAAACAATTTCAAACAAAATTTGAAGCACTTGACGTATTATATAAAAAATAATTAAAAATGTTGTTTCAAAAACGACGTTTGGTCAACAAGTTGATTGCCGTGGTCGTCAATGTTGAGTCAACATATTTCAGTGTGTGACAGCAGCATCACATTTCCATGCTATCTACATAATATGGTCAACAAGTTGAATAGTGTAACAATCTTAAACCCTTTATAGAACAAATTTTGTTGTTGTTTTTTGATTTTTTTTTATTAGCTAATGGATTCCAGATTAAAAACAAAATTAAAAAAAAAGTTTATTTGCCCCAATAGGCTATTTGCATGAGTTTTTTTTATATTTTTTTAGAGTTGCTCATGATTCTACATAATTATATAAACAATTTCAAACAAAATTTGAAGCACTTGACGTATTATATAAAAAATAATTAAAAATGTTGTTTCAAAAACGACGTTTAAATTCCGCGCCAAAAGTGTTACGTAACGACCGAATGAATGGTCCCAGGCTGTATTAAGACATCTTGTCTATTATACATAGTGGAAGTGCCGGGTCATTAAATGAGAGTAAGAATAAAACCGTTGTTAATTATTAGTCGGCCGGTCATAAGTACAAAATTACGATTTTTGTTGTAAAAACTAGGCCTCCAACAACCCTTTTTTTTTTTAACAAGGGCTTAAAATGTTTAAACTTGATTATTTCAAGGGGTTAAACGTTTTAAACGCTTTTTCGCATCCCTATTATTGAGGTACTTTACAGCCTTATCTGTAAATCCTCTCTATTTTATTTTCTAATTTGGGCAAGTGGTTTGGTCAAATTATGCTGATTGATTACCAACAAGAAGTGTGTTTTTGAAATGCATATTTTTGCGTATTTGAGTGTATATTTAAGCACAGTTTCAAGGTACGATGTTATAAAGGGCCATTTTAGATTGGTACGATGCTCTAGTATTTCTATGTGGAACAAAATAGAAGCAGGTAAAGCCGATTTAAGAAATTTCCCAAAACACCAATTTTTGCAAATTTCTGCATTAAAAAAATGGAAATATTCGTGTAAAATCACCGTTACACGAGATATAATTTTTTAAGTGGTCATTTTAGTGTAGTTTTATGCCATAGATTATCTGGTAAAAAATCATTTTTTGGGGTAATAGCCCAGGGCTTTAAGTCGGCACACCCTAGGTTTGGGGTAATAGCCCAGGGCTTTAAGTCGGCACACCCTAGGTTTACAGACTGTGACTAGACATCAGTTGTGGCCGTGGTGATGAACGGCAGACTGGATGTTTAACATTCTGAAGTAGGAGTCAGGAGAAAGTGGGGGAGAAATTCTCCCCATTCTCCTACCCTTCTACCAGTGGCGAGGCATCCACGCATGCCTTACTTTTTGGATGAGCGAAGCGAAGACTTCAATTTCACTGACCCCCAAAAAATTTAGCTCGGGTGTTTTTTTTTTTTTTTTTTTTTTTTTTCTGTCGTTAGCTAATTACCAGGCAAACGGCATATCCAATCTTGATGAAAATTGGAGGGGACCTTCGAAATCTCTGAACTTAGAGGTGTATTGTTTTTGGGGGACAATCGAAGAAATATTTCTCATGAATATCGTACTTTTACGATTTTATTTTTAGTGCGATATTTTCGTGAAATTTGGGCCGATTCTGACCAAACGGGTGGGGCTACAACGTTCATATTATTCATGGACATTAAGGTTATGGTGATGTAGTACCTTTTGAAAGAAAAAGTTACCCAGAATCCATAGAAATAAAGGTTTTAATATGAGTTTTTTGAAATGTACTATAACAATAATTAACAATTATTTAATACTATCCAGAAATTAAAAAATTCCGCCCCGACCGGGACTTTTTTAATTTCTGGATTGTATTTAATAATAACAATTACAATACTAGGAGGAAAAATGATATATTTGTGACATCCCATAGGCTGGCTGTATATGAGAAAAGCCCCACATATGCAGGAATAATCCTTTTTAATAAGCTACCTGCCATTATCAAAAACAAACCAACTGATACATTTAAAAAGGATCTTAGGACATTTCTTGTTGAAAAAGAATACTACGATATTGAGGAGTTCTTGGCGGACAATAATAATATGTCTTGACAATACAATTTATTTTGCATATTATAGATGCCTAGACTTATATTATCTAGTAGCCTATCTTATATTAGTGTAAAAGTATATATTTTTATTGTGTATTGTTGTAAAAGTGTATTTTGTAATTAATGTAAATTAGTTTTAGTATTTTCTATACATCCTAATATTCAAGTCTTAGTCTTTTGAAAAGACGTGTTTAATAGCTAGCTAGCTTATAATGTAATGTTTAGAACTTGTTTATCTTGTCATAACATTGTAACAATATATGCTAGTATTAGGTATACAAAACAAGACAATAAAATGAAAAGAAACCTACGTGAGTGTTTCCCGATTAACCAAATCGAGAAATAATAATTAACAAGTAACTATAGAAACTTGACAACAATCACCTACAATGCGTTCATAAAGCAATCTTCGGGCCTACAGATATTTGACATTATAGGCCTAATTACCCTAGCAATTAGTACTTTATAAAAATTATTCTAATTTGACAAAAATGATTTTGCAATGGAACTTGAAGAAGTAAAGGATCCCACGCATACTAAATTTTTTTAAAAAAAAGCTCATCCATCAACGCGACGGGACTTTAGCGTTTTCCTAGTTTAGGAATTATTACCGGTTTTATATTTATTTTACAATTATTACTACACTTTATTTAGTTCCTGACCATTATTAGTTTCGTAGCAGATATTTTACTTTGAACTTCGCGGATTAAGCTATGCATAGTCTAGAATATGTTGACTAAAGGGGGACCGAGTCGCATAGCCTGCTTGAGTAGCGCATGGCGACAGATGTTTGCAGGCTGAAGTGGAAGGCAAGCTACGGTCATCTGAGCTTTATTTCCCTATGCAGAACACAGGGGTTGGGCTGACTAGAGCGAGCGAGAGGCTGATTGAGAGAGAGCGTCTTATACGCCGTAGAAACGCTGAGAAATAAGCTATGTGGCCGGGGAATGCATCTCCACGAGTTTTGAGTACTCGCCGACTGTGAATTAGCGGCCCGCTTGACGGGCGTATTGAGTTTGTGAATAATATGTGTTGTGTGTGTAATCAATTAAGTATAAATGTTTTAACTAATGAATAATGCGAGTTCAGATGTGAGTTATGGCAATTGAAAACTATTCATTTTAGCATGTACGTATATAATTCATGCAAAACTTACTCAAGTTGTTCAAAGTTGTAGTTGAGAAAAGAAAAGAATTCTCATAAACTAAAGAAAGAATCCAAAAATAAGTTTACGACAAAATTATAGAAGAGTTTGTCAAAAAAAAAGAAGGGCTGCTAGAGTTCGACTATATAGTAGCTTAACAGTTGCATATATCATTTGAAATAAGTCGAGTGATAAGGATAAGACTAAAAATAAATACATGATCAAAATGATATGAAGCCGTGCACTTCTCCTCCAGTAACTAGGGCTCGGTAACGAGATAACCACCCCCCACCCCCCACGCAACAAAACAACGCGCATTTGATTTACTGGTACAATAATTTTGTTGTAATTGTAATGCATGCCCACCTTCGAATGTCACGCCTCGCCACTGCACCTTGACCTTGATGCCTGCTCTTTGTTAGTTCACCATGCACATATGGGTGAGTGGGTTACTGGTTACTTGACTACAACAATACACACAACAACAACACAGCCAATAGCTGGTGGATGATAGGATACAAAGGATATTTGAACAATAATTAAAAAAGTGAAATCAGTTAGGACAGAATTTTATTCAATGCTATACTAGTACAGTAGTCATTAAATAAGAACAGTTTTACAGTACAAAATGGTTTAAAGTCCACGTAGTAAAGAATATAGTTGCTTCGTCTTTGCAGCAACCTTGACGGCCAAGCCAGACTCTAGCCCGAGTTTTGTAAAGTTACAAATTATAAAAGTTATGAATGTAAAAAGTAGATATATTAGTAAGTATTACATCATCATGGCCATATATTATAATAAGAAGAACAATCCACAAAATAACTGGGTCAAAATATTCATTAACATTTCTAACACTGGTTGATTTATAATATGTTAGATTGAAAACCTACATGTATGCTGGTTATACTTTGAGTTTGACCTACATTTGTCAAGTTTAAAAAAAAAAAAAAACAGCTTAAAATCGGGACGTTTCGAGCTTGGTCTAGTTTCAGTGTGAGTCATTCGACGAGGGCAGACAAGTCACGGAGTCTCATCAAAGCTGGGGCTGACATTTGTTATTTGTGGTGTTGTTCTAAATCTACCTGTAAGACGAAACGCGCTACAGGCTAACACTAGTTCGTGTCGACTCCGTGTACTGTGTATAATTCCATGACCCGTATAACCATTACTGACATTCAATCGCAATCCGCTTCGTCTAGTTAACAGCCTATAACGACTTGGAACGCAGAAATATTTAAACAACAAGATGATGAAACGTTGAATACTCTACGTCTTCTGCTTACAAAGTTTCTACCACACCTTCGACTAACGACGTTGCAGTTTAGTCGTCCGAAAGAAATATAATAATAATCATCATAACTCAGTTCCAACTATGTCGGGTTGAGTGGTGGATTTCCACCATTATCAAGGGCATGAAACTGTAGATACTAAGCTTGCCAGACTCAGTGTTTCTTCCACATCATCTAACTCCTTCCTCTCCACCAATTTACTCCACTCTCTTCTGTCTTCCCACAGCTTTACTCTTGCCACATGCTCCCACACTTCATTCCGTTTTCCAACGTCTTCTTGAATTAATCTTTCCCATTTTTCTCTTGGCCTTCCTACTCTTCTTTTCCCCTCCTCTGCCGCTTTAAATTCTCGTCTTGGAATCCTCTCTCTGCCCATCCTTTTCATATGTCCAAACCATCTAAGACGTTCTCTTCCTAACTTAAACTTCAATCTCTCCAATCCCAGTTCTTTCCTTATTTCATTACTTCTTATCTTTATATTAATGATAATTGCGTTCACACCGACATTCGTGCAGTCACTGTCGAAATGTTTCACGAATGTGTGCTCCATCGCATGCTGCATTAGTTTGCATCAGCCTTCCCGTTTCTTTTGATTTCTTAATTGCGATGGTCAACCTCGAGCTCGACACGTGTGTAAAATAAAGTACGCCTACGTACTATTGAAACTAATCACTTTTTGTGTTTATCTTTGCACAACCCTGACTCTCTCTCTCTTAACATAACATAACTCTTACGCTAACACAAAAGGAAACACAAACTTAATACAATCGTTCCCAAGTTAAACGGATCATTTAGGTAGAAATTTCCACAAGCAACATTACTAGTAATACACACTTACACCACCCATAAATGGTGTCTGAACAGCACGGTCGGGTTTGGGTATCTAGTGGGTATGACATGCGACTAACCGGAAACAAAACATCGCCCCACCCAACACAATCAAAATATTATGCAGGTTAACAAATCTGTTGAGAAAATTTTCAACATTGACTTAAGCATTATAGAAACCGTTTCCAAAAGACTTACACACACTCCAATAATTGCCTTAGCTGATGGCTACAGACAAAGCACAGGCACAAACAACCGTCATTGACCACACAACCGGCTTACCCGTTGTGACTTTGTAATATTTCTATTTTTTATTAGAGATGGGCCAGCCCACATTATCGATATCGAGCGGGAATTTCCATATCAAAATCATTGAAAGTCGATCATATGTGAATACAACATTTACATTTTAAAAACTGATAGGAATATGCGGACAAGAAAGGGCTAAAACTATAATACAATGATGACGTTTTCGTTCTCACATTTTAGGATCTGTCCAAAAAAAAAAAAAAACAATTCTTGCCCCGATTTGTTTTTAGTCCAGGCGACATCGATATCTTCCCTCCTGCTACTTGCTTCTTGAACTCGACGCCCAGCTCCCTGGTTGGCTCCGTCTAGTAGTCCTCGCCGCGGGAGACCACCTCCTTGCACGTCGGACGCAGCAAGATCGTGTGTTCAAACTGGGCGGTGAAACTACCCTTGATGTCGCACAGCGGAGGGTACGCGTCCACCACACCCTGCAACAACAGAGATAGATAGTGTAACATTTTTTAATTTTTTTTACAATGTTAAATGGATGCCCATTTAAAAAATTGCTTGATCGGTAAATCCAGCTAATTTCACATAGGCCTACAGTGTGGACCACTTATACACCTCCAATTTTCACCCAAAAATTTTTCAATGTTTGGGATGATGTGTGTGGAGGAATGAGCGCATGTCGCTTTCAAAGCAAATTCTCAGATTTCAGATATTTTTCCCTACGCAAGCTTGCGAAATTGCTAAAAATTACCTGTTAGGTAGCATATTTACGGTCAGTTAACCACATGAACACACGTGACGCATACGGGTGCGTCATGAGGACGCGCGTCCTCCCATACACATGACGCTCACGTAGTGCGTCATGCACATTTCAAAGTCTCCCGCCACCTTCACGTTCATATTCCCGCTAAAAGTTTGGCTGAAGTAGTTCAAAGTAGGTTGCCCTTAGATAGCAGCTCTAACTAGAATTGTGTTCTCGTTTCTCGGAAGGTCATAACAGTAATCATTTTGATAGCTGTAACTTTCAACAAGTGTTTCCAAGATGGCTACGCTGCGAGTTAAAAATTACGGAATGAATGATGATGTTTCTATCAATAATCTTTTATTAGACAGTAGAGAACGTGAAGTGAGTGTATCTAGTGGTTCAATGCAAGATTATTTTTCAAGTGATAGTACAAGGAATAGGTGCAGGACGGTAGTGACAAGTCAGGAAGTGGGAGTGAAAGTGATGGTGTGACAGATGATAGACAAGACAGGTCTAGGCCTGGACCTAGCAAAAACACACTGGAAAGTAGAGCCAAGTAGGGCTCCCTCCACATTGAGTTCTGCTATGAAAAATATTTCAAAAGCAAGTGCAAATTGTAAGAACAATAAAATCACAAATTCAAATTAAACAGCGGGGGGGGGGGGAAGATTTTTTGAGATTTTTGGGGTTTCCTGGTGTATATGGGGCCACGGAATGTCTTTAAATGGGTGTGTTCAAGGGGTTAATAACAAAAGTGAGCAATTTTTTTAAAATGTGCTCTCATACCACAATTCTTACAATCTTACTTAACATTTTGGTGCAAAACACAAACCAATAGGACAAACAATAAGACTAGAGCTTCAAAGTGATCCAGACTAAACCACTGCGTTCTGCGTCAAAGTCTGGTTTGCTCGAGCTCATCCAACAGTTACAAAACAAGAGGACTGACCTTGTCGCAGAGATCTTTGAGCGCCATCTGGTACTTGGTGCAGCCGGCGCGATCCAGCCAGCGCTTGCAGAACGCCAGGGTGCTGAAGTTCTTGTTGATGACGCCCAGCAGAGACTTGCTCGACTGCAGGCTGAAATACAAGCAAATATCAGTCAGGGGCCTCTCGGGTGGCTGAAGTTCTTGTTGATGACGCCCAGCAGAGACTTTGCTCGACTGCAGGCTGAAAAAACAAGCAAATATCAGTCAGGGGGGCCTCTCGGGTGCTGAAGTTCTTGTTGATGACGCCCAGCAGAGACTTGCTCGACTGCAGGCTGAAATACAAGCAAATATCAGTCAGGGGCCTCTCGGGTGCTGAAGTTCTTGTTGATGACGCCCAGCACAGACTTGCTCGACTGCAGGCTGAAATACAAGCAAATATCAGGTGCTGAAGTTCTTGTTGATGACGCCCAGCAGAGACTTGCTCGACTGCAGGCTGAAATACAAGCAAATATCAAATCAGGGCCTCTCGGTTGCTGAAGTTCTTGTTGGGACGCCAGCAGAGATGCTCGACTGCAGCTGAATACAAGCAAATATCATCAGGGGCCTCTCGGGTCTGAATTCTTGTTGATTGAGCCCAAGCAAGACTTGCTCGACTGCAGCTGAAATTCAAGCAAATATCATCAAGGGGGCCTCTCGGTGCTGAAGTTCTTGTTTTATGACGCCCAGCACAGACTTGCTCGACTGCAGGCTGAAATACAAGCAAATATCAGTCAGGGGCCTCGGGGGTCGGGGGCCCGGAGTTCTCTCGGCCTGCTAGGCCTAACTGGGAAACATCACAGAACCCCCAGTATAACATCATATACAGTAGGTACCAAACACTCACTACAGAACTCAACATTAAGTAACTAAGACTTAAATGATTGTTTTTTAAAAGTGATTTGACAAAGTACAGTAAATCTCTCTTATCCGAGTTGGGTGAGACCGGGGCACCTCGGATTGCGAAAAACTCGATGGCGCGGATCAATTGTTTATTTGCCCCCGTAGCCATAGGGCCCGTGTGGTAAATGATATATGACACATGTATGGATAAAGGAACATAAAATACACACGATACACCCTTTATACAGGTATACTAAAATGATTTAATACTTGTAATTCAAGCTCACGAACACACTACACAATTAGGCCTACTGTCGTAATAAAAACTATGTCTAAGTTAGGCCTTTGGCCTAGGCCTAAACTCGACGCAGTAGGCCTAGGCCTACCCAAAGCAAACATAGGCCTAGGCCTAGCTCTCTTTCCCCATTGTGGGAAAAAACCCCTCCACTACTATGCCCGCGCTGAAGCTCAACGACGCAAGATAAATCTGGGAAAGAAATAAGTAAGCCCAGGAATAACAATTTCAATGCGTCGTGATTACGGAATTTCGTGAATCGGTTGAAACATGATTGCATCTAGTTCCACAACGACCATCTTTGAACAGCTGTGTGTGAGATGGCTGGATCGTATGCGCACGCGCAGGCGCGCGACGCACACTGACCTCTATATGCTCAGTGGGGGGCACTGACGCTTACCGGCGATGAGCCCGACGCACACTGACCACTGAACTCTATACGCTCAGTACACTGATGCACACTGCTCGAAAGTCGAGATATATCGCCGATCTATCTTCTTTGCACTCACTCGTAAGGCATGCCTACAAATGTATGCGAGTACATTTAAAAAAGTGCGGCGCGGCGTCTGTAATTATTTTTATGTTTTATGTAGGCCTACGTATTTAAAACTTTAATTTTTTTTTTTTTTTTTTTTTTTTTTTTGGCAGCTCGGTTAACACGGAACATCGGATAAGAGGAGATCGGATAAGAGAGATCTTACTGTACTTCGATGTCTTCTATGACAGGCATTTCTACCTGTTCTCTCTCTATTTCTTTCTATCCTCCCAGTCTTTCTTCATTAATTCTATCTATGCCATGATTTCCCTCTTTCTTCAACATTCCATTTTATTTGGTCCCTCCATATATCTCTTGGGCGTCCAACTCTTCTTTACTCCCCCCCCCCCCCCCCAAATGTGCTTTCGAATTCTCTTCTTGATTCTTGGGATTCTATCGTGTTTCATTCTTTGTACGTGCCCATACCATTGAAGTCTTTCTCTTCCTATTTCATTTCGTAGACTTTCCACTCCGTACCTTGTATATTTTTGTTAAGGTTACAAAACTTATCAAACATTTTATCTTTGTTGCTTACAAAAGTAATGAAATATATTAGGACCTATGTTAAAAAGATCATGTTAGCAAGTAGGGATGAGACGTGTACACGTCCGTCTACGTGTACACGTGTACATAATTTTTTTTAAAAATACACGTCGACTTTCAATTGACATTGTTCAGTCGTCGAGATTTCAGATTTCAATAATTCTATTTTGAAATACGAGCTCTTTCAGTCAGCCGCCGCCGCCGCCTTCCCGCAAAACGGTAAGTTGGTTGCGATCCCTTGCCACGGTGGCCTTGCCTTCCCCCTCCCCCCCCCCTGACCGGCCAACACATTCCAGATGGTTCCAGACCGCTCGCAGTCGCTCGTCGCCCGCCGCTCGTCGCCCGCCGCCCGCTTAGTTGTTTACGCGTGTTGAGATTTGAGTCAGTGACGCATGACTGTTTATTGTTTAGAATATCTCTTGAGTGGAAGTTCTTTGATAAGATAGACGCGGGAAAGATGGTTTTAATGCGGACTGTGCGCGAAGGAATTGCTGCACAATTCAAGTATCACGGGAACTATGGTAAATCACAAGCCTTATCTACCCCCCCCCCCCCCCCCCGCCCTCTTCATCACGCAAGCCTCAAACCCTACCATCACCCTTTTAACTTTCTAGGTCAATGAAACATCAGCCACGTCATTTACCGACTGATTAACTGAACCGAACGCCGTCGCCGTGTTTACTGTTCAGAATGCAATAAAAATGTACAGTAATAAAAACATGTACAACTTTTTTCAGATATCTTAAAATATACATAGTACACACGTGTACACGAACAGACAGCCAGCGTGTACACGTGTAGTAAGATACACGCTTTTGCCCATCCCTATTAGCAAGGCTGAATGTGAATGTGACAGGAAATCTATGCGCATGCCGACCGACTGGTCACGTAGCCGTCAGCTGAGAATCGGACACCCACATCTCTTATGCACGATGCGGTCGGCAAAATGGGGACAGAGCGCGGCAAATGTAAGCCTAAGTGGTTACAAAAATTAATCAGATAACGATTCACCGTCGTCATCCCTAGATGGTCTTAGAACGTAGATCATGGTCTTGGAACGTAGGTCATGGTCTTAGAACGTAGATGGTCTTAGAACGTTGATGGTCTTAGAACGTAGATCATGGTCTTGGAACGTAGACCATGGTCTTTGAACGTTGATGTTCTTAGAACGTTGATGGTCTTAGAACGTAGAACCACTCACCGCAACGGCACGTATCCCGCGTCGAAGTTCTTCATGTAGTGCGACACCTCCATGTCGTCGTGGACCTGGCCTCGACCGGTCGAGCCAAACGTCTCGATCGCGTAGAACTCGTTCTCCTCCATCACCGTTGCCTCGCCGCCCTTCACGATCGGCACCGTCTTGCCTGCGTGGATACCTGACGGACAGAGATGTTGGGATAAATGTTATATTATTAAAAAGTAGGAAATAAGTTTGGTAATTTTATGGGTGCTTTAATTGACAAATAGAATTTTACTCACCTCCTGACGTCACGAGGCAACATGACCGAAGGAGTTGGGATAAATCATCATTTCGCAAGTTGACGTCCGTTGAACGGCACAATACTTATCACGCTCTAACTTTTATTCTATTCATTATTTGGACGAGAAGAATAATATTTAGCTAACATATCATTCCTTCTAAAAGCGATTATTTTGAATTTTTAGACATGGCCATTAACTTGTTATATCGATGATGGACTTGACTTGTTAGGTCTTACTCTTCCCATCCAACTAGTTATTCTATTCAACCGTGTGTAATGTTCACTCACGATAGGGCGATATCGAGTGTCCGTTGAGGTTGCGAATGGACTTGACTTGGTAGGTCTTCCCATCTAGCTCCACCTCGTAAGACTCCATCACTTCTTGGATCGCCTCCCCGATGTCGCACAGCTTCACGTCGATCCCAGCGCACTAAACAGACAAACAATAATACAGGGTTGCCACTTTCAAGGATTTTATCCTTTTCTCAGGATTTTTAGAGTGTCTCAAGGATAACAGGATTTTGGGCTAAATCTTAGGATTTTCTACTGTCTTTAAAAAATACATACAATTAATACATTTTTTAAAATTCAGCTAAAAAAAGCAATGTAGACAGTAAAAGAACATCAGGTACTAGTAAAAATAAACATAAGTGACTGCATAACATTTCCCGCAAGTGGTAGTTATGGGGAGTAAAATTAAAACGTTAAAACTTAAAATATATTCGAAGATAATTCCGATTCTTATGCGTTTCTGCACGTAATGTTGACTAGATTCTCGAAAATCAGGCTGGCATAACATATTTTGGAATGAAACCTGAAAATTTGTAACACTCCTTCGCGGTTATAATATGCTAATGCTGAATAACTGTTTTCAAGGATTTCTCATGATTTTTTTCAAGGATAAAAAAATTGACTTGGTGGCAACCCTGCAATAATATTTCATTAATTAATTAATTAATGACGTGTTTTATATCAACAGTCGAACATTGGTAGTCAGACTCGGGAGAAGCGATCAACATAGCGGTGTCGACTCAAGCAAAGCTTCCTGAGCTATGCGCAGTCTGTAGTGCGCACGAGTGTGGAACTAGCAGCGAGCGTAGTGGCGGCGGCCGGCCGGAAATCTTGAGCTAGGGTCTTCTACTGGCAAGAAGTCGTGTCTTGTGATTCAAAATACTCGGAACCGAACTGAAGTCGGTTCCAAATTGTCGCGCTTCGGTTCGCGTAGGCTACTAAATACCTGAACCTAACCGAAATTTTGGGTACTCGCACACCCCTTCTAGTATTGATGGATGTGCAAAGTAATGTAATGTGCTTGCTTGGGGATTAGTTATGGTATGGGCTCAAAACCTTTGCCCTGGTATTTTAAATAGGGCCTACACCGAATAATATTTTTACGAACCGGATTAGTGATGAAATCGGGTAGTAAATATTGGAGTCGACTCCGGAGCCTTGGGAACCAAGTAGGAGTCGACTCCCCGATCCGCAATAAAAAAAATATATATATATATATATATATATATATATATTTTTTTTTTTTTTTAATTTTTTTTATGCAAAAGTTATTTTTAGCCCACTACTCTCGTTAAATAAATAATAAATAAATTGTATGAGTCTACCCACTCAGTTATATAACTGATTTTCAGTGGGGTTGCACAACGCTGTCCGACCATCCCCCTCCACCCGCTATGTATTATTAAGTCTTTATTTGCAACAGAAAATAATTCCACTAGTGCAAATATAATATATAGCTTGCTTGTCTCTTGGCCCGGCCAAGACTCTCGCTGATTTGTTATGTTTACGTTTTGAGATAAGATAACGACTAACGAAACAACAAGTGCAATCTCATTCAATTTATCATCAAAAAAAAATTATATTTTTTTTTACCCGACTCCTTGAAAATGGAGTCGACTCCAATAGGAGTCGGGTAGGAGTCGGGTACCCGAGTACCCGATGTCATCCCTAAACCGGATAATCGTTTATGAAACCGGTTAAAAACCGTTTTTTGCTCCGCAAGACTTTGTGTATATTCCCCCCCCCCCCCCCCCGGGGGGAATATACACACTGCACTAAACAGCTCTCAAGACAAGCGCTCATCAATTATCGTAATATCCCAAGAAAAGAGCAATGCTGTCCTATAAACAGTGACGTGCTGATGAAGTAGTATTTCATAATCACGAAAGAGGAACAGCTGGCAGGCCTTTAAGATAACACTCATTGTTCCTTGCATCTACTTTATATTATCTTGTCACAGTCTAGTCAAGGTCACGATGTGTTGGCACAGGGCGGGGGAAGGGGGGGGGGGGGGCTGGAGCCGGAATGCTAGAGAGTAAACAAGATAAGGAAAGGCCAGCCTCAACAGTATCTCTATTCCCATGTGATTAAAATCAGTTATTACCACTGGTGACAGCTTTGACATCTAGCAGATTGAAAACATTAGAATTGTTATGGTTGGTTATAAGATCGCAAGTGGTTAGACAGAAGGGATGGGGGGGGGGCATACACCACAAGCCGGCGGCATGAACAAAGGACATTATTATTCAAAAGAAAATCGCCGCCAAGCACAAAAGAAATGAGATAGCGCATGTTAACATTAACCTTCAGCCTACAATGTGACACCTGTGTTGCACGGGAAAACGCGGCAAATTGAAAAAAAACTTAATTTTCGAATTTTCGAAAAACCGGTTTACAAAATGAAAACCGGTTTCCTATGTAACCGGTTTCCGATTATTCGATGTAGGCCCTAATTTTAAAGTGTATGATACAAAGCACCAAGGCCTATTCCTTTAAATCTTAGTGTCCTCCAGAGTTGGGCGGTGGACAGCGTCCTTGTGCTGATGTTGGTTTTGGACATGTCCTGTGGTTTCCCGTTAAATACTGACGGGGGTTGTAAAATATGTCAATCCAGCCAATCCATCCATCCAAATTTAATCTGTTGGTTTTCTCTTTTAAAAATACAAGTAAATGCCTGAAGCTGCACGTACCTTGATTCCGGTGTTAGTGGCGTCTCGCACGGCCTCGATCAGCTTGTCGTACTTGGGATTGAACGCCAGCGTGAAGGCGCAGTCGATGATTCGACCTGAGAAATGGACAAGAATAACATTGATTATGATTCATACAATAACTATAATTTTTTTTTATTATACTAAAATATATGTGGGAGCCTAATTATTAGCTGTAAAAAATTAAATCAGAGTTGTAGCCAATAAACAAAAACGAAACAACATAAGAACCTTTGTTTTACTATGGCTGTAAGGATTTTCTAGCAGGAAAATCAATACTGGAAACTTGGTATTTATTTATTTATTTATTTATTTATTTAAGTGCAGTGAAAAGTCCAATAGAATAATTACAAATAACTAAACGCAAGTATATATTTATGTGACCTTTAACTCTCCTACACAGGCACTGAACTCTTTCGAGGTAAGCTGTTGGCTCCTAACCTCCTATCAATCTTTCCCCACTCAACACTAAACCCTCTAGGCAACATCAACCCAAGCAAACTAAACTACATACAAATTATCCTGAATATAAACCTACTCTTTTACATTATTTTAAGTCTCAAAAGTCCCTTACCAGCATATAAATGCATGCTTATGCATATGTTTGTTTATATTTCAACAAGAAAAGTTAGGGGGTCGGCTTATATTCAGGTTGGGCCTATATTCAGCACAATACGGTAGTTTGTTGAGGTTGGTATGAAGGAGTGTTCACCATTGATGTGCGTCCCGAAGTCAATCTTGGTGACGTCGTCGTACTCTAGCACGGTCGGGTCGCCGGCGTTGGGCGTGTAGTGCGCTGCGCAGTGGTTGCGCGAGCAGCCGGTTGGGAACGCCAGGCCGGCCTTGAGCCCGTCCTCTCCGATCAGGGTCCGCGCCGTCGTCTCCAGCTCCTCGCATATCTGGATCATAGTCATCCCCGAGCGCACCCACTTCTGGATGTGCTGGCGCGTCTGCAAGGGGAAACAGCACACTTATTGACTCTACCCTAGGCTACACGTGGAATAATTACCCATGTTTACAATACGAATCATCGGCTTCCAACATAATTCGGGTCAGGGTGTGGCTAACCACCAGATTTTCTATACACACAGAGTTCATTAACTCTGGTTAGCCAGGTCTGTCATGTCCTCTTCTCATGCAATTTCTTTGTCTTCCATTTCATCTTTCCCTTCAATTTCGTCCTCTTCTTTCTTTCTTTTTACCACCAGCTCAGGCCAATCCTCTGTCCTCCCATAGTCGTTCTGCTTCTAATTCAATATTATTTAAATTTTAAATTTTATTGGGGTTTGTGTGGAACTATGGTACATGACAGTACGATGTAATGCCTAACGGCATGAAGAAGGAGGAAAGATAGGCTTATCTCTACTGGTTGACTAGCCCCCAGGTACTTTTCGAAAGGAGTAGGCTATGTGCCAGTACTGGGATTCCCCTCCTCCCTTAACTCTTATTAAATTTGCACTAGTGGATTGCATCATCCATAGCAAATAGAGACCTAATAATAATAATAATAAATAAAGGTGGAGCTGATCCAACCATCTTAAGTTACCTGTCTGTGAGCCTCGGCCGCGTGGCGCACCTCATTGTAGATGTCGCCCTGGAGTCGGTCCAGCCCTCGCTTCTCCTCGCTCGTCATCCGATCCTTGGCAGTCGTGCTGTCCCCGATGTTTGGGTGATCCATCAACTCTCCAATGGGATAGACTCCTGTAAAACCAGTTAATATCAATCAGACCTAGAATCTGATTTATGAAACTTTGCATGGTTATCATCAAGCAAGGATAAGCCTACATGTAGGAGGGCCGTCTCTTTTATATGTTAAGTTGCAAAGTCTCAGAAATTATTGTTTATTAATATTTTTTTAATACACCAAACTTTGTCTTTATGCCTCTATAAAATTATTTACTGGCCTATTTCAAATCAAATTCAATTTTGTTTTCATAGGTAGGCCTACAGTAGGAGCCTAGGTTTGTTTTAAACTAGGCCTTGGGGCCAGACTTGTGTCTGTCTGTCCGTAGGCCTACACAACACCTAATATGGCATCTGTACCTACCTACAAAGTTTCAGGACCAGGTGTTTATTGGCTATAGGAGAAGCTCCCCCAAAGTACTGCTACGGCACTCTCTATTTTTATGCTCCTTCACACTTGCACTTCATTGGTGGCACTTTCGAGTTAAGAGCTCTTCACACAAAGACACCATTGAAGTAGGCCTACACGCGTAAAGAGCTCCGTTTAAATCAATGTTCCGCTATTAAAATCTAAAGCGCCACCAAAGAAGCTTGTGTGAAAGGGGACCTAGTCTTGTTTTCACACCTGGCGAGCAAAACGGCTAGACCAACCACAATGACATTGAAATTAGGCTTGAACCTCCATTCTGATTCCTATCTTCAAGCTTCATTATCTTAGGGATAGGCCTACATATAGTTCAAAGCGGCATTTCACGACTTACCGTCTGCAAACAGCTCTGCAATGGGTATGGACGGAGGACTAGTCTGGGATTTTGGTCCCTTTGCCTTTGGTTTCTTTTTCTTCTTCTTTTTCTTAGCCTCGGCATCTTCGCCGCCTTCTGGAGAACAAAGAATTATTAAATCACAAATAAAACATACCATACTTAATACATTGGTCCATGGGCGCCGGCAGGAATTTTAGCAGGGGGGGGGCAACAATCACAATTTGTAGTTTGTTGGGCAAGCACGGGGGTATGGGGGGCAGATTTTTGAAAATCAGGTTTTTAGAATGCATTTGGTGGGTATTAGAAAAAAGTAGTGGGCTGAATACGATACCGAAATTATGTAATTTTTGTGCAGTAGATACTAGAAAGTAAACAAAAAAACATTGTGTCTCAACTTTTATACGGTTAGGCTACTAAAATGGGTTATGAGTTGAAAATTAAACACACGTTTTAAAAATGATGGCTATATTTTATTTGCATAAAATTATAATGAATGTGACTGTTTTGATCACATTTTCTTTTCTTACATAAACTGCAACTTGTAAGTTCTCTCCAGTTGCAATGCATTGTGGAATAAAAATATAAAACATAAACACGTTCTTAGAGGTCTACATCGACTAATAATATACTAGCCTACAAATCATAGTAACGATATGTTGTTACATTATTATTATTTATTTCAATAAATCATACACATAATATCACATAACATAAAATAAATGAAAAACGGGCGTGATTGACTAGACCCAAAAAGAAAAATGCAAAATTTCAATGCATTACTAAGTAGCCTACAAACATAAACACAAATTTCTATTTAAATAAAGAATAAATTATTGTAGGCCTACCGTGTTCTGGGGGTCTTATTTACTTAACTCTAAACGACATGCTCAGTTAATCAGTTTCATCTAATTATCACTTGCCTTCATTTCTCACTCCGCTCCCGATCAGATCATTATATTAATATTATTAATATTAATTTTCAATTGAATTTCGGTTTCACGAATACATTAATTTGTATGTAATAAACGCATATTGCCAGTAAAAATTTATTTTTCCTGAAATCCAGGGGGGGCAAGCGCCCCCCTTGCCCCCCCCCTCCCGGCGCCCATACATTGGTCTATAGAGGGTGGTGATCAATAGGCTTCTGCTACACAGCCTAGGGCCTATAGGTTGTGTTTAATATTTATCCAACCTAAGCCCTCTGAGGCTATTTACAAATTTCGAAGGTCTGTAAAACCTGTGTTCCAAGAACGATTTCACCAGGGTTCCATAAATTTGGTTAATTCTTAATTGGGACTCTACCAACACATGCAAATAGGAACTAAGTACACCCCGTATCACTACCAATTTTGAAATATAAAAAGCTTCCTTGCTGGCAGGTTAGTTAGTTGTTGATGTGCCTACAAGCTCTAGCTGCACTACATAGCCCCTCCCCTACATAATATGATACGTACATTTTGGTAACGGTAGGCCTAATAGACCATTTTCAGAATTAACTGTGCATGCGTGCTCCATTACAAAGCATTGTGGGAGAAGAGAAAGCCAATTTACATGCTAAATGTCAAATGCTTGGGATTGTGTCGGACTGCACTGACTGTGTTGGAAACTCAGTAGGCTACTACTCCACACACCCGAGCATATGGCATTTAGCAAGTAAATTGCCTTTCTCCCATAGGCCTAATGCATTTTGCTTAGTGCGATATAGATGGCTGGTGATTTCAAAAATAGGTAGTCTAGCCTATTAACAATACTGGTACTTAAGCAGAAGATTATTAATTAGGTAGGTAGGCCTCCTAATTTATCATTTACATGAAAATGATCATCCTTACCTCCGTTTACAGTTAGTTTCTCCAACTGTTGAGTAGCCTCCTCATCGGCTGTTGTTCCCTCGGCCGGGACGTCAGCTGATGCCTCGCCTGCACCTGTAACACACAACACAACAGCTGAGAAACCTCCCCACCCACTGTTGTTCCCTCGGCTGAGACATCGGCTAAACAATCGGGACTTGGCACTTAAAAACCTCAGTGCAACAGCAAATTACAAGCATAGGCCTAATATGGATACGAGAAACTGATTTGCCTGTAGGGTACCGGTATGTAGGGATTCAGAAAGCAGTGGCGATGAACTCTTCTTATAGGCCAAGGACACCCAAATATTTTAAAATTAAGAAAAGTTTAAGATTTTTGGATAGGCCTACGTAGGCAGGCCTACTAATATTGTTCACAAATATTAAGATATATAGCCTTTTATATGGTAGGCCTATGATATTTATTGGTATTGTCATTCATAGATATTGTCATGTATTAGGGTTGGGACCCTAACACATGTGTCTACTCAACCGGGAAGATGTCACAATCATGCATGACGTCAATTACTCGATCGCACCGGATGCTACCCAGGTCAACGGCTGAGGATTGTTCAACTTAGGAAGTTGCCTAGACCCTGCCTCAGCATTTACTCGGGCTATTTCTCAATAGACACGGGCATAGATTGTTCCAAGCATTGACCTGCGGTCTGTCGTCGTCAGTTATTTCGTCATGTAATTAGGCGATCCAAAAGTTGGACTCTGATCGGGAATTAACGCATAGACACGGGCCTCTGTCTGACCGGAGGGAGAGAGGGGAACGCGAGACAGCGCTCGCGGATTGGCCGAGAGCGTACCACGTGGGTGAGGAGTGCATCACGAAGGACCGACTGGACAGCGTCACGGAAGTCGGTCGGGGAGTCGAACTAGCGCGGTAATTGAAGAAGGTTGAGCCAATGTCTACGTGATCAAACGAGACGTGAGTGAGCGTGGAACCCATATGGATTTAGCCATCTGAAGAGGCGAAGCCAGAAGACATCAGGAACCCTTCCAGGGACTACGAAGGAACCCTCGAACACCCATCCAGGATCCAGGACAGCCCAGCAGTCCACCATTCCACCCAGAGTCCAGGGGAACCAATCAGTAAGTCACTATGTCACTAAATAATCAGTCAGGCTTGTAATCAAGGGGATAACTGAACCACGTTCCACCAGGGATTAATGCAGGAACTATTACCTAAGTAAGTCAGTAATAGGTTTGTTTACTCATCTCAAATACAGATGCTCTCTTACGTTGAAACCATGGCTTGTCAATGTGTGAACCCCAATCCCAAAACACCCACCTAATACCCATCAAACATCGGTTCCGGTCAATGATTAGCTAACTAGGTCAAGAGTAACCATACGCCCCCACTAAAACACTCATTTGGTGAACACCACCCTCAGCCAAAGGGCCTAACTAGCTAAGCATGACATGGTGGAGGTATCGCCGGATTATGTGCACTTTATGTACTGTGTACAAGTGGGTTTAAGGTGGGTTTTTGTGGGTTTTGATGGTTAGACGTTTGTAACGTGCGTAAGAAGCTGCGCAATAACGTGGGTTCTTGCTGGTTCTCACGTAGTAGGTGGTGGTATGTGTTGGTGGTGCTGTTATGTACCTGTGGTACATAGAACATAAAATTCATGTTTGTTGTCGTTCTCAAGCGTCGGCTTGTGAGGCGTCGATGTTGCAACGCTGTAGCTTGAGCCGGAGTCGGGTTGCGAGCTAGCGAGGCTGTTGTTGACAAACTGCAGGTGTTTATCGCGTCTGGCGATAGCTGAGCTGTGCGATGTTAGTAGAATACTTTTTAGTGAGGGGGGGGGAGCTCGTACTCTGAATGAACGTTAAGCGTTGTATTGAAGTGTTCGATCGAGTGTTGAAATTACGTTTCGGTTTTACTGTCGCGCTTATTGTAAATGTGGTTGTTTCTCTTTTAGAATTATTAGATTTGTGGTTTTGTTGATGAGTGAGGAACCTAGTGACCGTGACTTCAGAGCTTGGTTGCGGCCCTTGAATGTTCCTAACAGGAGGGGGGTTAATCTGACGCCGCGGGAGAGGTGGACTGAGTATGTTGCTACTCGAAGGGCTCAGCAGGCAGAGTTATTAGTGGAGGAGGCTGGTCAGGTATCGTTGGTGGATGAGCAAGGGGGTAGTGGCTCTATTAGTGACGGTCCGATTAGTTCCGATAGTGGTAGCTCGGCTAGTTCACAGTCTACTAGGTACCGAACGGTGGATTCTCTTGCTGCTGTGGATAGTCAGGGTAGTCCACACTCCGCTGAGAATAGCCCTGTTAGTTCTCCTGCTACTGGAGGTGATTCGGTTGTTTCTCTTTCGGGGGTGGTGAGTCAGGGTACTCCGCACTCCGCTGAGGGGGGCCCCGTTAATTCTCTTGCTACTGGGGGTAGTCCAGTCAACACGGATAGCATAGGGTCTCCCGCTGAAGGGGGTAGTCGTTATCCTCCTGTGCCTGTTGGAGGGTCATTTGGTGGTATTCCTCTGTGTTCTCCCGTTGGGGGAGGGGGCGGTGTTTGCCCATTTTCACCTTTTGGTGGGGGGAGCGGTCCTGGTCCTTTGTCACCGATTGGTGTAGCGGAGGTGGTAGATTCAGAGCAGTCCATCTTACCTGACGACGAGACAATGGTGGGGCTAATGCCTGAGAAGTTTGATGAGGATAGGGATGACGCTGAGAAATGGATAACGACTTATGACAGGGGGGCTGCTACGAATAAATGGGGGGATGACATGAAAGTGAATAGTTTACTCTTGTTTCTGAAAGGTGCACAGTATGATTGGTATGTGTCTATGTCCAACCGTTATTTGTTGACGCCGGTTGATAGTGATTTGGGTCGTCCCGTGCTGGAGTGGTCTCAGGTTAAGGCCCATTTTGTTAAGACATTCGGGGTTAAGCAGAATAAGACGGGTCGTATGCTGAACATGACTCGTCGGTGTCAGCGAAAGAATGAGAACGCGACAAACTACGTGTTAGCCAAGGACGGCCTCTGTATGAAGTGCGATCCAAGGATGCCGATAGAAGAGAGGATAGAGTATATAGTAGAGGGTCTTCAACCGTCAGTAGCGGAGAAGTTGGGGCAGGCATCCCTGTACAAGACATTGGATGAGTTGACGGCGGAACTGGGTAGGTTGGGGAGTTTGCGCGAGAAAGCGTTACAATCTGAGGCGGGTGAGTTGGTGGCGGCTGTTCGGGTGGTGGTGGATGACAAGGTGGGGAACGCTGGAACCTCGGAGGTGGAAGGGTTGAGAGCTATGGTGAACACTTTGTCGTGTGATGTGAAGGAGATGAGGGATGGACAGGCTAAGGGAATACAGAACCAGGGTGTCGATACTCGACAGACTCCGGGTTCGAGTCCGGGGCCTGGTGGTTTTCCTCAGCAGGGGGGCTTTCACTTCTATCCTCAATCACAGCAGGGGACTATGGGGTCTGTAAGTGCATTCCCTCAGACGATCTATCAACAGAGTCTGCCATCACAGCAGGGACCTATGGAATCAGTGAGTGCATTTCCTCAGACAGCCTATCAGCAGAATCCTCATTTACAACAGGGGTCTTTGGGGTCCGTTGCGGCGTTTCAGCAGGGGTCTTATCAACAGGGTCCTCAGATGCAGTCGTTAATGTATCCTATGACTAACATGGCTGGTGGGGCCCACTTGTCTGGTATGTCGGGTATGGTCGGTGTGCCTAGTATGCCTAATATGCCGGTGCAGCAGAATGGTTTTCAGGGGCAGACGGCGAGTTGGAATAGTCAGCCGGGATATCAGAGTGGTAGGGGCGGTTATTCTAGAGGTAATCGTCAGTCTAACCAGCAGTCATTCAGAGGACCGGTTGTTTGTTTTTTCTGTAGACAGGTAGGGCACATGCTCCGAGATTGTATGCGTTTGAAAGCTTTGCAGGACAGCGCAGGCATTAATAACATGCCGGTGGGAGGTGGCATGGTGGCTCAGCCATCAACGTCTAATGCTAATGGGGGAAACGCCTAAGGTTGTCGGATACGGAGGCTGATTCGATAACTAGGAGACAAGTCTCACATCTTGTTAGCAATGTTGAATTGTCGGGGGATTGCGTGGATTGCACATGAATTCATGTAGATAATTAGAGCCAATTAAAAACAAGATACTGGTACATTACTAAATGCATTTTTACGTAACATAAAAATAATATAAAATAGTACTTGCAAGTCAATTACATAATGGTTTGTCACCTATATTAAATGCTTTCTACATAATGAATATTTGCAATGTGCAAATGCTGTAATAAGAATATAATGTTAGTATATATTTAAAAAATCTGACAGTGCTGCTTACTTAGCTACAGGTTGTCCTCCAGGTATAACCTTATAGAGTACTAGTAGGCTTTATCTTTTAAAGAATTTTTCTTTGGGAAGTTTATTAAAAAGTTTAATTTTCATATAGGTCTACGGTAGTTGGAATTGTATTGGGCAAATTTAGTATTATGGTGTTGTGTATGGACGTCATTATGTTGTCTTGTTTGGTGTGAGTGGTATGTGTGATTTTTGTCCAGTGTATGAAGTTTCTTTTTACAAATAATACTGATTTAAGAATGACTAGGAAAACGCTAAAGTCCCGCCGCGTTGATGGATGAGCTTTTTAAAGGTTTTAGTTTGCGTGGGATATCTTTACTTTTGCAAGTGCTTTGTTTTGCTGCCTACGCATTGTAGGTGAATGTTGTCAAGTTTCTTTTGTTTCTTGTCAATTGGTTTTATTTACCGTAAAAAACTTGTATTAAAAGCTTTATTTCTATGGATTCTGGCTAAATTTTTCCACTTTTTCTTTCAAAAGGTACTACATAACCATAACCTTAATGTCCATGTATAATATGAACGTTGTAGCCCCACCCGTTTGGTCAGAATTGGCCCAAATGGCACGAAAATATCGCACAAAAAGTCAAAAAACGTATATTAAAAGCTTTATTTCTCTCGATTCTGGCTAACTTTTTCAACTTTTTCTTTCAGAAAGCAATACATCACCATTACCTTAATGTCCATGTGAAATATGAACGTTGAAGCCCCACCCGTTTGGTCAGAATCGGCCCAAATGGCACGAAAATATCGCACTAAAAATCGAAAAAAATCGTAAAAGTACGATATTCATGAGAAATATTTCTTTGATTGTACCCAAAAATGTAGCAAGTCTAAGTTCAGAGAAAACGAAGGTCGTGTCAAATTTTCATCAAGATCGCATATACCGTTTGCCCGGTAGAGAGCGAACAAACAGACGGAAAAACGAAAAAAAAAAAAAAAAAAAAAAAAAAAAAAAAAAAAAAAAAAAAAAAAAACACCTGAGCTAAATTTTTTGGGGGGTCGGTGAAATTGAAGTCTTCGCTTCGCTCATCCAAATATATATACAGTACGGGTAAAAGGTAAGAATTTTTAGATTTTTAAATAAAGGTTGTGTGCGAGTTCTTGGGTGCGCCTTTAGAATGTTTCTGATTGCACGTTTTTGTATTTTAAAATCATTGTCATGTTGTGTGGAATGTCCCCAAATTTCTGTTCCATATCTTTATAGGCTTTCAAAGAGTGCATGATAAACTACTTTAGATGTAGGGCCTACATATATTTGTTGAATTTCTTATCAATCTAATTGGCTTGTTCACTGCGACTTTTACTCACCACGCTGCGCTATTGTACTAACCCCCCACCGCCGTCTGGATGCCTGTAAAGGCGGATGTAGACGGCGGTGGTAGCTCAACTTTCGGGTGTCATGGCTGCTCATAGCTGTCAGCAGCCTACTGTTATTGCAGTCAGTTTGCATAGTTTTATGTTGAAAGCAAAATGCCCAAATTGCGGTGTGTATTCGTGTTAGGAGAGAGGAGGGCATACTGTCGTGTTTATTACTACAAATAAATACAACCACACTTAATATACTGACATGTGTCTTTATTCGGCCTCCTGCCTACGTAACCTCTCTCATGTCAACAAATCAACACTGGCTAGGCCTAAGCCCTAGGCTTTGCTGAGGCGTATGCAAGTAGGGCCTAGGCCTATACTTTCTAATTTATAATACCATGATATTGATATGCCTAGGTCTACATCTAATGCTGAAGAAAAGCCTAGGCCCTAGTCCTTAGTAGCCTAGGCCTAGGTAAAACAATACGTAAACAAACAATCGAGGAAGCATACAGATTTTGACAATGCAGAGCCTGCTATACATAGTTTATTTCAAACGCCGCCACGGTCTTAGGGCAGGGTCCACTAGATACCTTACAAGCAGCTCGGAATAAGTATCTAGTGGACCCTGGTTAAGGGGGTTAGTGCAGTGGCGCGATCTGCGCGGAGCTTTGCGTGAACAAGCCAATTGAGTAGCACGCAGCACGCTGAGTTTAGTTTTCCTATTAGAACAGTTAAATCAGGGGTTGAAAAATACCAGGCGCCAGGTCGCCATGGCGCCTAGAATTAAGGCCCTGGCGACTTACTAAATGTCAACAAAAATTCTTTAAACTTTTTTTTTTTTTTTAGAACAGAGATGCAAGCAATTGAAATTAACATAACACAAAAACATCAACAATTTAGATAATTAACCCTGATGTGACCAGTGGCGGTTTTTACAGTGTGCAAGGTGTGACAATTGCACACTGATCAATCAGGAAAAACTTAAAAAAACCTTACAAAACAAAATTAGGCAGTAATCGGGAAATAGACGAGTTTGGCTGGCGAGCCTGTGTGGTCATGCAGTTGTAGCTGCATATTTTACCGTCATTTAGAATACAAATTTGCCTTAGAACTCTTTTTAGGCCAATAAAAGTAGCAGTCCCCCCAAAAAAGCGCCTACGGCGAATTTGCCTCCGGCGGCTGAGGCTTCGCCCCAGACCCCAGCTATTCACCGCTCCTCGTTTTTAGAATTTCACACCTGATATTGAGGTCAAAAACCGCCACTGGATGTGACCGTAGAGCATGAAGACCGAAATGACATTGACACTGACCAATGCCGAGTCCACGCCATCTATTATGCATGGGACTAGGCTGGCTGCTGTTCATGAAGTTGTGCCCGAACAGCTCTGTCAGTGTACTGACGTCACTAATCAATTGCCTAAATAGCTTCACTATGACAGCTATGGTTCCTAAGCCTATGGTCAATGTTTTCGATTTTGCTTTGTTTATGTGTTTTGATTAAAATGTGTCATTAAAAACTTGATGACGCAAATGTCATCAAGTCATCCTACATAAAATGAGCTCAGTGTTTTGCGGCCCTGTAGGAGGCACCCATCTGAAGGCGATGAATTTGCCTTCAGATATTCTGTGTTAGTGTTCGTGTTGGTTTGGCCGTTTGAAAGCGGGGCTAACTAGCAAAAGTTTAGCCGCAAGCCAGTCTCCAGGGAGGCGATTTCCCCTCAGGAATGCGATCACGTGACCGATGCATGCAAACGGACGCCTGCAGATTCGGTGTGGCAACATAGTCACGCGGGGGTAGTACTGAGCTGGCAACGAGGTCAGTACTGGACCTTGAGAAGAATCCACTGGGATTGGGGGAAACAGGCCCCGGGAAAAGAAATTACTTAAAATGAGCCAATCACTGACACCCCCGCGAAAGACGCGCTGAGAACAGCGGGAACTAGGGAGGCTAGTTGGACGCTGAAGCCAAGAGAGTCAGTCGGGCTGCAAACACAGTACAGGTCGGGTCACGGAAGAGTGGTTGAGTGTTTTATCGGAAGAAGCCGCGAAAGTGCGCGAATAACCGGGAGAACTTCGAGATGGCTACGCAGCGGATACCTAGACCTCCGTGGAGTCGCCCTAAAGTGTATTAGGCCGTGTTTTTCTTTTTATATTCATCGATAATCTTGTAAACCTTGGTAAGAGGGTGGTCTTCTACTCCAACTATGTGCTGACGACCAACCCATACCGACCTTGACGACCCAAGCCTGACCCGGTACATCCATCATCGTATATCTACGATGGAAACTCACCAAGTATTTCTTCCTACCCTAACGCCGAGAGGTATTTCTCCTAAATTCTTTTAATTTAATCATCCATCGCTTCCATTGTTCCCACGCTTCCTATGGCAAGTCTGCCAATCCTAGGCCTGCGACCACGGCTATTTCACCACTCGCACGCAAGCTACTTCAGCGTACAGAGTCGGTAAGCCCTCCCCTTCGTCGCCTGTGTTCCTGTCTGCGATCCAGAAGACGTCCAGGAGTTGTGGACCCAAGCCTACGCGTCGCCAGGAGAGCGCCAATGCGCGAAGACGCCGACGCGAAGCCAATCGCGCCAACTTCGCCAAATCGCCATCTTTGCTCGTCGTTGTACGCGCAATGACGCCACGTCAAGCCATCGGAACGGCAGATCGTTGAGTACAACATTAAAATTATTGTTTACTAACCTGTATAACCTGTAACTGTTTTTTCTATGTCAATAATTCTGCATAATTTGGGGGAAACTGGATCCAGTAGTTAAATGCATCATTTTGCCATGTCTGTACTGCCATATGCTTACTATTTCACAATACATGGTTGAATTCGATTTAAATTCTTGCCCATCAGATGCATGTGAAACCCGCTACTCCTCCTATCATATTAGAAAATTCACCACCTTTAAGAAAATATGCAGTTTTCAAATCAAGCATGCTAGCTAATAAGTAGTGTAGTCTTGAGCCGCTGGAAGTGGTGCCGCACAGCGCCACCTGCGCAGCCAAGCAGGAAGGCTGGGTGCTTTCCCCCCCTCTGTCGCCCGAGGGTCAGAGTCGAGGAGATCTGCCGCTGGGGGTGACAGGCCTCGAGACGTCGTCTGTTTGCCACCACCACTACTTGCCTTGAGTGTGTCTCTAGTTCGATTATAATTTATTAACGTAAGTTAATTGGCGCCCAATTTAGTAACAAGAGTCTTTTTGTTTACATAAAATATAAATTTCTGACAAATTTATCGAGTGTTTAAAAATATTCGTCTTTTAGAGCTAGCCGGTTGGGGGATCGCCGGATCGGTTTCAAAGTATTTGAGGGCAATACAGGCCTAGGCCTAGCTATTGTTGCACATGCACCAATAGATTCCATTTTAACTAGGCCTACCTCCTCATTGCTGGGGTCTAGGCTTATTTATGTACTCTTGGATGGGTAAAAACCCAATAAAATCTATAAGAAGCCATTTATCCCAGGTGATAATGCTTATCTGTACACTCTACAAGAGTGGATAATAAACCCTCCAAACCAATTTTACGGGCACTTAGGTTAAATTGTGTATGCAAAAAAAATTCGACTGCGGCGAATTTGCCTCCGGCGGCTGGGGCTTCGCCCCGGACCCCGGTTTTCCCACGCATCGTCCCTGGCTCCTAACTTTCTTCCCTGGCTCCTACATTTTCAGATATTTTTCAACCCCTGAGTTATATGTTTGTTCCATGTTAGGTTTTCATCTACAAAAATTCCTAAAAATTCAACGTCCGGTACCCTTGAAATGGTATGGTTAACACTGCCGTTTACTTGAATTGTTAGTTCTTGAATTGGTTCTAAATGTCTTGATTTTTGTGTAGAATGAAAGTGGATTAGTTTAGTTTTTGACGAGTTTGAGATTAGGCCTAACTTATTACTACTTGGAAACCAATTTAGCCTATAGTTGTCGTTGCCTTTTCTATTGCTTTTGAGATGATGGTAGGAAGTCTGGTAGGGCTAGGCCTAGTAGTAGTTCTTCTCTGCTGTTGACTCATTGTCGGTGGCAGGTAATTCCTTCATATTCGGTGGCAGGTAATTCCTTCATTTTCCTCACTTCTCATTCCCTCATTTTCATTTCCATTTCCACTTCGCTATCAACTCCCTTTTCTCTTCTCCTTCTTCCCCTCATCCATTTGCTTCACTGATCATCTTCCTTTTCACTTCTCCTTCTATTCCACATTCGAGCAAGGCCTCTTCTTAATTACTTCCTCATGCCGTTTGATTCTCTCTCAATCAATAACACTCCCCTCAGTCAGTATTTACCTTTGGCAGCAGCTTAATAGATTTCTTGAACCCAGCCAACTTTTTGTCCCCCACTATCCCCTCAGAAAGGCCATTCCAATCCACCACTGTCCTTGCAAGGAAGGTGTTCTTTCCCACATCTGTGGCCCATATACCTCTCTCATACTTCCATGAGTGGTCCCTTCTAGCTATATAGCTAGCCTTCCTTAACTGCCCGTTCATCTCACCCCACCCCTCATGTGCCCTGGACACCCTATACATCTTACCCAGTCTGTCCATTCTTCTCCTATCTTCAAGCGTCTCCCATCCAAGTTCCCTTACCATACCCTTAACACTGTCATATGTCCTTACTAGTTGTCCATTAATCATTTCCTCCTTCCCCCAATTATTTTTATTTGAGCACCCTTCTCGCAGCTCTTTCTTGTACTGCCTCAATTTCTCTAGTTTCTCCCTTCCTGTATGGATCCCATATTGCCCCAGATATTCAACAACCGGTCTAACTAGGGTTTTATAGGCATGTCCCTTTAGAGCCTTACTTGCACCTTTCAAAGTCCGCATAACAAAATTTAGGCACCTAAACCCTTTCTTGGATACTTCCTTTACTTGCTCCACCCAACTAAGCTTGCTCTGCAGCCATACTCCCAGGTATTTTATTCTCTCTACCCTCTCCAGTAATTTCCCCATTAACGAGTAGCCTGTGCCCAAACCCACTTCCCCCCTCCTCCTCGTAAATCTAACCCATTTACATTTTCCCACATTGAGGCTCATTTTGTTTCCATTCACCCATTCACCAAAAATTATCAGGTCATGTAACAATTCATTTGAGTCCCCCTGGTTCCTTACAATCCTATAGATTACACAATCGTCAGCGAACAGTCTAACCTTCGCTCCCATTCGGTCCGCAATGTCATTAATGAATATTGCAAACAACAATGGTCCCAATACGCTCCCCTGCGGCACCCCTGAGGTGACTTCCACTTCTTCCGATAACTCCTCTCCAACCCTTACTCTCTGGCTCCTATCTTTTAGAAAGCCTTTAACCCATCTGTTTACCCACTGATCCTCAATAACTTCTTCAAGTTTTCCTAACAACCTATCATGTGGAACCTTATCAAACGCCTTTTCAAAAACGATGAACACTGCATCCAGCTCCACAGTCTCACCCTTGTCCAATGTTTCCCCTATGTCCCCAACAAGCCCTAGCAGTTGCGTCTCACACGAGTACCCTCTCCTGAACCCATGTTGGCTTTCCTTAAGCCATCCTTTCTCCTTGATAACCTCCTTAATATAGTCTCCAACTATCCTTTCCATAATCTTCGATCCTACCGAGGTAAGTGATATTGGTCTATAGTTCCCTAGTTTCCCCTTCTCCCCTCCCTTGTGCACAGGAATCACTATGGCCTCCTTCCAGGCAGTGGGGACCTCCCCTCGTTCTAATGAATCCTGTATTATTAGGCACATGTACATGGAGGTTTCCCTCATAGCCAACTGCAGGAAATCAATAGTGAGTCCATCATTTCCAGGAGCCTTTCCCCTCTTAAGTGAGGCAATTACCTTTGTTACCTTCTCTACATCAACTTTAATTCCCTTAATTCCCCTATCACCCCTATCATTCCTTCTCACCCCTTCTTTCTTCTGAAAGACCTCCGCATAATAATTATTCAAAGCCTCAGCCTTTTCCTTGTTTCCCACTAACAGCTACCATTATCTCCCCTTTAGAACTCGTAAATCTCTTAAGCCTTTTTTCCCCCTTACATATCTAAACATCCTATTCCAGCTTCCCTGTTTGTCCTTCTCATCAAGCATATTGACATATGCTCCTCCCACTTTACTCTTTTGTTTCTTATGAGATCCCTTTAGGGATCTCATAAGAAACCTACCGGTACCTAAGCGTTGGTTTGTTGCAGTAGGGCCTCCCGGTACCTATTTTAATGATAATAAAAATCGATTTTGCTCGAAAAAATTATTAAAATTAGACGACCCTCCACCGAGGAAGTTCTAACAAAATCTCCTAGGTCTAGCAGTAGACTACGAGATAGCCCGCTTGGCCTAGGCTGACGTGTAGGGCCTAGGTCTAGAAGCAAAGAAAACAAGTGAAATTTACCGTAGGCTAGGCCTAGTACAAAGGAATGACAGATGAAGAGGAGAAGAAGGAGGAGACCGATTGAATGATCTACAGCAACAGGGAAATAGGCAACAAACGTAGCCTAGGTAGGCCAACAAGTACTGGGCCCAAGGTAGGCTAGGCTAGGTCTAGGGAGCTACATAGCCTTAGGGCTTGGTCCCCAGGCCTAAAGGACCACCTTGGACCACCAATGCTTCCCGTATTGTTCGATTCTTTTAAGAATTTCCGACACTTAAATTTGAAATTTAACAATACAATTTCGTATCATGTTATCCCATACTTGCAGCGAACGCTGTTAATTTCTAGCAGATGAAAAAGCACCGCACGCGATCGAGGAGCACCTGCTGTGCAAGTTTTTTAAATTAAAAACTTGTTGAGCTTACCAGCTTTCTTCTTCTTTTTCTTCTTTTTTTTCTTCTTAGAAGCTTCATCAGCACCATTTTCGCCGACAACATCAGCTATTTCTTCCACATTTCCTTCATCAAGAGATAATTTCTCCTCGGATTTACCCACTTCGTCCAAAACAGCAGCCATTTTTAGGTTAAGTTCGCCAACTCCCCGAACAATCCCACAGCCTGCTCACAGTCTTGTCACAGCCCGCTAAACTCAAGAAAACCGCGAAACATGAAATCTTACCTGCAGATCACTCAACGTCAACAGGTATGGTACGCTACTACATTTGGTGCTAATACTGCCGACTCTCCTTCATTCGTGTTTTAAAAAGATTTATCTAAAATAATTCCAAATTATAAGAGAATTATTGTACCATTCATGTAAATGATTTCTTTAATCAACGCTTTAGTCAAAGATTAGTCTGCTTTTATTTGGAAAAGTTATACAAATAAACAATTACATAATTCGTTGATTGATTGATTAAATATTGCTTAACGTCTCATATTAAGCACTTTAGCTATTCGAAACGATGAGTGGCGATTGATGAGGATGAAGTATGTACAGAACGGAGGAGGGGAAACCTGGTACCGGCACGTAGCCTACTCCTTTCGAAAAGTACAGAGGGGACAAACGGCTTAACGTCCCATCCGAAAGGACGGTGTAACTTTGACAGTCATAGGTTCCTCCACTAACCCGGACTGCCAAAGCAGACGTCGAGGAGAACGAAGCCGTTACACTAACTTTTGAACCCTCCATCTGCTCTAACCAGCGGTATAAGTGAGTTTCAGGATAGAGCGGTCACCCACTCATCCCTGACCACGCCCGATTCTGCTTAACTTCGGTGTTCGAGTGGGAACTGGTTCAACGACCTCGGCTAAACCGCTGGCAGCACGCAATTTGTGAATGCACATAGAGAGCACAACTAAATGTCAATTATATTTCAAAATATACCCCTGTCTCATTCAATGATTCTCACTTAGATAGATAACTCAGGTATTTTTCTCGCTACCCTGTCTCATCGATTGGGAGCAAGCTATGATAGATTACCAGTCCGCTTCGCGAACGCTTTTTCCAGCCGCGTTGATGGATGAGCTTTTTTGGTTGAATATTTCTGTCCAATGGTTACTCAATTTTTTGTATGCGTGGGATCATATAAATTTTCAAGTTCCATTGCAAAATTATAATATTAATTCTTAAATCAGGATAATTTTTATCAAAAAAGTTCATTCATGAGATATATTTCTGCTATTGTACCCAAAAAGGTGGCAGGTCTAAGTTCAGAGATTTTGAAGGTCCCCTCCAATTTTTATCAAGATCGGGTATGACGGTTTGCCCGGTAGAGAGCAAACAGACATAAAAAAAACACACCCAAACTTTTTTCTCTGGGTAAGTGAAATTGAAGTCTTTGCTTTGCTCATCCAATTATGTGAAAAATTATTATTCTCATTGAGAGAAGAGGTTCATGCGTACAACGTTGAACTCCAATTCGGGAGGTCACGAACTTGAATCCCACCACTGGCAATCGCGACTGCAAGTTTGTCTTCAGCCATTGCCAATTTAATAAACCTGCACTACTGTAGGACACTTATTATTGGGATTAGTGGAGAATAGATTAGAGTAGTGTTTGAAGGGATTATTGTCAAAGAAAAAAAATCTTCAACCAAGAAGAAAACAGTATTTGAACCAACCTTGGATCCTGTGAATGACCTATATCTATTATTATTGTTATTTTGTGTTAGGCCCTACTTGTAGATTATGAAAGTAGAAATGACAAGAGATATAACTCTTTTTATAAATTATCTTATCTCCAATATTTTGGGCAAGCATCAATTTTAAAAAGATTTAGTTCAAAAACTGGCCGGCAACCATGATGTGAAGCCATTTCTGTCAATAGTATTTATTGTCATACTACTCTCAAATTTGAGGTCAAAATAGAGGTGTGGCCATAACAGCTTATAATACAATAAATGTAATATGGCAAGTGCAAAATGCTAAAACAGTAATACTAAGTAGTAAGAATAGGCCTACTGATATTATGCAGACAACAGTGAGATTAATAACAAAGAAGTCCTTCCAGAACATAAAAAATTTAATTATTTATAAATTGGCTAGAAAATGTTTTTAAGAACAAATATTGCATATCAATAAAATTAACAAAATTTAAGAATATGAATGAACCAGTAATGAAAATGATGATTGGGGCACATATTGGTTAGGTGGAAAACTTGGTTATCTTAGTCTGAAGAAAAATATTTCAGTTATTGCTTCCCCCCCCTTTTTCCCTCATGTTGAATTATGTAGGTAAGTGTACCAGACAATTGTACATTACTATCATGACAAGATCACATGATCTCTATCAAGACAAAAAAATCTCAATTAAATTCAGACTTCATTAATATGAAATTGTATAATAAATAACCAACTTCTATAAATAAAGATATCACAGATTTACGTACCTTTAAATATAGCATAAAATCATTTCTTTCCGCTAAAACCTCCTATAGTATTAATGGAACTATTTAATGGATGAAGTTTTGATTCATAAACCACTAAGTAATATAATTATTTGATTTTATACGTGTAAGAAGGTTGTTATTTTGTACTGTTAATTCTTGTATCGTTTTGAGGATTGTTTAATTTGTTTATCGATGTTAAATTGACTGTCATTCAATATGCATTTTAAATAGGCTCCACTATAATTTTGTTTTTGTAATAATTTTTTGATATATTATGATTGTACGATTGTGAAGGAATAAATGAAATGGAAATGAAGGACAGTATTTTAGCGAGGAAAAAAGGGAAAATATACAAAAAATGCAAATCAGTTGCAATTGTAGAGAGTAATTATTAAGAATGAACAGTCAGGATTAATACTCTTAGGCACCTTCGCCTTTCTTCCCTCGACGGAATCCATGCCAACCTCTTCGTAATCCTTCTCGAAGAGCGGCAGATCCTCTCGAGCATCAGAGAACTCTCCCTCCTCCATCCCCTCCCGAGTACCAGTGTACGAACGCACGCTGGCGTACAGCAGGTCGAACTTGTGATCCAGACGGGCCCAGGCTTATGCGATGGCCCGTAGGTTGACAACCATGCAGACGCACGTTGCACTTGGCAAGATCACCACGGGAACGACTGTCGGGGGCTGGTAAGTTGATACCGACTTGAAGCCGGTGGGACACCAGTCGACAAACTGGATGGTGCGCTTCTAGTCTTGATCGTTGCTATGGAGCGTTCACGGTCCTTGGGCAAACGTCGCCACGGTAACAGCATGGCAGAGTGCCATGACTTTCCTATGACGGGCGATCGCACTTCAGCATCTGGTTGGCTGGATCGAAGCAAGCATTGGTGATCTCACCAAACAGAAAGTTGCTCGTGGGTATGCCTTCTCTGCGGAAATGACGCGAGCGTAGGTGACAGGGGAAGTGTATACGGGGGTAGGGAACCAAATGGTCTGGAATTCTGTGAGATCTACGTTGAGGGCGCCGTCGAAACGAAGGGAGGGGTGATTAGCAGGCACACGGATCGCAATCAGTCGTTTGAGGTTGGTGTAGGTGGGGACGCCGATGTCCAAGTTACGCCGGCAGATGTCGTAGATGGCTTCGTTGTCGCACATGACCGCGCAGTCGGAATGATCGAGCGGTAGTATGGGTGGTTTCAGGATGGAGTTGTACGGGTCAACGACAGCAGTAGAGTACCTGAGAACAAGAGAATTTTAATTTATTAGCAACTTACAAGTCCAAGGGAACAAGTAGCCACAAGATACAGCTGTCCCGTCCATCCACATTTTGCTTACTAAATAGTCAACGTGTCCAAGGACTAAAATATACAATTCAAAATAAAACTTGCTTCGCAGCAAATACCCCGATTATAACAAGTTGACCAAGGTCATTGATTATTGACCGCTAAAACGATGCAATTGACTTATTTTCATCACTCGTAGACATGGTTCCAGATTATGTGTTAATCCTAATTCCTAGCGGACAAGTTTAGAAAGTTATCCAAACAGTACCTTTTATTCAGGCCTTTAGTGAAACAAAATCAAGGGGAAAATACTGGGATGGATCAGTTACCTGTGGAGCTGGGTAGATGGCAAACTCCAACTTGCTCTTCGTGCAGTAGTCAACGGACAGACGCTCCACAACAAGCGATCTGAAACCCGATCCGGTGCGCCTCGAACTGAGTGGAAGATGAGGAATCCTTGAAGTAACTGTGCATTGGTGGCCACGCCATTTTCGGACTCGGTCCAGGCACCAGATCAAAAATCTCCTTGCCGATGGTGTAATGACCACGAGCGTAGTTGTGGCGGCATCCGTCCTTGCGGTGATCAGCGTTCGGGGTGGGAAGAGTTGGCGGTAGGTGCCGGTTCGGACCTCGTCCACACGGTGGGCTCAAGGTCGACGATACTGCCCTAGGAACATGTTTGCCGGCCCCAGTTTCGCTGAAGAAGGTGTTGAAAATGTCATCGCCACCCCGATGGTCTTGTCTGAAGGCATACTGGCCATCGGGCTGGATTCCATGCTACAGGCAATACAATTCACAGCAGCATTGCGATCTGGGTACCCGCTGGCCCAACGTGGATAGAGATAAACCACGCTGTGAAAGCAGCAATAATAATATTTAATTAGTTTGCAAAAAACTAAACAGGGCACTTAATGACACATGTGCTAGGACTCACGATATATGGATAGATTCTTTCGGAAAATAACATCCGAAGGCTTCACCAATTTTTTTGGAATTTATAATCTAGTACAGGGTAGCCGCAAGGCATGATAGCACATACTTGAGGAAGAAAATTTATGAACAAGTTTCATTTTCCTCGAACTTTTAAGGAATGCAATACTCTTACAAGTCAGGTGTTGCCAGGTAAACTTTTAAAGGAGTTCTTTAAAATTGTTCCCAGTTAACAAATAGGCCTAGGCCTAACACTTGCGATAATTTGATCATTAAAGCTGGGCATTCTGTAGCGGATCGCCACGACGTGGCGTGGATGAAGTTTTCAGCCAATCAGCGAGGCTCAATTCCCAGCCGAGGACAGGATTCATTGACTTTGACAATATTCAATTTTCTTTGTCCGGATAGCCACGCTCCGCGGATGCAGCCAATAGGAATCAGAAAATCTTCATATATTCATGGTGATGTATGAAGAACATAACCTAAAACCATGACGTCTCTATGGAACGAACGAAGCGATACTTCATCACAAAGGAACTCTGATTCAACCAGTATATATAAAAATAAAGGCTTTTCACGTGTATAAGGTATTGTGTTAAAATTAAAATAAAATGGATGAATATTCGGGAAATCCCGCGGATGGCACCGCCCAGGGTATCAACGGGTGAAATCAAAAAAAGTAAAGAATCCCAAGCCTCGCCGCGCACATCCGCAACTGAAATCCAGCTTTATGAAGAGCTCACTGGCGTAGGAACCGGGGTGGGTAGGGAGGGGGGGGGGGGGCATTGTGGGGCAAAACTTACGTGAGGCAAATATTAATCCAGAATTTATGTACCGGTAGTAAATCATGCACTCACTTAGGCCTATACAATTTTCATACAGGTACCTTGGTAAACGAATAAATTTGCCAGCTTTGTCATTAGGGCATACATAAAAAAAATTAGAGTTGAAATTTCCTAAAATGGGCCACTTCCCATTCATTTTTTTAGTTTTTGGACCGCAGATAAATTGCAGTAATTATCGTTTTACAGAGTCCGCAAGCAGTTAAAACATGACGAAATAACTGTGTATGGTGAAAATTTTCGAAAGGGCCTCCGGCGGCTGGGCTTACCCAGACCCCAGCTGCCACCAAAAATCTTCTAATGGATGTGCCCCCCGCAACTTTCAAAACATTCCTATGCGCCTGAGTAAGATAATGAAGATTCATAACAGTGCAGGTATACGGTATGCTGCCAAGTCTGCACATCTGTGGTTCAAGTAATACAGAACTTTTTAGAATTAGGTGTAAAAGGAACTTGACTTTATAAGTTATTTTTAAATGATGAAATGCTTGTTTTAAAAGTGCATCTTCAAAAAAAACTTCCGCGCATAGGGCTTTGTATGAAATAAAGGGGATACTCAAAGCCTAAACCAAGGCAATTTGGCCCAAAAGCGAGGCACTACCGGTAAACCAAAGGGACTAGGCCCTAGCTTGGGATCAAGTAAAATTACAACATCTCCCAGGCGGGATTCAAACCCACATCCCTTGGAGTCAAACACATTCAAAACACAAACTTTGCCTTAAAGAGACTAGGTAGTGGGCACTCTGTCGCTAAGCGGGTCCAACTTTCAAAACCAACTTTCAAACCACACTTTTTACCCAATAAAATCAATGAAAAAACAATACAAATTAAAATAAGTTAATATGAAGTATGGTATAGTGGAGTAATAATAGTAAACACCTCGAATTACACGAAATAATGTCCAAATTAATTGACATTATTGAACATGAACGTCGTCTCACTCTGATCAACGCTCCATTTGGATTTTGGCTAGTCATTGTCATGTACTAGAGGTTGTACCAACCTTTTTGCGATATTGTGGTTATTGTAATAAGTAATTTATAAATATGTTCGTGTTATGTAAAGAAACAATTAAATAGTAAAATAGCACGGGGGTTTGGGGCGGAGCCCCCGACGGGTTCCAGGGGCGAAGCCCCGGCGGGGCCGGGGGCTGGCCCCCCAGAAACAGAATGAGGACAAACAAACAAACACGACAGCGACCGCAGGACAAACAAAAACGGACAGAATTAAACGTAAGTTTAGTGTGGTTGGTTGGTACGTCGGTGAATGAGAGACTTTGCTAAAATGGCGCCGTGATCAACTAATAACAGTGAAATTAGTCTGTGAAGTAATATGTGTTCACCTATGTAATTGGTAATTTGTTGCAAAGTGTAATTGATAATAAATTGTTGGATATTGAATTTTTACACATTTCATTTCTAATTGTAGAGGTTTTCCATTGATGTAATTGCGAAAAATGGGTGGTTGAAAGTTGGACCCGCTTAGCGACAAGAGTTCCGGTTAGTGTTGGTGGGGCGGGGCGTGAAGGTTTTTGTTGGCGTGTTCATTTGGTCCCCCCAACACGCTTCGCCCCCCCCCCCCCCCCAAAACACCTATTTTTTTGGCGGCGGTAACGGGAGTTTTAGTTTGCACTAAAAAATACGAAAACGAAAGCAGGCAAAAAAAATTCTCAGAAAAGGTTTAAATGAGAAGTTTGGCTCGATCTTTTTTTACCTTTTTTACGTCAAAACCACAAGTTTTTGCAAGCTGACGCCGGGGCCAAAGGGCCCAAACTTTCTGCAGCAGTTGCCACGCCCGTTAAGAAAATTAAGATATACAGTGGTTTTACACCATTTTAACCCGATTCTAGTAGGAATATAAGGAACCAACTAAGCTAACCTAAGCCTAGGCCTCTAAAGAATTATTTGCTCAAGGCTCAGAGAAACTTTTTTTTCAACTGACATTTGACGAGCAGACCGGCAAGGCAGGCCTCCAACCGTTTTTTTTGCTATTTGAGCCGGCTAAACCCATAGAGAAATTTTAATTTCTACGCCAAAAAATTTGCAAATTAATTTGACAGAATTGTAAATCACCATTTTAATAGTATTTTATAAGTAATTAAGAAGATTCAAATTTCGACAGAGAAAGCAAGGACTCTCTTCTCGGAAACGAAACTGCTAGAATGACCGCTAGCCGGCGCCCCAAATGTATATATACTTGCTGTGACGTCACATGTCAAGCCCCCCCGATTTTGGTTCAATTTGTTCGAATGCCAGGTCAAAGACTAGCCAATCAAAAGGGCGTTACAACACCCAAAAAAGTAAAGGCGGGCGATATGAAAACCCCAACAGGCGCGCCAGACTGCCTACGTCGGCATTTTTTACTCAAATTCCGTATTAGGTCATACAAAATTTTCTGAAAACGGTTGCGGACTATGTACGTTCAAGTATTTTATTACGTATTTTTAAATGCTATATTTTTTTGCACCCTGAAAGAAAACTGTTTTTTTTTTTATTTTTACAGAAAGCAACATTACTTTTTTTTAAACTGTCATCTGTCAAATGTCATCAATCGTTCCAAAATTAAATATCGAATACGTCGTCGTTGTAGAAAGTGGTTTGCTTACTCTTTAAGTTATGGTAAACATAGAATTTCCCGGAAAAGCCACAAGATTCATAAACTTGATTTTTTTTCTGTGTTGATTGTAAAGGGTTTTGCGCTGCTGGTGAGCGAGGGCGTGGGTTTGGGTGGTCGGATATCATAGCGAAAAAAAGTGGGGGTACGCCGCCTGACACACAGCCAGGCCACCCCCCGTGAAACACTTGGATACCCATCCTTTAAACCAAGCGCGTGTTAGGGGGCCCGGCCATTTTCTAGATATTATTTTCGGATATAGATAAAACAATAATATCATTACACTTTTGTAAAAAGTTACATTTTATGACCCAATGCAGTGGGGGTATCAAGAAGGGCAAGGGGGGGGGGGGGGGGCTCGAAGGGCTTGCCCCCCCGAAAACCCGCTAAAACATTCTGCAAATCGCAAAATAAAATTTTCTATTAATTTTTTTTTTCCACATCTTCTAAAAAGCACAAAACACTTAAAAATACGCTTAAAAAAAAGCCAGAGCGCTATTTAATCGTTGAATCGTTGGGACAAAAAGGGTCCGAATATTCCGTACGCCAATGCCCCAAAGGTAGCATAATTCCCTTTTGCTTAGGGATGTGAAATAAATTGATTTTTTTGGGCCCCCCCCGTTTTTTGGATGAGGAATTTTGGGCATTGAGCTGCCCCGTGTTGTGTGGGTTTCTGTTTTTCTGTAAAAAACATTACTAAATTTAAAATTTTTTAAATTAAAATTTAAAATTAAACAAAAAATTTACTTAAATTTTTAAATTTTTTTAAATTTTCGTATTTTTAAAAAAAAAAAAATCGTAATATTTAAATTTTCTAAGAAAATAATTATTCGATTGCGCACAAATTTTACAGAAATATAAATTCATAAAATTTAAGGTTTTTTGTGAAAAATCATTACAAACGGATAAAGCATGTAGGTGTTATAAGTGAATGAATGTTTTTTTTAAAACGAAAAAAAACGTAAAAAATTTCGATTTTCATGAAAATAATTTTTCGATTACGCTCATAAACGTGGCAAAACTTTTCAAAAAGTACAATCACAAAACGGAAAATTTTTTTTTCAAAAAGTAAGGCAGCAATCTCAAATTCGTGTACATGTTTTGCATTTTTAATCTCTTGATCTAATTGATTCTTCAATCGAATTCCACTATAAAATATTGAATGCATTGATCGAGTATTGTTCCTTCTAGTTACTTGTAGGTGCATATAATTTTTGGGTTTATTGGCATGGTGTGTGTTGCTAGTTCATGTTCGCTCGGCCGACTTACACCACAGTTGTTCACAATTCTGGTTTGTTGTCAAGGAAGCGGAAACATAGGACTCTGCAGTAACACTTTTCAAGAAATTATTTTTAAATGAATTTGAAATATTTAGTAGATTTTCAGGTTTTTAGATATAGATATAGATTTCGATTTCGATTTAGATCCTGGCTGATACATAAACATATCTAGGGCGACGGTCGTTCGCCCGCAGCCAAGCGCACGCGACTTCTAGAAGGCGATGGATGACTAACTCGACCCTGTTTACTCCGACCCGAGTTGGGGGTTTTCAGCTATCTGCATTCAAAATCTTCTACGTAGGGGTGTCCATGTATTAACTAGGAAAAAAGCTTAAGTCCCGCCGCGTTGTTGGATGAGCGTAATTGGTGCATTGAGCTGCCATGTTGTTATGCGGAATTTTCTGTTGTTTTGTAAAAAAAATTATTACTAAGTTCAAGGGTTTTTTAAATTAAATTTAATTAAAATTTAAAAAAAAACTTAAATATAATTTTTTTTAATTAATCATAATTTTAAAAAAAGAAAAAAATCGAAAATTGCGATTTTTATAAGAAATAATAATTCGATTGCGCTCAAATTTCACACGAATATATAAATTCATAAAATTAAGGTTCTGTGAAAAAATCATTACAATAGGATAAAGCATGTAGGTGTTATAAGTCAAAAAATTGTTTAAAAAAGAAAAAACCCGCAAATTTTATTTCATGAAAAATAATTTTTCGATTGCGCTCAAATTTCACACGAATATCTTAGTTCATAAAATTTAAAGGTTCTGTGAAAAAATAATTGAAATCGGACAAAGCATGTAGGTGTTATAAGTCGAAGAAATTTTTAAAAAATCGAAAAAAAATCGTAAAATTGCGATTTTCATGAGAAATAATTTTTTAGATTGCGCTCAAAAACGTGGCAGTTCTAAGTTCAGAGATTTCGAAGGCCCATAAAATTTCATGGCAATTGGAGTATTGGTTTAGCCGGAATCGTGTTAACAAACACACAAAAAAAAAAAAGAAAGAAAGAAAAAAAAAAACATGGATTTTTTTCTCCAGTGTAGTGAAATGTAATCTTCGCTTCGCTCATCCAAATTATTGTAATATGCTTCATTTCATTGACAACAGTTATACTATGTAAAGTTTCAGATACGTCAGTTTCTTACCGTCGAGCGAATAGCTATGTGCCAACTGCCAAATGTGTCCTATTCCTTAAGATTTTCTTTAGGGCTGAGGAAAAGTCGTAATATTCAGTCATGATTAGCCTCCAGATTGTTATATTCGCGTGTTTCAGCTATGCATCAGTCCACATGGTTTGTACTTGTGTGTGGTTAGGTGCGGAAAGAAATGCGCATTGAGAAGCCCACATCGAGCGTTTACCCAGCACAGCTTTCCGTGAGTAGAGTATAGATAGGGGAGTGTCGAAGCCGGGGGTCGAACCTGCAATGCGCAACATCTTACCAACATGTCTAGACTAGACTCTGGCCCTCACGATGGGCCCACGCGGTGTTTTAAAGACGGACAATTCGCTAATTATTTATTTATTTCTTAATTATTATTATTTAACGTCTATCCTATTCAGTTAAAAAACTGATTTAAAAATTTGAAATACAAATAGTACAACAACAATGTTTTAAAATTAAAAGTTAAAACACAATGATTTTGGTAACAAATTCAAAAAGGATATTAAATTCAAGAAATGAATGAACTAAATAAAAAAGGGGGAAAAAGAAAAGAGAAGAAAGAGAAAGAAAGAAAAAAAGAAAGGAAAAAAAACATTATGTCAGCTGTACTTTTGCGCCTTGTTTTTGTTCTTCTACTAAACGAAAATATGTTGTCGAGATCAAAACCATTTTTCATGGATAATTTCGCCATTACCATTTTTACAGCTCAATTATTATTTATTTATTATTTATTTAACGTCTATTCTATTCCGTTATAAAAACTGATTTACAAAGGAGGACAACTAAATAAATCTAATAATACAGATGCAGAAAGTACAAAAATCTACATTTAAGTACATATCTAAAATAGTAGCATTACAACAACAATGCATTTAAACACTAGGAAAACGCTTAAGTCCCGCCGCGTTGTTGGATGAGCGTAATTGGTGCATTGAGCTGCCATGTGTTATGCGGATTTTCTGTTGTTCTGTGAAAAAATCATTACAAAGTTGAAGATTTTTTTTAAATTAATTTAAATTAAATAAAAAATAAACTTTAATTTTTAATTTTTTTAATTAATCGTAATTTTAAAAAGAAAAATCGTAAAATTGCGATTTTCATAAGAAATAATTATTCGATTGCGCTCAAATTCCACACGAATATATTAATTCATAAATTTAAGGTTGTGTGAAAAAATTATTACAATCGGTTGAAGCATGTAGGTGTTAAAAGTCAAAGAATTGTTTTAAAAAAGAAAAAAAACGTAAAATTTCGATTTTCATGAGAAATAATTTTTCGATTGCGCTCAAATTTCACACGAATATCTTAATTCATAAAATTATGGTTCTGTGAAAAAATCATTAAAATCGAATAAAGCATGTAGGTGTTATAAGTCAAAGAAATTTTTAAAAAATCGAAAAAAATCGTAAAAGTGCGATTTTCGTGAGAAATAATTGTTCGATTGCGCTCAAAAACGGGGCAGTTCTAAGTTCAGAGATGCCAAAGGCCTCCATAAAATTTTATCGCAATTGGGGTGGCGGTTAGGCCGGAATCGTGCTAACAAACACACAATAATACAGAAAAAAAAGAAAAAAAAAAAAAAAAAAACATTCCGGATTTTTTTCTCCAGTGTAGTGAAATGGAATCTTCGCTTCGCTCGCTACGCTCGCTACGCTCATCCAACTACAATTTTGTTAACTAGGAAAACGCTTAAGTCCCGCCGCGTTGTTGGATGAGCGTAATTGGTGCATTGAGCTGCCATGTGTAATGCGGATTTTCTGTTGTTCTGTGAAAAAATCATTACTAAGTTGAAGATTTTTTAAAAATTAATTTAAATTAAATAAAAAATAAACTTTAATTTTTAATTTTTTAATTAATCGTAATTTTAAAAAAGAAAAAAAATCGTAAAATTGCGATTTTCATATAAAAAAAATTATTCGATTGCGCTCAAATTTCACACGAATATATAAATTCATAAAATTAAGGTTCTGTGAAAAAATTATTACAATTGGTTAAAGCATGTAGGTGTAAAAAGTCAAAGAATTGTTTTAAAAAAGAAAAAAACCGTAAAATTTCGATTTTCATGAGAAATAATTTTTCGATTGCGCTCAAATTTCACACGAATATCTTAATTCATAAAATTATGGTTCTGTGAAAAAATCATTAAAATCGGATAAAGCATGTAGGTGTTATAAGTCAAAGAAATTTTAAAAAATCGAAAAAAATCGTAAAATTGCGATTTTCATGAGAAATAATTTTTCGATTGCGCTCAAAACGTGGCAGTTCTAAGTTCAGAGATTTCGAAGGCCTCCATAAAATTTCATTGCAATTGGAGTATCGGTTTAGCCGGAATCGTGCTGACAAACACACAATAATACAGAAAAAAAAAGAAAAAAAAAGAAAAAAAAACATTCCGGATTTTTTTCTCCAGTGTAGTGAAATGGAATCTTCGCTTCGCTCGCTACGCTCGCTACGCTCATCCAACAAATAAAAATGATATTAAAATGTATTTAAATGAATAAAAAAAATATAAAAAGGGTGGGGAATGAAAAGAAAAAGGAAAAAAAGGAAAAAAGGAAAAAAGAAAAAAAGAAAAAAAAAGAAAAAAAAAAAAAAAAAAAAAAAAAAAAAAAAAGAAAGAAAAAAAACATTAAAAAAGAAAAACGAAAAGAAAAAAAAATGATTTATTAGACGATCCCACTCAAACGAATATGAGGTTTGCCAAAAATCAGGAACAGCAAATCAGGGAGTATAATAAAAAAAAAACTTTCGCGGAAGAAACCACCGAACGCGAATCTTTATTCTTGTGTTCAATCTTCATTTTTGTGTTCAAATCTTGATTTGATCTTGTTCTTGTTTAGTTCAAAAAATCTTGACTCTATAATATATAATTATATCAGATATATAATTATTTAAAATTGTTCATGTCAAAAACTGATCACAGCAATGATACAGCAATGATAACATTACGTGTAGTAGAATATTATCATAGACATCCCATAGGCTATAATTGCCTACTATAGGTGTTAAGATATCTATGAATATTATATATATATATATATTTTATTATCCTTGCAAATATGTGGTTACATGGTGGCAAGTTCCTAAAATTAACATTTTAAAATTGTACAAAAATATAACATTCACATTCATTTTTCTTCATATCTTATATTACATCTAAGACACCATCATCAAAGCAACATCAAACATCAATGAAATCAAATCTACATCAGATCCAAATCAATATCCTCCAAACACCTTCTAAACATTTTTACCGAGGATTCCTCAACAGCTGCTGCTGGCAATTGATTATTATTATTAATTAATATGTAACATGTTGTTACGACTATCTCTGTAAACTGTAAAACATTTCGTCTACGGTTGGCCGACTATGTTATCAAGGTCTCGTATTATCAGTGCAGTACCTACGGAGCTAATCTAGAGGATAACAGTGAAATAACGAAAAAGTGGGGGGGGGGGGCGTTCATGTCTCTAATTGCCTCGTGTTCTTAGAGGTATTTTCACACAGAACTTGTTGTATTTATAGAAGAAACAGAAAATGAGATGCGCCAGTTAAAGATTTACCTGGTGTTCTTATTATCTTATTTAACTAGAAAGCTTCGCAAACGCTTTTTCAGGCGCGTTGGTTGGATGACGTAATTGTTTTAAAACGAAAAAAAAAAGCGTAAAACTTGCGATTTTCATAGAATAATTATTCGATTGACGCTCAAATTTTCGCACTCGAATATATTAATTCATAAACTAATGTTCTATGAAACTTATTGCAATCGAATAAACATGTAGTTGTTTTTTAGTCGAAGAAATTTTTAAAAGTTTAAAAAAAATCGTGAAATTGCAATTATCATGAGAAATAATTTTTTTATTGTGCTCAAATTTCACAAAACGAATATAATATTCAAAAATTAAGGTTCTGTGAAAAAATCATTACAATCGATTAAACATGTAGGTATTATAAGTCGAGAAATATTTTAAAAATATCGAAAAAAATCGAAGATTTGCGATTTCATTAGAAATAATTTTTTTTCGATTGCGCTCAAATTCACACAATATATTGATTCCAAAAAATTTGAATGTTCTGTGAAAAAATCATTACAGTCGATAAAACAGTAGGTGTTTATAAGCCGAAAACTTTTTTAAAAATCGAAAAAGTTGTAAATTTGCGATTTTCATGAGAAATAATTTTTCGATGGCGCTCAAAAACGTGGCAGTTCTAAGTTCAAAGATTTCGAAGGCCTCCAGAAAATTTCATCTCAATTGGAGTATCGGTTTATCGACCGGAATCGTGTTAACAAACAGCCAAAAACACAAAAAAAGGGGGAAAAAACAAAAACATTCCGAATTTTTTTCACCAGTGTAGTGAAATGGAATCTTCGCTTCTCTCGCTACGCTCATCCAATTAATATGATGGGAGAGTGGATGTGGAAAAACAAAACTTTATCGTAAGGACCGACAGTGCAGGCTCTCAGTGTAAAGCGCGCGACTTTGATTCGGGATGTCCAGGGTTCAAATCCCGTCGAGACCGGCAATCCTGACTGAAGGATTTTCCGAGGTTTTCCTCACTTGAATGCAATGCGCAATGTAAGGGTTTAAGTTTTCTTAAACAGCCCTTGGACATCCCTTCACAATTGTCCTAACCGCAACATATATACCTAGTTAGTTACTGAAAGGGGCATGCATTGCACCCTGGGCAGGCTTCCCACGAAAATCAAAATCATCATCGTAAGGTTGCCCGCTGTAGGGTACACGTCGGTTCGACTGAACTGAAGGAAACTTCGGTGGTGAGAATCGAACCCTCAACCTCTCGATATTCAGTCTCGCTTGTTCCACATGAGCTACCTCTGCATGTCGACATTATCGATGTGCAGGCCATGCGCCGCATTGTATTCTTTGTGTGCACTGCTGTGTGATGGGGGGGGGGGGATGTTACCGCACTCCCCTAACACTATACTATTCTCAGATCGTTTTCGGATTTTGCATTTAATAAATAACAAATCATTTTTGTGGGAAGCCTGCCCAGGGTGCGATGCATGCCTCTCTTCAGATGTCTATAACTAGGTATGTTGCGGATAGGACAGTTGTGAAGGGATGCCCGAAGACTTTTAAGAGGACTTAATCCCTTGCATTCCATAACGAATTAAGGAAAACCTCGGAAAAACCTTCATCATGATTGGCCGGTCTCGACGGGGGTTTTGAACCCTGGACCTCCCGATCAGATGTCGCTCGAGCCAACACTGAACTGCGGTTCGTAATTTTACATAGAATCCGCATTATGACAAAGCTTTGTTCCAATAACTTAGTTAGTTTCAATACCTACGACTATTTTTATTTTTATTTTAGATTTCTTATCCACAAATTCAAAACGAAAATGTGATTGTAAGTGATTAAAGTGAAAAATAACAAATGAACAAGGTTGTCTAGCAACAGGTGGCTTCTGAAATAAAAAAGATGTGTGTCGGGTCAGGGGAGCTGGTAACATGAGGTCTTGACCAGCTTTCACTGATTCTGGCTCCAGGTGACGTAATCGTGGTGGACATTGCTCAGATCGGCGACGAGGAGACTTGTTTTTAGCGCGGCACAATCCATCCACGAGCCGACCGTAGAAAGTGGAATCAAATGCAATGTGTTCACAATATTGTTTGTTATGCTAGCTCACTTTGGTAAACCTACAATACATTATTGTATGAGTATGGTAAATAACAAAGAATGAAGAAAGAAAGAAAGAAAGAAAGAAAGAAAAAAAGAAAGAATGAATGAATAAATAAATAAATTCAAATGCAAAAAAAATATATAACTTATTTGAACACAGGCCACATGCCCACATGACCTTGGCTCTAATCGTAAGAGTCGAGAAAATGGATCAAGTCCATCTCGCAAACATCAGCTGGTATATAATTACTAAGGAAAACGCTTAAGTCCCGTCGCGTTGTTGAGCGAGCACCGGTACGTGCAACACGACCCGAGTACGACATTCCCATAATGTTACATACCAATAAGTCTTTAAGGTCTTGACCGATGTAGCTGAAAATTTTAAAATAGAGCGATGTTGTACTTTGACTCTGCAAAATTCATAACGCTCGGAACATTTTGTTTTTTTTTTTAACTCAACGACCCGATTTTGTTCAAAAACTATACAGCAACCCGCATAGGTGGTATGTACTGCGTGCAAATTTCAGGTACAATCAGAGAACTTTGCGACCTGTACCGAAGCAGTAACAGAAAAAAAACAGACATTCGAACCATAAGAGTCAAGTGGAGACGCTCGCTACGCTCGCTCAATAAGAAGGGAGTATTTATTTCCCGAAACTGGAGACGGACTCTGTCAATCGTCGTCTGGGGCACCTTCCCTTTAAATAAAATAATAATAAATAATTTTATTAGAGCTACCCCTCAGTTATATAACGGATTTTCAGTGGGGACTTTTAAGATCAAAGTGACCAGCCAACCCTTCATCCCCGACGCAATCGACGAGTGAGCGATAACCAACCAAAGATCGATATTTTTAATAGAATTATCGCATCAGTGGTATGGCCAGCGCGAACACCCGCGAATCAACGCCAATAATCACAAGGCCGATTCAGAACAACTCTGAAATTTATTATGTGCTTCGTTGCTAGGACGGCTTCCCAATTCAACCGTTTACAAAGTCTAAGACAAGAACTGATGGACTTAAGTCCAAATCAGAAGTTAAAAAACAACTTCTGCCTTTAGCGGGAATCGAACCCTGGACCTTCCTGCATTGGAAGCAGGTACGCTAACAACAAGACCAACGGCCACACGCAAGACCAACGAGCACAAAGACCTCATTGACGACCTCCCCGCGACGACGAGACGAACGACGACGACGACAAGGCCCTTCAAGACGATGACTACCACGATGTGAGAATCCCATCTTTTCCTGGTTCTGACCAGCATGGGATTTCCTCCCCATATCCCCTAGGGTAGAACGGCGCATTATGACCTAACGGTTGACGCGCCCTTGATCAAAATAAACAAAAAACAGACTCACTCATCAATCACACAACTGATATGCATCAAATATGGGTTAGAAAAAACCTTGTGTTACCGGGAAGTTCAACTGGAAACGTTACCCCATGGCAAACTAATTACAGAATACATTATCTGTGGTTACCTTATCTCGAGTTCTGCTGGATTTCATACGCACAACTTCCGTCAGCAACGTAGTTGTTGTACGGACTTTTATATACTGATAGAGATTGTATGGTTTTTATTCTTTTTTTCTGTGCGTTGTTTCCTTTAGATTGTGACATTTTCATGATCATTCCCATAATCTAATACAACGAAAACGAACATTGAAAGCAGTAGCAAATCATAGGGGGGGGGGGGGCTTGCAGAACCAGAACAGAGTCTGGTTCAAAATTCCATCCGTCACCGTTAGTGTCCCGAAAATTTCGAGAATTTGGAACTTATGGCAAAAAACACGTTGAAAAATCGCGAATAGCAACGACATGGTTGCGCAATCAACATCGTAGTCTCTCATGGTGTGGGCGATTGTATCTTCCCCCGCCTCCTCTCTGTATCCGCCACTGGCGTGAACCCACTGCTGGAACCAAGACATCCTTGTAGGGCAGTTCAAGAGCTGGAAGTTTGTTTTATGGCACGGTGTATCGAGTATAAGGGTGGTTATATACTCAATGGTACCATCAGCTCCGTAGTCCGCGCCCTGCCCTGCAGTGCAGGTGCAGGTACTGGCTCGACGTGGCGTACCAAGGGGGGGGGGAGAGGGGGGACAACACTGCCCCCCCCCTTTTGGAAAAAAAAGTTTAAGGAGAAATAAAATACTACAATTACCATCCGACCAAAAGAAGTATTTTAGTAGGATACAAAGTTGGTTGTTTTGATGCTTTAAAACGCAACAAGATTTCAACCAAAATGACCTTTGAAAGAGAAAACTTTAGATTAAAACAGGATTTTTGTCGATAAAAAGAGTTGGTGATGCTTTTAAAAACGCAAAGATTTTCACTAAAATGATCGTGATAGAGATACTTTTAGATTTAAAAGCAGGATTTTAGATAAAAGTTGGTGCGATGCTTTGAAAAAAACACCATTTTCACCAAATATGACTTGAAATAGGAAAACTTTTAGATCAAAAACAGATTTTAGTAGGCCTATATAAAAAGTTGTGATGCTTTTTAAAAAACTAACAGATTTCCACCAAAATTACTTGAAATAGAAACCTAACTTTTGGTAAAAAACAGGATTTTTAAAAGATAAAAGTTGGTCATTGTGATGCTTTAAAACGCACAATTCTTCACCAAAATGACCTTGAAGAGAAATTTTTCGGGGGCAAGCCCCCGGACCCCCCACTTTAGCCTCCGGCACATCTATGAAAAAATTGATAAAACCCCCCCTTTATGACTTCCTGGATACGCCACTGCTGGCTCGACTTCCCGAAATGTTCTGTCCGTCACAGCGCTCCTCGTTTGGCTTTGACATCCTAAATTAACTGGAGAATCGTATGGATAATACGTACTCGACAATCATTTTACGAGAATTAGAAATAGCTTTTAGTAAGGGCCATGTGAAATGTAATAATCTAATAATAAATATACTAATCATAATAATATATAATAATATACATAATAATAATTAAATTTTGTTAATTATGCCATAATAAGACCAACATTTTAAGAGCAGTGGCGTAACTACGGGGGGGGGGGGGGGGAATTTGATCATAGGGGGGAGATGGGGGGCACAATTTTTAACTGACGAGGTATTTATTGATGTATTATATGAATATTGATATATTTTTCTTATTTTGCAATTTTTTCATACATCTCCTATAAGGTTTTTGTCAAAAAAAAGCTCGTCAAACTACTCCAATCACACTCTCAGAATCGGAAAAATAGAAAATTATTTAAAAAAATTTATAAATTTCAAATTGTTGAGGAAGAAAGCAAAATTTAAGGTCGCTATTTCTAGTAGGCATTGTATTGTAGCGCTTGTGCTGCTCTCTACGGCTCTCTAGGGAGGTTCTGGTGAGACAGTCCGTGCAAGGTACAGCTGGCGAGGGTATCGAGTCGTCCCTCTGTCTGGCGCCCTCGTCATCGCACAGCTGATCGATCCCACGTGCCTGGTAGAGGACACGTCATGCATGGAGCCACCTAGGCTGGCAGCAGCATCGACTGTGCACGGGGGGTGCATTAGTGGGAAACTGCCCAGGGGTGGCCATGCATGCCCCTCTTCGGGTGTCTAACTAACTCTAGGTGTTCTAGATGACAATGACTACAAAAGGGACTATCCGAGGGCTGTTAAAGAGGACTCAACCCTTGCATTCGCATTAACGACTGAGAAAACCTCGGGAAATACCTTCAGTCAGGATTGCTGGTCTCGACGGGGTTTGAACCCAGGAACCTCCCCAAATCAAAGTCACGGTGTCGCTTAGTACGTCATAAAACTGAAATGTATGGTATCGTCTTGAATTGTATATTGTTTATCATCACATTTTATTTCATATAACTTCATACAGGTTGTCAGAAACGTTGTGTTTGGGGCATTGCAGGCAATTAGGCGGGGTACAGCTCCTCCCAACTTTTCCCCGTGAACCTCCAACATATTTCTGTGACTTCTTTTACCCCCCCCCCGCCCCCCCCCCCCCCCGTATTTTCAGAATGTTAAAAACTGCCTACAACTGAAAAACTGAGCAGGCTTTACCTCAGGGGCTTTGTGTCCCTTAGGGCATGCTGACTAGTGGTACTTAAAGGCAAAAAAGCTCCCATCAGCTCGACCCCCCTCCCCATTTGATAAAGAGTTCCTACGCGCTGGAAAGTTTGCAATGAATTTTTGAAAAGTTTTCACTTTCATAGCAAACTTTTCACCAGCTTGTGAAAAGTTTCAAATTTTTGAAAAGTTGTTAAAAAAGTTTTTAATAATGTACCGTGTACTAGTTGCTACAGATCTACAGGTCTTGGAATACGATTCGGAATAGCTTTAATAGCCCAGGTAATACGATAATGGAATATTGCCACTTAGTTTTATAAGACACTAAATTGCGAGTTTGAAATTAGTAATGAAATGAAACGATGTACTGATAATTAATAATTGAATGGGCCAAGTCCATAAGTGCCCAAGTTACAAAAAATGCGCAGTGAGTTAGGACGCACCAATATATCGTTGAGTGACTAAAATATTAGTCACTCAACGATTATATTCTCTAGGCATAGGGGCAAATCATATTAATGCAAGCAACACGACACCCTAAGTTCGAGCAGTTATAAGCCATTTACCAGGTGATGAAAACTTGGCTCAAGGCAAAACTGACGCAGTACTGTTACTTGGTCATTTCTTGCAAATGAGGTTGCGATCATGGGACCTGCCTTATGTAGAATTAACTACAGTAAGGAATCGTCTCCTCTCCGACTCCTTATTTTTATTGTTTGATACAAATAATTTAAGATATAATAATATATTTTGAGTAAAATTTTAAAAAATATATATATTTTGGGTAAAATTTTAAAAAATTTTATGTACATATATATGTTTATTTTTTACATTCTTTTTCAGTGACGTGATAGTTTATTGACATGTGCTGCAAGGGTTTGATGGGAAAAGGCTTAAAACATGGTTTTTATTCCTTAAAATGAAGAAGTTAATGCACGAAATGCCCAAGTGACAACCGCAAGGCAGGGAAAAGGAAGGGCAAATACGAGAAGTCAATAACTGAGCAGTAAAAAAATTCCCGATTTTTCAAGGAAAAGTAAAGTCAAAAAAATAAAATTCCGAAAATACTATATTGTTTAGTAGTGTGCCCATTTTGTATGCTTTAAATTAAAAATTTGCTGCGTTATGTAGTTTTATCTGATTTATCTCAGAATGTGGTCTTTGTAACTTGTCAGTATTGACTTGGCCCATTCAATTACTAATTAGTATATGGATTTGTAACTGTTAGGCTGACATAACTTAGACATTGTAGGCATATGCATTTTTTAATATATAGGCATTGGCTCTTTTTGTATAGTCCTAGGCTACTATATTTCAGAATAAAAAGTTCATACTAAAGCAATTTATCAACAATAACATAGAAATTTTGTAATAAAACACAATGAAATGTCCTGCAATTAATTCTCCTCGTCCTAACAACTATGCTATGTTGGTATCTCCTGATTTAGGGTAAAGGGCATACACAAAAATTATAATCTATATGACTTATGGTAAAAAAAAAGGGCATTATGCCTACCATCATGGCTGTCAAATTTTAAGATTGAAACGACGTGATAAGCCGACTAAAACATGAACTTTTTCACAGCTTGAAAGTTTTCAGCAAAGTTTTTCAGCAAAGTTTTTTTCACAAATTTGACTTTTCATGAATTTACATCACGAAAATTGGCTATATATATTTTTTATGATCCAGATGGAGCACGCACCTGAAGTCTACAATTATTCACCCAAACGACATCTCGATCTGTGTTTTTGTGTGAGTGTGAGTGAGTGAATTAGTGAGTGAGTGATGAGTGAGTTTGTGAGTGTGTGAGTGAGGGAGTAAGTGAGTGATGAGTGGAGTGAGTGAGTGAGTGAGTGAGTGACGATTTCAACTCACAATAAATAAAAAATTGAAAATAGACTCGTTTTTATGAAATTATTTTGCATGCAGTGACCACGGTGTATTGAATCTTGCACGCCTCAAGGTTACCCTTGCAAAACTTCTCGAGATTGGAGTAAACCTTGCTATCATTACTCGTTTTCGTACTGGATATGTTTTCCCATATATTGTTTTTTTGCATTCCAAATCATGTTCTAATAATTTTACTGACAAAAATAAAATAATCCATAAATAACACAATCTATCCCGACCGTTTGTTTGAACCCGGGTCTTCAACATTCCGGGTAGAAAAGTGAACCTTGGGCAACTCGCTAGAAACGTTGGAAGTCGTTGATAGACGAGTGAGCGAGTCATGTGTTGAGTACCCGGGAACACTTGCATTTAAGTTGATTGATAAGGTATAAATGATAAGGTTTTGAGTTTGTTTGGTATAAGTGTGCGTCAACTGCAAGGCCATAATGCGTCACTTTAGCCTACAAGATATGCTAGGGAGGAAAGACCCATGCTGGATCCAGCCTTATGTAGAGGGAGGAAATGAAATGTTACCGCGTAATCAACACATGGCTCACTCACTCGTCTATCAACGACTTTGGCGTTTTCCTAGTTCATCTTACTTGTGTACTTCTACAGTTTTGAATTTTCATTTACTATGTTTTGGCCAATCCTTGTAGTAAAATAAAAATAATCTTTTCAGAATCGTCTGGGGTGCTCTCCTGCTAACTCGCGTGACACACAGTCATCTCAGCTCGACTCCCCGCGGTGACTCAATGAGACATGACAAGACCCGGCCGGCCGGCCCTGGTATACAACGTTTCTACACTACCGACCTTGTCCTCGCTCGCTGCCGTGGGACGTGGATAGGGAGGTCGCGGTTGGACACATCCGCCCCGCAAACATTAGGCATTGATACCGTTCCTCAGTGGTTTATAATTTCTAAATCAATAAGTGTTTGGACGCTTGACGATATCCTACATCGGGGCCGCGAAGGGCGAGGTCGTTGGGTAGGGTACCATCACAGATAATAGAGTACACTACGTAGTGACTCTATTATCTGCGGTGGCCCCGGTACATATTTCTAAGTGAAGATTGTTGCAAACAAGCGACTTCAGGGGAAAACAGCAGGGGGAAATTTTTTAAATCAGTTTTTTTAAAAGAATTTCTGAGCGTTTTCAGAAAAAATACAGGGGGAACTGAAATCCAAAACCGAAATTCAAATCGTTGTGTAGTGCAAAAACTCAGAAACCTTTTCCAAAAAGTAGTGGCTGACGAGTCGCCCGCGTCCGCCTGCTAGTACCTTCTCTCGGCTTCTCCCACATTAATGCGATGGATATAGTATTTATTATGAGTAGAAGGTCTTCACATTCATCACATGCATCATTCGAAGTTGGAAGTGTAAGAAAAGGGACTTTGCGAATGTTTTAGACACGAGCGAGACCGATTGAGTACTTGTCCTTTGTGTGTTCCATAGGTTAAGTCCATAGGTTGCGTTGAGCCTGGTTGACTTCATTGGTTGAGCCTGGTTGACTTCATTGGTTGAGCCTGGTTGACTTCATTGGTTGAGCTGGTTGACTTCATTGGTTGAACCTGGTTTGTCTTTCAATTGGTTTGAACCTGGTTGACTTCTATTGGTTGAGCCTGGTTTACTTTCATTGGATGAACCTGGTTGTCTTCATTGGTTGAGTCTGGTTGACTTCATTGGTTGAGCCTGGTTGACTTCTGGTTTGAGCCTGGTTCTTCATTGGTTAACCCAAAAAAAAAAAAAGAACTTTGGGGGGGACTTCATTGGTGGTGCTCTGTTAACCTTCATTGGTTGAGCCTGGTTGACTTCATTGGTTGAGCCTGGTTGACTTCATTGGGGGTGCCTTGTTTGCTTCATTGTTGGCCTGGTTCACTTCATTGTTGAGCGGGTTTGACTCATTGGTTGAGACTGGTTGAGAGTGCATCGGAGCAATCATGTTTGCATAGCCGACACGCATCACATATGTTTTAAACTGTCACAAATGTAATATCACGTAAATAAAATACTCTATGAATGACTGACACATTTTTTTTAAATGTACTACATAACTGATTTTGATCATTTTGGCAAAAAGGTCAATTTTGGTATCTATATTTAAAATAAATCAATATATTGAACAGTAATTTTCAAGTATTCTCGAACGAAGGGGAGTGAGTGTAGAGTTACATCCAGACAATAATGACTAGTATGTGTATTATTAGATTAGATGCACACACTGACAGGCGTGATGAGATTCAACGTGTGTAATGTTATGTTGGCTGGCGCAGCCCAGTCTCCCAGTCTTACGAGGAGCGCACTCTGCCCAACACGTTCTGAGAACCTGCCTGCGTGTGTTAGGTTGGGGGCGGCTCCTAGACAGGCGTGCGTGTGTGATGGGCCTCTAATTCGGGAGGTCGCGGGATCGATTCCTTCCGAGTACAGCAGGCCTGACTCATACTGAAGTGAAGGCTGCTGCTGATAGACCCAGCCAGACCAGCCCAATACGTTGCAGGGGCCCGGGCACTACATGGGGGGTGCAGTCATGCACTTGACAACAGTCGCGGCCAGGGGCGCCGGAAGTGCATTTTGGTATGGGCGGGGGGGGGGGGGGGTGCGGGGGGGTGGGGGGGGGGGAGGAGGTGGTAATATGAAACTGACCATGAAAGTATGTATCTTGGCCCAATGGAAGGGTCTGCTGGGGGCAACGTCACAGATTTTTTTTTTACATTTTTTTACATTGGAAATGGTGACATTTTACTAGATTTAGCTTTCGTCGATAACGCCTATGGAAGAATCCATACGTATTGCCAGTTTACATATACACTACAACGATGCTGACATGTGGGGGGGGGGGGGGGGCAAAACTATTGTCTTATGGCCCCCCTTGATTGCGCAGGAAGACAAGTGCCCCCTGCCCTGGAACTGGATCGAGTAGAGAATGTTCTGAGCTCTGAGGTGCGGGTGACCCCTATGTCTATGAGACAGAGACAGACGGCAGGTACCGTTGCCCTCAGCGGATTCCTGTGCTCGGTCGTGTGAGACCGCGCTGTGCGTTACCCGTGGAAGTATCATGTAGTTGTTCCGAAGCAGTAGCGGGGCGAGATGCTGACGTCCACCGCGGGTGGATTGCAGCCAATCAGCTGTCCCCGAGTTAAATACCGACCGCTCATTGCTCCCGAAAACCGCGGCGCATCTGCTTACTTGCTTCGGAGCAAAGACCTCCCAGGCCACTGCCGATACTGCATATAACGTCGAGGATTCGATTCCCGCCACCGGGCAGTCCTGACTGAAACTTGTTCACGAGGTTTCCTTCGAATGCTGGAGCCGAGTCCTTCACAGCCCCCGACTTTGCTCTTATAATTATCCTGAATCCTTATTGACCCTGGTTGGAAGAAAGGGCACTCCTATGGTCTCAATTCAATACAATTCGCATAATTTATTCAAATTCCAACATTATATATTATATCAAAAACTAAAATATATATTTCCCAGAGATTCTCCACCACAAAAGACGAATTGTGTGTGTATGGAGCATCTATCTTCTTACGTAGACTAAGATTAACGTATAGTTGGTGTATAACAACAGAATCGACATAGATAAAAATTAACATGCGCCCATTCTTGATATCATTAGGTTACTATAGTATAAACAACTAATAATTATAGGCTAGCTAGCACGAAAATAAGTTCATGCCGGAAGGCTTTTTGCGTTGATGATAATAAGAATTATGTATACAGTGAAATAACTTGCCAACACTATTCACAGTAAGGTCTGAAAGTATAATGAATATTATCTAAACTAATCTAATCTAAACTAAACTAGAACCAAAATAGAGGATAAAATGCATTGTTATTAATAGAGAGAAGACCTTAAATTTATTAAGGTTTGATATTTGATTTGTAACAAACAGAAATACAGCAATCTATATCACATGACGTTGAAAAAAGTGCAATTAAATTTTAACTACGTAAACCGCGTCCTTGGATATTCTATCCTAAATGAGTAGCCTCGCGAGGTAACGTACTTCTGCAGGTCAACCTGACGCCGGATACTGTTACAAGACACCTGCGACATCCGGTCATATCTTCTTCATTTGATTCCTATCAAATAAACCGTCTACATCACTTGAACAATAATAATTTGTATAATTGGAACACTTTTCTTCCATCCATATGTTATTATTACCTTCAGCTTTGTTCTAGCTTAGATCGCAGGAACCACCCGGTAGGGAAGGACCTGTACTATGATACCTTCTCTAGCTCTTGTTCTATACCCACCGTCGGCGACCCTGATTGAAAATTGTTTATCCAAGGTTCGTCTTGAAATGAATAGACCTTGGAAATGCCTTCACAAACAGTGATGGGAGCCCTAATATTTTTTGAAAATTCATGACACCCCCCCCCCCCAACTCTACCATTTTGAATGAGAAAAAACGACACCTTGTCAATAGTAACCTAACCCGACGCCGCCACCACCAAAAAGTTAATATCTTAGACAACGAAGAATAGTTTATGTTTGTATATTTTTGTATGATCCTTCGTTCCTTCGTTCTGTTGGTTAAGACTATTGTACGACCTCTGGCCGATAATTTGGCAAGTTAAGAAACATGTCCTGAAAAGTTTGCTGAACTGAAAGAGGCCTTTAAAATACAAGAAAAAAAATGTGAATTTTTTGGGCGGCACTAACCTGCAATTTTGGAAAATTATATTTAGATTTTTGGACAAAAGTGTGATTACAAGACGCGTTCAAATAAATTTTGAGAATCGGTTTCTGGACATAGTTTCCAAAACACCTTTAGGCTACAACTTGACTATAGGTCAAATAGTTTTCTGAAAATAACAGTTGGTGTACCAATTTTTTTGTCAAACGGTACAAAACTCGTATTTGTACTCGTTTGACAAAAAAAGTGCGTACACCAACTGTTATTTTCAGAAAACTATTTTACCCCCTATAGTCACGTTTGATAGCTAAAAGGTGTTTGAAACTATGTCCAGAAACCGATTCTCAAAATTTAAATTTTGAACGAGTCTTGTATATCACACTTTTTGTCCAAAAATCTAAATATAATTTTCCAAAAGTGAGGTTAATGTCCCCCCCAAATTAATTCACACTTTTTTTTCTGTTATTTTTAAAGGCCTTCTTTCTTCAGCACAACTTTTCAGACATGTTTTTCTTCGCTTTCAAATTATCGGCCAGAGTGGTACAAGCTTCACTCACTCTTTTACACTTTTAGATACTTTATTACTTTTGCTTCTTCTCTACTTCTCTTCGATTCTTATGTCACTGCATGCTCACAAATAATACAGAAGTTTTAAAAATAATCCATCCCGATCTGGGTTCGAAACCGAGTCTCCCACATTCCAGGTAGTAAGTTACCGTCTAGGTGGTCTAGTTGGCTAAGGCGCCTACCTGGAATGTGGGAGACTCGGGTTCGAACTCCGATCGGGATGGATTTTTTAACTTCTGAGATTGTATTAAATATTAACAATTTACCTAATGGGAGTGCTTTCCGACTAACCCATCGAGAAATATAATTAAGCGAGCGAAGGCGAGCTGTTTCCATTTGACTCTGCCGGAAAAAATTAGTCACTGGTTTTGTTGTTTTTTTTTTGTTTTTGTTTTTTTTGTTTGTTGTTTGTATGTCTCGCCATAACGTTCGAACGAGGCTCGGATCGAGTGAAATTTTGACCATCCGCAAGCGTTGTTTTCTCGATTGAATGCCATTAGTTTTTGTGCAAAATTCGTTCAAAAATTAAAATCGACAAGCTTTTTTTTCAACACTTAACGGCGACCAAATTCTCGAGGTGGCCACATCATTTAGAATGTCCTTTCCGGTCAAGATATGTTATTTTTATTTTGATCCGATTAAGTAGTGTAGATGGAAATTACATTATAACAAGTCCAGTTACCATGGCAACGTACAAAAAGAAAGTCGCCGCAGACTCTTTTGGCTCATGATAGCGTCGAACGAGGTTCGGAAATCGGTTGAAATTTGGACCATCCGCAAGCTTCGTTCTCGATTGATGCTATTAGTTTTGTGGCAAAATCGTTTAAAAAGTTAAAAGTTACATTAAAGTTAATCGAAAGTTTTTTTTAAACTAAGACGGCAAAATCTGAGGTGGGCCAAATTCATTTAGAATGTCCGTCTGGTCACGAATATGTTAATTTATTTTGTGATGACGATAATTGTGTAATTGGAAATACATTATAACAAAAGTAACGTTGCCACGGCAACGACAAAGACGCGCGAAGTTTCTAATGCACTGCCACCTAGGAGTAATCAAAATACTTCGAGGAAGCGTCTATTATTTGTCACCATAGGAGATGAAATATTTTTCCCAAGGAGTCAAGGTCTCTAGATTGCGGTGGATTTTTCGACAAAGTAAAGGTTTTACACCGGGTTTTACGCCAAATACCTTGCCACAATAATAAATAATATTGGAAACATGGCCCCGTGGACTGCGCACGTCCGCAAATTTTTGAAAATTTAAAAAAATGTGCAATGTGGGTCTAGCTATAGCACGTGGCTCGCTTATCAACCGCGTTCAACTTGAGGCGTTTCCTAATATATACCCTTACTTACACGTACGCCATATTATACCCGGTTAGCCACCCTGAATAGGGGCATCCGCATGAATTATCCATGGTGACGTTTCAAACGTTCAAATTCTTATAGGTTACATAAAGAATCGTTCATGTCCTCTCCTCTAGCTTGACCGTTGCCCTAAGTGCAATTATTGCAACTAAAGTAACGACCATGAAAAAACTTAACAATGTAGTAGCGGAACGGCGGTCCCGTTCGGAAGGGGTACCGGAACGGTGACCCAGACCGTTCCGGTCCAATACGCCACTGATAGTCATTATATTATTATTAATAATAATTAATTGGTGATGTTAACAGGTTCAATGAACTCGGGTTCAATAAAAACCACTCGAACTGCCAAACTATTTTTACGCCCGGAAACGTCTATGCCAGACAGTTGGCAACGGTGCTGCTTCTGCTGGAGTGCTGCCAAGCTAACAAAGTGCGAGGCGCTGAAGGGCAAGGCTACAATTTGTAGTGGGATGTGTATACTGGTTTTGACCGGGCGTGGGCTCTCTGGCCATATTAGTTCAATCTTTTGGGTTTGGGGGTTGAGGCTGTATAGCTGGGCGTAAGAACTCTTGGCTGATAGAGTGGGGTTAGCCGAATCAAGAAATACTATAACCACTTGATATGAATTACTCAGAATTACAAGGTATGGCCATGCACGTCCCCAATTTTGGTCAAGTTCAAAAAAATAACAACTTTGAAAGGACCTAAGTTCGTTCAGGCGCGTCGGAAGTTTATTTTTCCAGGGGGGGGCGAACTTTCCCGGGAAAAGTGCATACTTCCATACATCATAAATGCAACTAATGCCCTTGAGTCAGTGGCGTACGGTGAAATATATTTCGGGGGGGGGGGGGGGGGAAGGGGGGGGGGGGGGTGCTTGAACGAACGACTCAATGATGGTGGGGGGGGGGGGTCCCCCACAATAATTGTGCCGCAGTCAATTTAAAAAAAAAGGGTATTTTTGAAGTGGTTTTTACGTTTTTTAGAAGAAGTTAAGGGGGTTTGGCTGAACGAAAAAAGAAAAATAATGTTAGAATGTATTTTTTTGCGTGAACATAGATAGATGACTTGAACAATGTGATATTTATGTTGTTGGTTTATGCTTTTTTGTGGTTATTTCGTCATTTTTCTGGGGGGGGGAGGGGGGGCGAGAAGATACATTCGACCCCCCTCCGTAAGCTCAGGGGGGGCAGCTACCACCTCCCCCGGCAAAGACGCCGCTGAGTTCGTTCAAAGTTCCATCAAAATAGTAACTTTCAAGTTACAAGTTCCTGATAAAGCTGTAAAATACGCACAAAGCGCATAAATTTAAACAGTCTGTCTGTCTGTCTGTCTATCTGTCTGTCTGTCTGTCTGTCTGTCTGTCTGTCTGTCTGTCTGTCTGCCTGCCTGCCTGTCTGTCTGTCTGTCTGCCTGTCTATATGTCTGTCTGTGCGGTGCAAGTGTCCCAAGTATCATCTCACGAACACGACGTCCGACTAGAACAAGACAATGGTTTTGGCGACTGAGGGGTGAAGGGGGTGGGTTGGTTAGCCTCAGAACGTTTGAAAATTCATGATTCGGCACCTCCACCCACTTAGATATATGAGCTAGACCCTCTTTCATTTCGTCAATTGAGCGTGGACTTTAATAACTGGCGTTAATTTGACTTAGTTTTAGTTTATTTGGATTAAGAGGGCACGTCAATCGTAGGGTCATAATGCGCCTCTCCGACCTAGGGGATATAGGGAGGAGGGACCCATGCTGGTCAGAACCTGCCACAGATACAAGGGTTCTCACGTCGTTGTCGTCGTGGGTCGTCGTCGGGGAGGTCGTCAAGGGAAAGGGAGAGGTGCCCAAGACGACCGCCAGAGCTCGCCTCTAGTTTCTGGGAGTCTAGTTTTCGCTACGATTAGCGGAGCCATCCGGCCCAGACGGGATAATCTGACCTTGAACTACTATACCCACTGAGTTCAGCACGTGTCCCAGATCATAGGTGGCGGTGACGGGGATCGAACCTGTGGTCTTCCGGCTAACACCTCGCTGTTACGTTGTTACACATGCCTGCTTGTTTCAACGTCAGTAGTGTGGTATGCTTGGCGATCTGTCTGTGCACGATTCCTTGACATCGATTCCCGTTTAGGGCACAGGTTGTAATTTCTAGAAACGCTCTAGATCTGTGCCGCTATGCGCATAACTGGTAGGAACTAGGAAGTACGCTCATGTACCTAGGAATTCACTCAGAGCTCAAGTGAATTTTAAAATTGTAAATGCGATCATTAGAATAATTACACAATATGTAAATAAGAAAATAGCAGACAACGTTTCTTGGTAATTTTCTTCTATACCCATCATCATGATCATATCCTTGGATAGCAAAACGAGAGACAGGGACACATTTCCTACGGTATAAAATTAATTTACAATTTACATAATAAAATGAGGCATTCACTAGACATATGATCATAAAATAAAATATGAACGAATGGGTGTAAAATGACTTCGTTAATATTTAACTAAAAGTATACAGAATGTGGAATCCTCTATATCGACTAGACTAGAAGCTGACCATCTTGGTGACATGTTGCGGATATGGTGATACGCGCGACACATCCACGATCTCTGACGTAACTAGTCCTTGTGTTTCAGGGGGGCGAACATGTTTGTAACCTGCCAAGATCAATGGTCAGCACAACTAGTGAAGGGGTGTGTGGGTACAGTCTGAGTTAGTTGTGGCATCCAAAACAATTTATGATTATACACTCTTTTCTGAGTAAGTACACTATTTGGAACAATGGGGGGGGGGGGGGGGGGGGGGGGTCCTGGGCGAACAGTCCCGGAAAATTTGACGATTCTAAGAGTGAGTGGAGTATTTTGAAGTTTTTTTGACAATAACTTTTAAAAGATGTATGAAAAATAGCAAAATAAGAAAAATATAGCAATATTTATGTATCAATAAATAACTCATGTCAAATGAAAATTGTGGCCCCCCTCGACCCCTCAGAATGAATTTGCGGGGGGTGAGCGGTCGCCCCCCCCCCCTACGATGGTATAATCAAAATCAGCTGGGATAAGAGATTCGAACGACAGGTCCCGGGTTCTAATCCCGTCGAGACAGGACCGAAGTTTTTTTCCGAGGTTGCCCTAAACAGCCCTCAGGCTGGTTGGGCTGGTTTAGCCATGGTTTAGCCGCGCAACTCCTCTCTTGTCAATTCTCGTGGCATAGTGGACCAAATAACACACACTTAGAAGTAGTGTATGGGTGTATGAACGTACGTGGGTATATTGTGTGGGGGAGTTGCTGGAGAAAGCGAGGGTCACAAGAAGACTGGTGGGTCGCCCCCCCCCCCCCCCCCGGCAGACTAACCCACACTCCTGCCCAACAAACTGGTAACCCACTCAAATTATAATTGAAATGCTCTGCCTAAAAAAAAACATTTTTATTTTCAAGTAATTATTATCATGTTTCTCTTAATATTTTTTCGATTTTCACCAAATTTAATAATCACTTTTCAAATTCAACTTGAACCTATTTGTGTGGGCAGTTGTAGACGACTTTTAAAGACTATCATAGACGCAGACGTTGTATATCAGCGACACTGGTAACATAAAAACTAGTCGTAGAATGTGCAATGCAGCTGCGCCGCGGGCCAGATGCGTTGCGCAAAGCTTGCCTGGTTTCCCTTTCAGTTGGTCTTTTGTGAGGCTTTGAATAAGAAAGGGGGGTGGGGGGCTAGTACCCTGAACCATGAATACAAAACCAGTGAGGGTGCGAGTAGAATAAAGAATGAGCATTGCATATTGCAGCTGAGATGCGGGAGATACGACTGGGTGGGGTGGGGTTCTGGGTTCGAGTCCCGTCATGGACAATCCTGACGGCCAGACTCATTCCTCTCCTCTGTCAGTCATGAGGATGAAACAAAATTCCAGGGTCCCCAACCCCAATTTACAAGATTGAATTGAACCTACCTCCTCGTTTCTTTCCTCATTCACAATGACTCACCGGCTTGTCCGCTTGTTTGTAGAATTGTGCATGAATATACAGGAACTGTACAATACTACGTCTTGATTGCTTTTCTAAAGATCTCATTTGCAACTTGTTATGTCATCCATGCTACCGGTCCCACCATAGTGACTCTATACTTAACCGTAATTAGCAACGAACAAGTCATGTTTAATTTGTTCTCATTAACACGGGCTGTGAACAATTTGAACATGGACTCGATTGGCCTCGAAGGTCAACATTAATCACTTCAATTAGGTCAAATTACGCGCGCCATGTCCTTTGCCTTCATCCATTACGATTTTCAACCGAAGAGGGAAAAAGACGTCCAATCAATAAAAAGAGAATTTAAAATTTAAATTTTAGACGAATCATCGACAAGAATAACTACAATGCAGTTGTGCGCAATGCACCGGCGCATCTTACGTCACCGCGGCGGTTGGCGCACCTCGAAACCTTCTGGAACGTTCCATGAGATTGCAAAATGTAATAGCATGCAATGATACCACACTTGTTTGACAAATGTATGTTGGTAATTTTAGTTCACGGAAATTTATTTGTGACACCCACATTTAATTACAATATTCGTTATAAATTTATTATTATACCGTATTTTACATCTTAAAGTAACTACAATCTAAATTAGATGTGTTTTATAGTTTATTTTGATGTTATTTGTTACGTTGACGTTGGCTGCATTGCAATAGTTTACAGCCTGCCAAGTGATCGAAAATGGCGGCGTATAAATAGCCCGTACGCAACAAGTTGCGCGCATTCTTCCGTTATACCCGCTCGACTCATTACCGTCAAGTAGGTATTCCTGGCAAATCTCGTTTCTGCCGAATATAGTACAAGTTTTCGCTGTTACCGGTATTATATCTTATCTTGACGTCTATTCTTCAACGAGAGTTTAACCATGGTGAGTAAACCACTTGAATTACTGACTTTTTAGTTTCTTTCGGTTTCGGCCAACACCCCATTCCGTAGCGTCTCCAGTCCAAGATGGCCCAAGGCTAAATACGAATTTTTCCATTTTTGTTTTTCTTAGCGTGAGTGTATCTCTATCCACGTCGGCCAAGCCGGAGTCCAGATTGGCAACGCTTGCTGGGAGTTGTACTGTCTGGAACATGGGATCACCCCCGATGGCCAGATGCCCTCAGATAAGACTGTGGGCGGAGGCGATGATTCCTACAATACCTTCTTTATGGAGACCGGTGCTGGCAAACATGTTCCTAGGGCAGTGTTCGTCGACCTCGAGCCCACCGTCATCGACGAGGTTCGAACCGGAACCTACCGCCAGCTGTTCCATCCCGAACAGCTGATCACCGGCAAGGAGGATGCCGCCAACAACTACGCTCGTGGTCACTACACCATCGGCAAGGAAATCGTCGATATTGTGCTGGACCGTCTGCGAAAACTCTCCGACCAATGTTCGGGACTTCAAGGGTTCTTGATTTTCCACTCGTTCGGAGGAGGCACCGGTTCCGGGTTCACATCGCTTCTGATGGAACGTCTGTCTGTGGACTATGGCAAGAAGAGCAAGTTGGAGTTTGCCATCTACCCCGCACCTCAGGTAAGACCAGTCATAAATTTATTTTCATTTCGTGTTTTTCACAAGTTTTTACATAAGATGGTTACCGGCAACTTCTAGGCCTAGGGGCCTAGCCCCATCACACCACCCTGCTTACGGTAAGCTAAGTCAGTGGAGATCCTCCGCTGTCTTATCTTGCCATCGAGCAAGGGCACGGCTGAAAACCAGAACCCTTTAGCAGACTGCAAGCATAACGGGGGAAATGGTCAAAGTGGTGCATCAGCACAAACAAAATCTTGCAGAAAAACACATGACAAACATGGATATGTTTAGGCTTGCAAACGTTGCAGCCTCTCTTCAATTTTCTCCTGGCAGTCTTGCATCTTAATATCTATAACTAGGCTACTGTCTCCAGGCCTATACTCCTAGTGTCAAAGGTACCGGTAGGCTCTATGCATTAAAATTATAACTCTTGGTTTGGGGGGGGGTGTCAAAAAGCTTTTTACAATGTTTTGTATGAAATTTTAGCGAAGGGGGGGGGGGCACGTCTTCGGTTGGTATACTCTTAACTTTTTAACTGCAATATTAGGTTCTGTGAAAGAATCATTACAATCGGATAAAGCATCTAGGGCCTAGGCCTAGATGTTACAACAAGTCGAAGAAATTTTTTAGAAACTTAAAAAATCGTAAAATTGCGATTTTCATGAGAAATAATTTTTCGATTGCGCTAAGAAACGTGGCAGTTTTAAGTTCAGAGATTTCGAAGGCCTCCAAAAAATCTCATCGCAATTGTAGTATCGGTTTATCCGGAATCGTGTTAACAAACACAAAAATACACAACAGAAAAATAGAAAATCATTCTGGAATTTTTTCTCCAGTGTAGTGGAATGGAATCTTTGCTTCGCTTGCAACGCTCATCAACAACTCTCAGCGTGACAGTGGCTACTATGGCAACAAAACAGTTAGTTGCCAGGGTCTCTTAGGTCTGAGCCCTGGCCAAGATTAGTATATTTTATAATTTTACCGATCTTAGGCCCTAGCGAGGCCTACAAACTTACATCGCCATACAAAATGCACCCAGCACTAGACCTAGGTCTGTACAATAGGTCTAGACCTAGACTATAACACCCTCCAAAACAAACTAAGGTTAGTTGTAGGCCTAGGTCTTCATTTAATCAAAAAAATTGACCCAGGCACGGGCAACCATAATTTATAGTTAGTTGCCCGTACGGGCAACCAACAATTTGGTTAAAAACTCGAATCGCGTAAGATTTCACTAAGTAGAAACCTACTTTATCGACAGGCGACAGATGCTTGATGTAGTTCCAAGACTTGCCACAGGCTGCACCACGCACCACTACAATCGTATTCCGATCGATATCGACCTATCGACTTTACCCATAATTCAGTACGCCTATTCACAGCTGTCGAAAAAATGGAGATCTGAGACGTGTTTACTTTCTCCCGTTTCGTGAAATTCGAACCATTTTTGACACTTTAAAACCATTGCGTAATATTGAACCATTCTTAAATGGATTTACCGAACTTTTTTAACTGTGTGCCTCAACGTCTCGGCCTACGGCTACTAAGCCACTCACAATTAAATTAACGAAGATGAGATAGGCCTAGGACCATCATTGCCTAGGCTAGGCCTAGCTAATGAACCTGCCAAAAAAGTAAAATATGACCAAGAGTAGGCCTATGATAAAAAGCGGGTACGTAAAGTCGGTAAAGTTATTGACTCGTGGCTATTGTTAAAATAAAGAAAATTTGTCGTAGGCCTACATATGTAAACATACAGAAAATTATTGTGTCCACCTTGAATTGAGTCTGGGCAACTAAAATTTTGGGCCACTTGCCCAGCTGGGCAAGTAGATTTTTTTAAATTTGTCGAGCCCTCAGAAGGCTGGAAAACCTCGTGTTGGAAAAGCGTGGTGATATACTAGAGTTTCACCCAACAACCACATAGACAACGGCAACAAGTAGGTAGGCCCTACCTGTAATCAAACTGGCGACCACTAGCTATGATATTGGGAAGTGTTAAGCTACTTTGTGTGGTTATGATAATACATAATTTCATTGTCTTAGTGGTACATTTGGGAAGGTCTCTTGTAAACAACTAGAGCCTACCTACCTACCTACCAAGAAGTTCAGTGGCTTGATTCATAAACCTAGGGTTCAGCCATTTCACACAGACAACAAGTTCCAGCCACCTAGTGCATGTTACAAAAGCATAATCCTAACTAGGGAATAGGGATGGGATGATAAACAAGTTTACTTGTGGCTGAATCAACTGTTTTGTTAAAGGTCTCTTTTAAATTGAAGAGAATTAGATTCAAAACACAGTGACCTAGCTGGAAAAGGCTTTTTAACCAGTTCAGTGGCTATGACGAGCTCGTCATGACGGGTTTGTCCGCAGCGCTCTGGACGTAATATTACGTCATACGCATTTTGAAACGCTCCAACAGGGGCCGTGACAAGCTGTGTTTGAGTTTGAATATTCCCGCTGGCTTTGAAATCTCAGTGTTAGTTTACTCATTGGCTCACTGGCTACATGTGAATACATTTTTTCATTGGTTGGCTGAAGAAACTCCACCTTTTTAGGGCGGAGTTTTGGGATAGGTGTGTTACTCGATGTAGTCAACATCTCGTTAGCGTGTTCTTTGATGTTTATCGATATTGACGGTATTATTGATCGTTTGTAGTGAGAATTATTTCAGTGATATTGAAATTGAAGGTGAATTTGATAGTAATACTGTTGTAGAAGTGTCAGACAGTGACGGCGAGTCTGGTACGTATTTAGAAATCAGAGTAATTCAAATGCGCGGGATTATTCAGAAGTTGACGTGATTATTGTCATGTAACAAGCAGGCTGGTCTTATGTAGGCGGGCCTAGACCTCGGTTTCCATTCATGAATTGCCTAGGCTAAATCAACAGGAGATAAATATATAAATTTATTGAACTAGAGATGTCAAAGATGCGCGCGCCCGCTCTGCTTTTGCTCCTTGACCGTGAAATAAAGTAGCCACTGTGGGGGCGGCTAGCGCAAAAAAACTCGCCACTGAAGTGGTTAATGATATAACGTGAGCACAAACAGAACCAAAGTGTGCGTCCGCACCCAAGCCTCTTAAATAACACATTCTTTTGCTCTTGTTTCAGGTCTCAACTGCTGTCGTCGAACCGTACAACTCCATCCTGACCACCCATACTACCCTCGAGCATTCCGACTGCGCATTCATGTGCGACAACGAAGCCATCTACGACATCTGCCGCCGTAACTTGGACATCGAGCGTCCCACCTACACCAACCTCAACCGACTGATTGGCCAGATCGTGTCCTCTATCACCGCCTCCCTTCGTTTCGACGGCGCCCTCAACGTAGACCTTACAGAATTCCAGACCAATTTGGTTCCCTACCCCCGTATCCACTTCCCTCTGGTCACCTACGCTCCGGTCATTTCCGCAGAGAAGGCGTACCACGAGCAACTTTCTGTCGCAGACATCACCAACTCATGTTTCGAGCCAGCCAACCAGATGGTGAAGTGCGATCCTCGTCACGGAAAGTACATGGCCTGCTGCATGCTGTACCGTGGTGATGTTGTGCCCAAGGACGTGAACGCTGCCATCGCAACGATCAAGACCAAGCGCACCATCCAGTTTGTCGACTGGTGTCCCACCGGCTTCAAGGTCGGTATCAACTACCAGCCCCCGACAGTCGTTCCCGGGGGTGATCTTGCCAAGGTGCAACGTGCCGTCTGCATGTTGTCCAACACTACGGCCATCGCAGAAGCCTGGGCCCGTCTGGATCACAAGTTCGACCTGATGTACGCCAAGCGCGCGTTCGTACACTGGTACGTCGGGGAGGGGATGGAGGAGGGAGAGTTCTCCGAGGCTCGAGAGGATCTGGCCGCTCTCGAGAAGGATTACGAAGAGGTTGGCATGGATTCCGTCGAGGAGGGAGAAGGCGAGGGGGCCGAGGAGTATTAAACACGGGTACATTTCGTACCTAATTACATTACATTCACAATGGCACATTTTGAGAATCTTCGTGTTCGCTTCAGTCTTTCCAAACCCTTTCGATATTTTTTATATCAGTTTTGTACGAATGTAATCTTCTTTTGTCTGTGTTGTATAAATTATTGTACAAATAAACGTAATTGCAGATAATATGCACTTTGGTAAGTGGCTGGGTAATGTGGGTCTGCACTGTTGCCAACATATTAAGTCTTTTCATTGCTTTCAGTTGAAAATGATTTATGAAGCCAAACCAATACATTTCTGCAGATGTGTTGGTAGCAATATAGTTGTTATATTGCTTATATTCAAGTGTAGACCAAAGTTACAAAGCTACTTAGTCTTGAGTTATTTATCATCCTTTACCATTGATTGACCTGTCCCACAAGTTTAAAGTACAGTACATTCAAAATTTCAAACCTTTATTTGTTGTTTAGGCCCTATCTTGAATTCCCATGTCCCAATTGTTCTAGTAGCCTATTTTAATGGGTTAGTATTGTATACACTATACAGGGTTGTTACGGTTTTCCCCAGCCCAGTTGAACATGAGTTTTACTAGTTTTATCCAATAAAACCCACTTGTAAAAAAAAAAAAATTAAAAACCGGCCTTTTTTTCCGGAATATTTTCCAATTCTCTAAAATGGGCGATGATAGTATAATTAACAATTATGTTAACATTTCACATAGGCCTACGTTTTGATGAAATTTGAATTTAATCACACTACTCGACCAAACTTTGAATTCTTGGTTCATTTTGATATCTACCTATTAGATTTGGATTTACTTGGCTTGAGCAGAATATGGGTAAACTCAAGTAAGCAGTGGAACATTTCAGTTTCTGTTTGAGCTATGAAAAAATGGGAATTTTTAAATAATAGGGCAATGTCGAGCTGGTTCGCATGATCGTGGTTTGTTAAACATTGTGGTTCCCCGGAACTTCACAACGGTGGTGACTAAACGTCCATCGTTCCCCACTCTGGTGGGAAATCTGTCGCCAACCACAATAATAAAAAAAAAATGGGAATTTTTATTTTTAAATAATAGGGCAATGTCGAGCTGGTTCGCATGATCGTGGTTTGTTAAACATTGTGGTTCCCCGGAACTTCACAACGGTGGTGACTAAACGTCCATCGTTCCCCACTCTGGTGGGAAATTCGTCACCAACTACAATAATGATGCTAAAAATAACTATTTTATTAATGTCCAGACAACTATGGCCAAACCTCGATGGTTCTATGCCCTGGTGGGAGATTAGTTTAACATTGCCCTATGTAAAAAAAAATAAAACCCAATTAGTAGACTGGAATACACTTTCTGTTTGAGACATAATGAGGGCATGAATTTTAAAAACATTACAAAATTAAAACCCACTAACACCTTTTATTAGTTTTTACAACCCTGATTGTGTACCTATGTACACCGTTTTTTTTTCTATGAAGAAAGGTGGCAGGATGCGGAATCAAATTATGCAACGAGGCGGGCGCAAGAGCTGGAATAATTCCCCAGCTGCCAGAGGCAAAAATATTTAGTCGTTTCATGTAGTAGGGGCTAGCATAAATAACTTTGAAAAAGCTAATTATTGCATTGATGGGCTATTATTAACAAATTTATTACTTAAAAAGTTGGTTTAGGTTAACAATTTATTTTTTATTTTTCACAAATCTCTACATATAAACTATAGGCCTAAAGTAATCTTTTAAATGCTTCAAATAATTAATGTAAATTAACAATTCAATATATTCTGCCTCTCCTCTATAAAAGGGTAGGAAATATGACTCGAGGTTACATCGTCCTTGGATGGGGCGAAAGCCGTTGGTCCCCTTGGTACTTTTCGAATAGAGTTAGGCTACTGGGTTTTTTTTTCTTCCCTTCTCTATTAAATTTGCACTAGTGGATTGCATTATCTGTTGCAAATAGAGACTTAATAATAATAATTATTAATTCATAGCAATTGTTGTAAAAGTTTCCCCCGACTGGTGTTCGAACCCAGAACCTCCGGCTTAAAGTGCCATAGTTCTACCAATTGAGCTACCGGGACCACAGAACGAACCTTTACAAAACTGCTATTTGTTGTGTGTTTTGTTTGTTGTGTTCTGGGTTCGAACCCCAGTCGGGGCAAACTTTTACGACAATTGCTATGAATCAATAACTATGTCCTGAAAGCAGGCTTATGCTTAAAAACCTTATAGTATTATTAATAACTAGGAAACGCTCAGTTGGACGCGTTGATAAGCGAGCACGTGCTATAGGTAGACCCACATTGCACATTTTTTCAATTTTAAAATTAACGACGTTCGCGTTTCCAATATTATATATTATTGCCAAAGTATTTGGGTAAACCAGTGTGTACCTTTACTTTGTGGATAAAATCCACCGCCATCTAGAGGACCTTGACTCCCTGGGAAAACTATTTAAACTCTTTGGTGACAAATAATAAACTGCTTTCTCGAAAGTATTTTGATTACTTCTAGGTGGCAGTGCATTAGAAACTTCGCGCGTCTTTTCGTTGCCATGGCAACGTTACTTTTGTTATAATGTAATTTCCATCAACACTACTTATCGGATCAAAATAAAATTAACATATTCGTGACCGGACGGACATTCTAAATGATATGGCCATCTCAGATTTTGTCGCCGGTTAGTTTGAAAAAAAAACTTTCGATTAACTTTAATGTAACTTTTTAACTTTTTGAACGATTTTGCCACAAAACTAATGGCATTCAATCGAGAACGAAGCTTGCGGATGGTCAAAATTTCAACTCGATCCGAGCCTCCGTTCGAACGTTATGGCGAGACATACAAACAAACAAACAAACAAAAAAAAACAAAAAAAAAAAAAAAAAACAGTGACTAATTTTTCCGGCAGAGTCAAGTGGAAACGCTCGCTTCGCTCGCTTAATAACTAGGAAAACGCTTAAGTCCCGCCGCGTTGTTGGATGAGCGTATTGGTGCATTGAGCTGCCATGTGTTATGCGGATTTTCTGTTGTTCTGTGAAAAAATTATTACTAAGTTCAATTTTTTTAAAAATTAAATTAAATTTAATAAAAAATAAACTTAATTTTTTTTTTAATTAATCGTAATTTTAAAAAAATAAAAAAATAGGGATTTTTATAAGAAATAATTATTCGATTGCGCTCAAATTTCACACGAATATATAAATTAATAAAATTAAGGTTCTGTGAAAAACTTATTACAATAGGATCAAGCATGTAGGTGTAATAAGTAAAAAAATTGTTTTAAAAAAGAAAAAACCCACAAAGTTTCTATTTTCATTAGAAATAATTTTTCGATTGTGCTCAAATTTCACACGAATATCTTAATTCATAAAATTAAGGTTCTGTAAAAAAATCATTAAAATCGGATAAAGCATGTAGATGTTAAAAGTAAAATAAATTTTCAAAAAATCAAAAAAATCGTAAAATTGCGATTTTTATGAGAAATAATTTTTCGATGGCGCTCAAAAACGTGGCAGTTCTAAGTTCAGAGATTTTGAAGGCCTCCATAAAATTTCATCGCAATTGGAGTATCGGTTTAGCCGGAATCGTGCTAACAAACAGACAAAAATACAGAAAGAAAGAAAGTAAAAAAAACTTCCGGATTTTTTTCTCCAGTGTAGTGAAATGGAATCTTCGCTACGCTCATCCAATTAATATCACTATTTAATTCTTGTTAAGTAGTAAGCAGGTAACATAATAATCCAATTACATTATTAATCCAAAATTATTATCCAATTAACTCGAGCCATGTTGCCATTTAACGTTATCAGCCACATGTGGCTCGTTGGTCTTGTTGTTAGCCTACCTGCTTCCAATGCAGAGGGTCCAGGGTTCGATTCTCGTTAAAGTCAGAAGATTTTAACATCTGATTTGGACTTTAGTCCATCAGTTCTTGTTGGATGAGCGTAGCGAGCAAAGCGAAGATTCCATTTCGCTACACTGGAGAAAAAAATCCGGAATGTTTTTTTTTTTTTTTTTCTTTCTTCTTTCTTTCTGTATTTTTGTCTGTTTGTTAACACGATTCCGGCTAAACCGATACTCCGATTGCGATGAAATTTCATGGAGGCCTTCGAAATCTCTGAACTTAGAACTGCCACGTTTTTTAGCGCAATCGAAAAATTATTTCTCATAAAAAACGCAATTTTACGATTTTTTTCGATTTTTAAAAACTTTCTTCGACTTATAACACCTACATGCTTTAACCGATTGTAATGATTTTTTCACAGAACCTTAATTTTATGAATTAAGATATTCGTGCGAAATTTGAGCGCAATCGAAAAATTATTTCTCATGAAAATCGAAATTTTACGGGTTTTTTCTTTTTTAAAACAATTCTTTGACTTATAACACCTACATGCTTTATCCGATTGTAATGATTTTTTTCACAGAACCTTAATTTTATGAATTAATATATTCGTGTGAAATTTGAGCGCAATCGAATAATTATTTCTTATGAAAATCGCAATTTTACGATTTTTTTCTTTTTTTAAATTTCGATTAACTAAAAAAATTAAAAATTAAAGTTTATTTTTTATTTAATTTAAATGTAATTTTAAAAAATTCTTCAACAGTAATGATATTTCACAGAACAACAGAAAATCCGCATAACACATGGCAGCTCAATGCACCAATTACGCTCATCCAACAACGCGGCGGGACTTAAGCGTTTTCCTAGTCTTAGGAATTTGTAAACGGTGACTTATAACACCACTAAATAAATGATAAATAAACCATATATAACACCTCTAAATGGTAAAACACCAAATTAACAGTTATTTTGTTTTTTCTTCTCACAAAATCAGCATTATATCCTCTATTCACAAACTTTCAATCTTAACTTGGTGACAATTTGTGTGTTTCTTAGCTGAAACAAAAACAAAACACATTTTTTTTTTAAATTTATGAAAGACTGAAAAATGGCGATTTGTGTGCATATTGGAATTCCCTCCTGTTTTGCCATGTGAGAAATGCAAAAATAAAATAAAAACAAAACACCACTTTTTACATTTTTGAAAACGAAATTTAGGAAAAAATAAAACCATTTACTCGGACCTCTAGAATGATCGACAGATTGGGGAAGCTACATTGTGATAAGTTTAACCAGACATTGACATAAAGTACTAGGAAGCACCGACACGCTCGTTTTGTTATGAAAGTTTATTGAACAATTTAACACTAGGTAAATAATGATATGTTTACAAACTACATAATGAGTGACGGACACTAACAAAGACAATTATCATTTCTCTGACTAGGCCTGCCAAAGCTTGGATAAAAAACTTGTTATGACTACTATATGTATTACACAATAAGTGCAAGCCCAAAATATACACAATTTTGTACTAGTATTTGTTTCAATAAGTTTAAATTTAACAGAGGTGGTGCCAAAGACCTTTTCTAAATATAGATTTATTTCATGCTTACTATAGGTTGAACCAGATAAGCTGGCGGGCGTCAAGGTCAAGCGAGAGCACTTACGCCAACGTTGACAATTAACACACAACTGGCATTAGGTAGGGCCTACCGTATTTGGTCATGTTATCGTGATATGTTATCACATAAATCAACATTTTATAAGCTGTGAATAAAGTAGTTCGTCCCACAGAGTCAGTATTTTAGCGAAATAATGATTTTAAGTAATCACGATTACGAAAGTGTTTTTTTGCCTTGTTGGTCATGGTGTGTCCAAAGTTCCAGCTGTTTATAATGCCAACCTCGCCAGATGTGATGTCAATGTTTAGGAGCATCAAAATGTCTTGATTTTATTCGTACACTTCATAAATACATTATTTTTAGGATAATATTGGGCAAGGCTTGGCTTTAAAATAGTCGTATTTTCTCCGAAAGCAGTTTTAGAGACCATTATTTTATCTACTTTTTGCCGATCCTGTGGCCATAGTGCGTGGGTGGACGACAGTGCTGCAATCCCTTGGCGACCGCCACCTTATCTGTTCCACACTATAATTAATTACTATTGCTATCATTTAGGATATTTTGTTTGTGTGCTAGCTAGAGTAATCCCCTTTTAGTTGCACAAGTACTAAGTACCCTTCCTTAATGCTATATATTGCACTATGATTTTTTTTTAATTGAACAAAAATAAATTTAATATCAAGTATTAAAGGGGCTATTATTACTCCCAATATTTATTTTTTACGACATAATCTATTTATAGCATATTACTACATTAAAATGACCTTTAAAAAATTATATCTTGAAACTGATTTTATTTTATTTTTTAAATTTGTTTACCAAAAATTGGCTAAAGGTGAATTTCTTAAATCGGCTTAAACCCGTTTATTTTGTTCCACATAGATACTAGAGCATCCCACCAATCTAAAGTGGCCCTTTATAACATTGAGCCTTGAAACTGTGCACAAATATACACCGAAACACGCAAAAATATTTCTCGAATTGGTTAGTAGGGAAACGCTCCCGTAGGTGGAATCGTTAATACTATTTAATAGAATTCAGAAGTTAAATACAGTAGTTACCATCTCGGTGGTCTAGTTGGCTAAGGCGCCTACCAATACCTGGAATGTGGGGGACTCGGATTTGAACCCCGCTCGGGATGGATTTTTTAACTTCTGAATTGTTATTTTATTTATATTTATTATTTGTTATTTTATATTTACGCGAAAATATGTATTCCAAAATCACACCTTTTCTTGGCAATCAGCATTTTTGACGAGTGGCGAACCACTTTTCAAAATTACAAAATAAAATATAGTGGATTTACAGAAAAGGTTGCCGAGTACATCAATAGTAGCCAATATTTTTTGGACCAAAATCCTCCAAGGTCATGGGGCAAAAAGATCGTCCTCATGTTATTTCTTCTGAAAGATTTATGCCAATGCTAAAAAATTACCAAGTTATACCATTTTTTTTCCGGATCATGGTGGACCCAAAATTTTTCTGTCACTTTCTAAATTCATAACTAGTTAGCCTTGAATGAAATATTGTTTTTGAGTTTAGTGGGTGAATACCCCTTTAAGTAGTCACATGCCAATCTTTTCTGTGGGACTTGTTTGAATTACCTAACAAGCCGACCTGAACTGCAAGTATAGTCTATGCATGAATTCATCCCCTAATACTACAGAATTAATAGTAAAAGTCATCCAAATGTTGCACAGTAATAACTAAGCATATCTACATTTTAAAATATATTTTATTTTATGAACATTGATTTGACTTTTGCCCTTGGGTTTAGACTTTAGATCTTTATTTTAACATTGGAATTAGTTACAACAACAAAATTTCGAGCCAAAACTAAAAAGAGTTGTTTTTGCGAGTTGCGACATAAGAAATTTTAACATCTCTACTTATTTTGTAATTCATAAGAGTAATGAGTACACCATTACTTTGATTGATTGATTTGATTTGAACATTTTCTATGAAGGCCCCTAGGTTTCTAAAAGTTAATTTGTGTACGTAACTAAATGTAATAACATGGTAGTCTCTTTATGGTAGTAAATATCTACATGTTGAACTACCAAAGACTACACCAACAAAACAGTCTTACACAACAAATTAAATTTAAAATAAAATATCCATTTCAGTCTTACTCAATTACAAACTAAATTACTTTCTAGTAAATAGCACCAACCAACCAAATAACTTCCTAACACACAGCACCAAGATGCTACAGCTCATATTAGACCCAGATGAACTTATAACAACCAAGTGTTTAATCAGTAGCGTAACCCCCGTCAGTGCAAGGGAAGCGGTGCTTATGGGCACCGCGACCTAGAGGTTCCCTCGACAACCACAGATTTGTAATAATTAATCTTTGTATAAGAAAGTATTTACAGATTTATCATTGATTATGTTGTATTGTCAACAAGAGCTGTTGTGAAGCACTGATCCTGTTACTGTCTGGCTTATGTTGCAACACTTGTCTAGAGTCGCCAGGCGCTCCAGAGAAAGACGTTTTTTTTTAGCAATCCCGAATTTGGTGTAGGCGTTTGATATAAATGTGGGACCTGAGAATGTAAGCCCAATACAAATTTTAAACAAATAGTAGGTTAAAGGAATAGCAAAACATACAATCTTAACATACAAAACTAAAAGACAGTTTAGATTGGAGAAGGGTTGACAGGTTGGGAAAGCATAGAGAACATAAAGCCCAGCCTGAAGGGCTGGGGGCTACAAAACTTTTCACCTGCTGATGACAACTGTAGCTAATTTAAAGTTGTTACCTTAATCCACGACGCGTTTCGTCCTTCTGGGACTCTTCAGGCGGATGGTGGTGGCCACTAAAAATCAACTAACTACATGCAACCAAAACTCACAACACATAACCAAACCTGTGGTAGGGCCACGCAAGAAGTAAATTCTGCAAGCATGTTGTCATCATCAGCAAGGTTACTTCACACACCATTCATACTGGGGCACACAGTCAGCACAGACAGTAAGGGGGCTTCCCTCCCAACTCTGGTGCTCGGGAGACAAGAAAATCCATGACTTACCCTGGATTCGAACCAGGACCCTTGGCAACAAGAGAAAAGCTGCCCCTCCTGCTGTTGCTGGGCAAGGGTGCCTCTTCATTCATACAAAGAGAAAAGGTTAGAGATAGGAAGGGTGGAAAGTCACAACACAGCACAACCAGTGAGGGGGCTTCCCTCCTAGACTCTGGTGCTTGGGCGACAAAAGAACCATGTCTTACCCTGGATTTGAACCAAGACCCGTGGCAACGAGAGAGGCTGCCCTACTAATTGTGACTGGGATTCGAAAACGAAAGGAAACAAGACTACAAATTGCAAGCTCTTGGCTATAGCACAGGTACACGTGCTATATTAGCTCTTGGCTGCAGATGAAGAGGTTGAAGGAAAAGACAAGTAGGGTCTAACAGGTTCATCACCTGCTAGGCCCCCCCAGCAGGACAAGGAGTCACACTTGTTATGAACAAGGAAACACGGACCCACCAGAGGGTGTAGAGTAGGCTCGCCCATCTCGACCCCATAGGTGAAGAAAGATGGAAAGTGATAGGTGTCAAATGACTTGGTTGTTCAATTAGTTTGGAAAAGGCCAAATGGCTAGTTTAGTTTAGATTGGAGAAGGGTTGACAGGTTGGGAAAGCATAGAGAACATAAAGCCCAGCCTGAAGGGCTGGGGCAACAAAACTTTTCACCTGCTGATGACAACTGTAGCTAATTTAAAGTTGTTACCTTAATCCACGACGCGTTTCGTCCTTCTGGGACTCTTCAGGCGGATGGTGGTGGCCACTAAAAATCAGCTAACTACATGCAACCAAAACTCACAACACATAACCAAACCTGTGGTAGGGCCACGCAAGAAGTAAATTCTGCAAGCATGTTGTCATCATCAGCAAGGTTACTTCACACACCATTCATACTGGGGCACACAGTCAGCACAGACAGTAAGGGGGCTTCCCTCCCAACTCTGGTGCTCGGGAGACAAGAAAATCCATGACTTACCCTGGATTCGAACCAGGACCCTTGGCAACAAGAGAAAAGCTGCCCCTCCTGCTGTTGCTGGGCAAGGGTGCCTCTTCATTCATACAAAGAGAAAAGGTTAGAGATAGGAAGGGTGGAAAGTCACAACACAGCACAACCAGTGAGGGGGCTTCCCTCCTAGACTCTGGTGCTTGGGCGACAAAAGAACCATGTCTTACCCTGGATTTGAACCAAGACCCGTGGCAACGAGAGAGGCTGCCCTACTAATTGTGACTGGGATTCGAAAACGAAAGGAAACAAGACTACAAATTGCAAGCTCTTGGCTATAGCACAGGTACACGTGCTATATTAGCTCTTGGCTGCAGATGAAGAGGTTGAAGGAAAAGACAAGTAGGGTCTAACAGGTTCATCACCTGCTAGGCCCCCCCAGCAGGACAAGGAGTCACACTTGTTATGAACAAGGAAACACGGACCCACCAGAGGGTGTAGAGTAGGCTCGCCCATCTCGACCCCATAGGTGAAGAAAGATGGAAAGTGATAGGTGTCAAATGACTTGGTTGTTCAATTAGTTTGGAAAAGGCCAAATGGCTAGTTTAGTTTAGATTGGAGAAGGGTTGACAGGTTGGGAAAGCATAGAGAACATAAAGCCCAGCCTGAAGGGCTGGGGGCTACAAAACTTTTCACCTGCTGATGACAACTGTAGCTAATTTAAAGTTGTTACCTTAATCCACGACGCGTTTCGTCCTTCTGGGACTCTTCAGGCGGATGGTGGTGGCCACTAAAAATCAGCTAACTACATGCAACCAAAACTCACAACACATAACCAAACCTGTGGTAGGGCCACGCAAGAAGTAAATTCTGCAAGCATGTTGTCATCATCAGCAAGGTTACTTCACACACCATTCATACTGGGGCACACAGTCAGCACAGACAGTAAGGGGGCTTCCCTCCCAACTCTGGTGCTCGGGAGACAAGAAAATCCATGACTTACCCTGGATTCGAACCAGGACCCTTGGCAACAAGAGAAAAGCTGCCCCTCCTGCTGTTGCTAAAAGACAATGTGACAAGACATACTCTAGTGCCAGAAATAATTACTACCTTTACCTTTACTATTCTTAGAGCACTGCATTTTAGTTTTCAACAGTAAAAAGTGGGGGCCCAATAATACAACTTGCATACGGACCCCGCCATTCTGAGTTATGCCACTGCGTTTAACAAAATTCAAAATAGTACGTACTAGGTATTAATAATAATAAAAGTTTTGGGAATTTTTGTGTATATCGTACAACTAATACCGGTGCTTAAATATACATACAAATCACAGAATATTTCTTTTCCTTTTTTAACCAACTAAAATATATTTAATATTTATTATATCTAACATTTTGTTTAGATGTTGGCAAAACTTGTTTACAGCAATGAGCAAACCAACACACAAGACAAATGTGTATATAATGTACAACATGAAAAAAGTAGTTGAGGTATGTTTTGAATAAGAATAATTAGGTACCCTTTTATTTATTTATTTTAAATTAATAGGTACCGGTATAGGAAACAATCAAATAACAGATACATTTAATTAATTTACTATAATTTACACCGGGAAATGTCTTGTTTTTCTTTTACATTCACGTGGCGTTATTTGTCATTATCCATCCTCATCATGATCTGAAGTTAATAAATAAAAAGTACTTGGTTATTATTTGAAATATTTCAAGACTACCTCACCCTCACCGGACCTGTGTCGTACAGTAGGGTATCAGGTAACAGAGTACTTAACACAACCATCGTACATCAGGATTCACAAAGAACCAATTTAGTGTTAGTGTCAGGGGTTGGAGGAGAAAAGATGACCCAGCGAGTCAGTTACTTAACCTGAATATGAGGGTTCATAATAAATAATGATTAATTCAATTCAAGCACAAAACACAATTAAAATATGTGCGAAGATAATGAAACACAACAATACTTCCCGCACAATTGATTTGTCCATGAATTCAAGGAATCTTGAAAAATGAAACATTGAACCGTCTAAAGCCTGAATTAGACAGTTCAATGTTTTGTTCAAGATTCATTGAATTCAAGGACAAGATATGATCAATGTGAGGAGGTATTGTTGTATTCAATTTTCTTTGCACATGTTGATTGTGTTTTGTACATGAATTCATTGAATCTGGAACAAAACATTGAACCGTCCAATTCAGGCTTTACACTTATCAATAGAATGCTCATTATGTTGGTGTGTGTTGACCTGTTGAGTCAACATTTACACAAAGTAGAAATAGCAGATTCAAGCCTAAGCAGCTAGAGGGGTAAGGAAGAACAGAATCGACAACATCTTTTCAGTTGTGAAAGGACTACGGTAAGTCTGAACTTGACGCGATGCCAGATGGCATGACACATGTACAAAGGGAATCCTGTCTCTATTGGATAACACGACAACGCATGATGATGGCCGAGTAGGCCGATTGGGAGCATATGAAAAGAAGAAGATGTTTCAAAGGATTTAACTACAAAAGGAGTCGATTAAGAATAGAGTTCAGGCATACCTGGACATTAGATGACATGACACCCCTAGGTACTAGGCACTCCCATGTTGGCCCCAGTTGAAACAACAATAGCAATTAAATTAATGACTTCAAGATGAATTAACCAACGAACGGAGGTGACCCGACAACTTGAAGACGGTCAAAACTCATCCTTGAAATTCTCCGACGGGTTCCGGAAATCTACTCCGTTCCAGGTTTTGAAAGCCAGAAGCGCGACGTTCTTAGCTCCGATCACGCTCATTTCCATCGCGCTAGCCGCCCACTCGATGGCGTTCAGGTGGAACAGATTCTTGTGCAAGACAAACGAGTCGTCTCGATACTTGGACAGGTAGTGGGGATACGCCAGCCAATCGACGACGTGCATGCTTTTTATTTCCGAAAACACGCTCTTCAAATCGTGTCCCTCTATCGGTACCTGAGAAAACAGCTTCCAAACGTTTGACTTTTCGCCGGTACTTTTACGAACGTTCACTGCGTTTATCCTGCCTATCGAGTTGTAGAAGTTATCCAAGTTCACAGTTAAAATCTCGTCGATCATCTCGCTCTCCTTGTCGAACCCGAAGTAGGTGTAGTTGACGGTCCCCTCGACGATGGTGGACACCGTCCGGTGGTAGCGGCCCGGGAACGTTACGTTCGTCGGCAGGTCGAACTCGATGTCCGAGACGTCTTCCGTTAGAGGCGTGGCCATTATGACGATATTGTAGCTGGAGTTGTTTGCGGCCGATTCAGAACCGGCGTTGTTTGTGAATTCTATGTTGTACTCATCTGTTGCCGGGAAGAACGAAACTTTGTCGACCTTGGCATTTATAAGTTTTACTTTTGAAGTTTCCAAGAGGTACTCGGCTATTCCCTTATTGCCGCCCTGCACGGCCCACAATGCACCGTCAGCTCCCGCCACAGAAACCAGACCTACAATTAATACAAACCAATAAATTAACGGATAATATGCAATACAATAATTAGTGATGCACATCGATACTTTTCTCATTATTGATAATATCGATATTACTAATAAAAAATTCAAAACTGTCCAACTCCGACATAGATGAAATCTCAAATGTGGTAAATGAAATTCAAAACAATACAATCTCATGCATCACTGCCTCGTCCTGTCCGTGTTGTCTTTCTTTTTTAATCCAGCTGTCGGCTAATTTCGCTCCCTTATAAATTTTAAATTAAAGTCGATCGATGAAGTGAACTACCCTATCAAAACAACAATTTCTTTAACATTAAATAAACTTAAAACACCTTAAAATAATACTTTTATCTATAATATCATCATCTAGTATTTTATACAAAGTACCAATAATAATATTGTTCTGTTCTAAATGCGCGTGTTGTATTTTGACTCCAGTAGTAGGCCTATATCATGCTAGGCACAATCATAAAACTAAATATTATACAATAATCGATGTATAAATATTTGTAGCACTTGAGTAAGAAATGGTGAAGAAATGCAAAACGAACATAAATTCTCTATATATATGTATTTCATCGACATTAAGATAGTCAAAACCACAAATTAAGATTTTAATTCTACCTTTCTTGTAGCAAATAACCACATGTTGACTTGGCAACATAGCACTGGTTTGTTATGATGACAGTACTGAATGTCCCAAAGGATGTAGCAAGCTACCAGCGTCCACCTCGAACTTATATTACTGTATATACAAATAAATAGTAGTTGCGTACATCTGCAGAATATGGCTGTGTATTACGACAAAGAAACATTGGCTGATTGATTTGCAAGTGTAAACAGCGCCCGCATTGCAAACAATGAGCTTTTACGCTCGTTTTTTCTTAGCGTCCCTCAAACGCCCCGCGTCTGTCTGCAGGAGTATTCATCTGAGCCGCCCCAAAGCCGTGGACTCGAGTGGCATGAGCGCAGCGTGTTCGCGTAGCATGCAAGAGGTACCCGGTTCGAGACCTGGCCTATGCGGGTTTTTTTCATTTTATTTTTCCGGAAATAATAATTATTTATATCTTTATCCGTGATAGATTTAATTTTTGTAATCTTTTCGTGGAAGTTACTCTTTTCTTTTCTTTTTATATTTTATGTATATTTGCCACAGCCTCTGTTAGTAATCTCTTGGTAAGAACAGGTGGATTTGAAAGTGGTCTCATCTAGGCCTAATTAGCAAATGTACCAAGGCCCCAAGCATGTCTTGCAATCTCCCGTGCACGCTCGTAGATTTATAAATGAAATGGAATAAATAAATAATATAAATAAATGAACAATGAGTACGTTCACATAATTGTCTACTAGTCTACCGCCTAATCTATTTGGTTTACAAATTAGAGCAGCAGATAACTAAATATTGATATGAATGCTGAGCCGCGAGCAGAATAGGCATTGAAGGTGTAGGCCACACCCACCCCTGTCTCTCGTCATCGACAGCCGACTACAGCGTGCGACGTCACGGCGCTGTTGCCGTAATTCTTGTAATCGCTCGGCCGTACGAGTTGAAGTTGGACCAAACATCTCAAATATCTCGAAAACGAACCCCGTTTGACCACATTTTCAAAATCAAATAATGTTAGTCGTGAAATTATCTACACTTTGCACGTAAATTTGTTAATATTCATTAGCAGGTCACGATGTTACGCAACGATATGCGATTGAAAGTGTAGGTTTTTGTTTAGCTACAATGCATAAGATAGGGAATTCCAGCGCATTTAAAAACGCAATAGATAAAAAACTAGTACCGTTAGGCACAAAAAGTTTTTTGCTATACTCACAAGCTCAATCTCATCTTGCAGTACCTGGAATCTGAAGGATATCTATTACATGCGCAGTTATCATCGATCGACTTTAAGTCACTGATGTGACCTTTCTCTGTCTGCCTAAGCGGGAAATACGAATCGGGCTGTTCTCAACCATGCAATGAATATGATTGATATTTCGATAATCAATAATGACTTTTGATTATTGATTATCGAAATTTAATCCAATATTGATTATCGTGTGCATCCCTAAATACAATCCATGAATCTAAAAATTAACAAATCCAACTCGACCGTAGATTGAACCTGGGTCAAGGCCTATTTGGATGAGCGTAGCGAAGATTCCATTTCACTACACTGGAGAAAAAAATTCAAAATTTTATTTTTCTTTTTTTCCTTCTTTCGTTCTTTCTTTCTTTCCTTCCTTCTGTTTGTATTATTGTATGTCTGTTAGCACGATTCCGGCTAAACCGATACCCCAATTGTGATGAAATTTTATGGAGGCCTTCGAAATCTCTGAACTTAGAACTGCCATGTTTTTGAGCGCAATCGAAAAATTATTTCTCATGAAAATCGCAATTTTACGATTTTTTTTGATTAAGAAAAAAAAAGTTGACTTATTATAACACCTAGGCTACATGCTTTATCCGAATCTAATGATTTTTTCACAGAACCTTAATTTTATAAATTTATATATTCGTGTGAAATTTGAGTGCAATCAAAAAATAATTTTTCGTGAAAATCGCAATTTTACGTTTTTTAATTTTTTAATTTTACATTTCTTTGACTTATAACACCTACATGCTTTATCCGATTGACACAATTTTTACACAGAACCTCTATTTTATAAATTAATATATTGGTGTGAAATTTGAGCGCAATCAAAATATAATTTCTTATGAAAATTGCAATTTTACGCTTTTTTTCGTTTAAAAAAAATTACGCTCATCCAACAACGCGCCTGAAAAAGCGTTTGCGAAGCTTCCTAGTTTATTTTATTTAGGCTAGCAATAAAGTTGAGCAAGGGAGTTGTGAAACTTGACTAACTGTCCATAACATTCTTAACGGTCAATGGATGGATCAACAAATGAATGAGTGCGCCAAACAGTGTACTGGTCTGGTACATACATTGTAATATACATATTATTATGAGTGACATAGATAGACCAAAGTATCTGGCAAGACAAACAGAAAGGTAACAAACAACATTAAATTAGCTGCAGTCGTCATCAGCAGGTGAAAAGTTTTGCCGACCCCAGCCCTTCAAGGTGTGCTTTATGTTCTCTATTCTTTCCCAACCTTTCAACACTTCTTAAATATAAAAGGAAAACTTACCCACAAACTTATGCACGTCTGTGCCCTGTCCGTAGTTGGCAGTGAGCGTTGCCATGACCAGCTCGTCGACAACCTTCTCAGAGAATCCCTCCTTCGTGAACCCCGTCTTCGAAGAGACCCCCATGTCGTCGACGAAGTGCGGAGACATGGCCTTCATCATCTCGCCGACGGTCGTGAAGCACTGCATGTTCGCCTGGAGCGTGTATATCCTTCTGAAAGACTCGAGCATGTGCTCTATGTAGTTCTGCAGCTTGATCGGACCGTAGCCGTACCGCCAGACCAGCCTTGCCAACGTTATCAACTCCCACTCGCTGTCGGTGAACACAAACTCTGTGCCGTCGTACATCCCGAACTTGGAGAAGACGTTCTTACGTTTCTGTTTACCTGCAAATAAATAAAGTAAACAATTAAAACTCCAAACAAATTAACAAAGCATGTAACTTTGTTTCTCCAAGTACAGGCCACAAATTTGCGTCGTAATTAGGGTTACCATACGTCCGGTTAAACCCGGACATGTCCTCTTTTTCGTATGCTGTCTATGCGTCCGGACGGCTTTTTCATAAAAGCGTGAAATGTCCGGGTTTTTGTGTAACTACGGGCGCAGCTACATTTATCACAACAATCAGACCATACATACACTATTCGATGACGCTGCTGGCACGGCACGGCATGGTTAACGTAGTCAGCGGTCAGATACGTACGTGCAAGACATCTCCGACGCTCCGTTCGGGTGGCAGTACAGCCTTGGCCTTGCTCCCTTATTGCCGTGAGGCCGGTCGGCTGTCGCAGTGTCAAGTTTCGCGCTATGTCTAAGCGTAAATGTAAGTTTTCTGACAAGCTCGGTGAAAAGTTTCCATCTTTTAAGAAAGGTAGATATGACTGGAAGCCGAATGTCTAATATGTAGTAATGGTACTTTTATCTCCATTGCAAACAAAGGAAGTCTAGATTTAGAAGCTCACAAAAAACAACAAAACATGTTAGGGCCTAATTGTGTTCAGAGTCCATGCTGTGGCATATTTATTTGTAATGTCCTCTTTTTTGCACCAGCACTTATGGCAACCCTAGTCATAATGCAGATTTGCAGACTGAGTGAAAGTAATGGGGTCTGGGGCAAAATGTTTTCAGGTGACCTTTTTGTTGTGAGTGCCCAGGAAACAAAGATTCCCATGTTTGTAAAGAAATACGGTATGCCCACAATTTTATTAAATTAACATGTTTGGTTGGGTACAGTACCTACTTTAAGGCTATTCCAGAGCACTCGCAGCAATATTTTGAAAGCCAATGGAAAATGCATGAAAGTTAGTTGAATGAAAGAGAAACTTGAATAAAAAAAAAAAAAACTTTTTTGGGGGATGGGACAAAAACTCTTGGCTAAAATATGCAATTTTGGGAAAATAAGGATATGAGGGCTATGATTTATTTTTTTTGTTTCAACACATTGCCTCCGTAGGCCTACTGAGTACAAGGGAAAATACTTTCTGAAATAATGTTCGATGTGCGTTTTTTTTTGTCACATGGTACCGGTACATACAAATAAGAGTTTTGAACTGGTGGACGAAAAAAATCGTACATCAAACGTTATTTCAGAAAATTGTTTTCTCTTATACTCAGTACGGAGTTAAAGGTGTGTTGAAAATATAAAAAAAAATCATAGCTTAAAATTAAGTATTGAACCTAGAACTCTGATTTCCTGATTTACCCAAAATTTGCATAATGGCCAAATAGAGCTTTTTCCCATCAAAAAAAGTTTTTTCCCTCTTTTTTATTCAAGTTCCTCTTCAATTCAACTAACTTTCTCCTAGTTAAGAGGGTTCAACAGGGCTAGTTTGAAGCGGCTCAACATAGCTTCGAATTAACGCAATTGTTCTTCTGAAAAGCGTCGACGTCGAAGCGTCGACGTCGAAGCGTCGACGTCGAAGCGTCATCAAGCGAAGAGCAAAAAAGTTGAACCAAGTTCTAGTTTGGCACAGGTCGAGACCTTACCAAATTGTAACCGCCACTATTGCGGCAACCCAGTTCTCTTATTGGCTGCGCTCAAGTCGCGTCGCATCAAAAAACGCGAGACAGTAAACGCACCTTAAGACTAGGCCTACTTAGAAACATGGATTAGTGTAATTACCTGATAACTTAAGAAAATCAATCATATACTTGTTTTTCGGATGTATGATGGCTCCTCCAGACTCATATTCCTCGTTGTTTATGGTCACAGTAGCTAATCGACCACCTATTTTATTTGATTCGTACAAGTCGATCTCCACGGAACCGAAAAGTTCTCGGAGAAAGTACGCAGCTGACGTGCCACCAATGCCACCTCCGACAATTGCTTAAATAGAAAAATACTACAATTATTATAAGAGGTCTCGCATAACCCTACCCCGGGATTTATTGGAAGCCGAGGCAGACGATACATGTGGTCCAGGCAGACATTCTAACCTATTTTCGGTGGTCTTGGTTCGGCGCTAGAAGCGCAATGAAAGCACATGGTGGTGACAAATAGTGCAGAATATGCTTTCAACATGGTGTAAGATACCGTAGTAGCTCAGAAATAAGTAAGAAATCTAGTAATAAGCTTAGACAGTAGACCTAGGCCGGCCTACTAAACGATTTTTACCAAATTTATACAAGACTGACGTTTCAGATAACAAAAGTTCAAATCAGCTGGTCAGTAAAGTCGATCGGTCGAAAATGTAGTTGCCAACTTCGATATTATCGTTCGAAACCGTTTGAAACGCACCAATCATCACATTCTTCAAACATATTGTGCATTGACCAATGAAATGCTCTGGCTTATCACGTATAGGAAAATATACCCGTTATCCCGCCGACGCCCATCCTGTCTGCGCAGCACTTGCCGTTTCTGTCTTCTTTCCACTCTGCGTCTATCGATTTGGAAGGAGAGTCCAGTTCTCGTTACTTGTAACCGATTCTCAAATTCTTCTCACTTCAAAATGGTAAGCGAGTTAAATTAAGTTTGAAATGATTGCGCCAATCTTTTGGCTTCTTTTGAGTACCTTTTCAGCTTTATTGTTTCTTTCAGACTGGTAATATCGTTCTTCTTTTATTTCTCAGCGCGAGTGTATTTCCATCCATGTTGGCCAAGCCGGAGTTCAGATCGGCAACGCTTGTTGGGAGTTGTATTGCCTGGAGCATGGAATCCAACCCGATGGCCAGATGCCTTCAGACAAGACTGTCGGAGGTGGTGATGACAGTTTCAACACCTTCTTCAGCGAAACCGGTGCCGGCAAACATGTTCCTAGGGCAGTATTCGTCGACCTTGAGCCCACCGTAGTGGACGAGGTCCGAACCGGCACCTACCGCCAACTCTTCCACCCCGAGCAGCTATCACCGGCAAGGAGGATGCCGCCAACAACTACGCTCGTGGGCACTACACCATCGGCAAGGAGATTGTCGATCTGGTGCTGGACCGAGTCCGCAAGCTGGCCGACCAATGCACAGGACTTCAAGGATTCCTCATCTTCCACTCGTTCGGAGGCGGCACCGGATCGGGTTTCACATCGCTGTTGATGGAGCGTCTGTCCGTTGACTACGGCAAGAAGAGCAAGTTGGAGTTTGCCATCTACCCAGCTCCACAGGTAGGCCTAAATATCTGAATTCCTTCAAGTTAAAAGGTCTCTCTGGGCAGCCCTAAACAAATAGCTTCGGAGCAACTTCCTGTAACTAGGCCTTATTATCTGGCTTCGTCCCCCGGCTCTTGTCGAGCAAGCTACAAGAACAGTGTCATGCTAACGGTCTTTGTAGGCCTACTTCAGCTTGTTTAGACACAACGGTAGGCCTACTTCCGTCGTTGGTGTGACCCAACTTTTTAATACCGTTTTTTTTCAACTAAAATCAACATAAACACTCACCATTGATGAAATAAGTCAAGAACAACTCATTGTGTAGGCCTACTATTTTATTATATTCCAGCACCAAAAATCTAAAATAGAATCATCACATTTTTGGTGTAATAGTAACAAAAAAAACTTCAAAACCTTTAACGTCGCTATTTTAAACGAAAGTACTTTTCCGTTGAAAGTCCTTTTCTGTTTAAAATAGCGATGTTAAAGGTTTTGTAGGTTGAGTAAAATAAAAAAAATTATTTTTGAAAAGTTGGGTCACACCAACGACGGAAGTACCGACACAACTACCCTAACTTGCATGGTTCTCCCCCAGGTCCAGGCCCCACTCCCAAACTTCTGCTGTTGGGGTCTCCAAGTTTTCACTAAAAAATATACCGGCACTCCAACATAATAACAAAAAACTATAAAACCTTGATAGCATTTATATTGTTAATATTTAGGCTACAAAAGGATTTTCGACAAAAATAGAAACGTTGCCTAAGATTTTGAAGTTTTTTTGCTAATGATTTCATTCTCCCCCCCCCCCCCCCCCCCCCCCCCCCCCCCCAACCAACCAAAGAAATTCCACCACTCTAATCTCAACAGGTTGTCCAATAGGCCTAACCATTGGAACTTCTTCGGTTGGTATGGACCAGTTTTTTAACACTGTTTTTCTTCAATAAAACCAACAAAAAACATCCTAAAATGAGTAATATTTTATAAATAGTGGTTTATATTAATTATTGAAAAATACACGTAGGCTACATGTTTCATTTCATTCAGTTTCATTCTGTGTTATTAATAATTGTAAGCTATAAGTAGCGAGGAGTGACACGGCCGCCTACGAGGAGTGAACTGGGCATTTGTCATCGTAAAAATGAAAATAGCCACCATTGGAGATAGTACCAACCTTTATCGCTAAAATACTCCACCTACAAAACGTTTAACGTCGCTATTTTAAATATAAAGGACTTTCAACGGAAAAGTACTTCAGTTTAAAATAGCGACGTTACCTAAAGGTTTTGAAGTTTTTTTTGTTACTATTCCACCAAAAACGTGATGATTCTATTCTATTCTGTTTTTTTTTTTTTTTTTAATTATGTTATTTTGAGGTTACTTGCAGTGAGTAGAACATTCTCATCAAGGCAGGCGCCGCCGCAGGCCTAAAATGGCGCCCGAAAACAGTGAAATATGGGAGTGATTAGTAAGAGTAATAATTAGAGATGTGCAAAAATGGTTTTTTATAGTTTGAAAATTCGCGCCTTAAAAATAAAAATTCGCGATTTGTCGCGATTTACCAAAAAACATAATTTTCTCATGCACAACTTTAAAAAAAAAATCCAAGTTTCAGGATAATTTGATTGATTTTAATGATTTGAAAGAAAAACAAGCTCATGAGAATGAAGTTCAGAATCAGTTATAATTTTAAGCTCAATTTCAGCCTTCAGTTTTCAAAGTTTCCGACAGTTTTTACCAGAATTAATTTCGTCTACCCGGCACCTCCACCAAATTTACGAAATTATGCATTTTTTACGTGTCTTTTGATATGGATATGAAGTATTTTGAGCTTACTCTCGTTCAAACGATTATTAGATCTCACGATCGCGTTGTATGACCCGGCGCCTCCACCATATGTACCAGCCAGTGTTAATTTAATTACGACTTCGACCCGGCACCTCCACCAAAACTTTGAATTTTTTTTATTTTTTAAAATTTCGTGACCTAATTCGCATTTAAGGACACAATTGCTAATTTCGCCACTAGTTCGCGGCATCAACTAAAATTTCGCAAAAATTCGCGAATTGGAAATTGGTACCATTCAATCACAATTCATGAGATTCATGTGCAAACTGAATTTGAAGGGATTATTGCAACTTTAAAAAAATATCGCGAATTTCGTTGTCACCATTTTTTGTACACTCTAGACTAATAATAACCTGTATAATTGTATACTATTTTGGGAGTGATTAGTGTTAATTTATCATTAATAATGACTACAATGAGTTATTATTTATTTATTTCTCATTTGAAGTTGTTTTTCATTGTTTATAATGGGAAAAAACAATGTTAAAAAACTGGTCCATACCAACCGAAGAAGTTCCACCATTTATCATCTTGGCTACCTAATAATGAGTAATGAATGACTACCCCAAAAAATTTCCATCTCTAGGCCCTATATAGCCGTTTGACTAGGCCTCCGCCTACCTACATAGCAAGAAGATCAAGTTGCAGTTTTCCGTATAGGCCCTACTACCTATCTCTTTCTACACCAATCCCCACAGTTGGTCTTTTAAGAGTTTTAACTATGCTAAAACTCTTTCAAGCATGGAATTTTATTTTGTATTTTTACTCAAAAATAATTCAATTGACAAAATTCCTAGTTTTCACAAATTAATAATTATTTAAATTATTTTTGGTTTAGGTCCAAATTTGGGAGATTTTTGGTAAATTTTGGAATAATTTTTATGCCTAAATTCAAAATTAGCATGTCCGAATTTCTTGAGTAAAATTTTTGTAAAATCTTAGCCTAGGCCTATTTTTTTCATTTGGGTTTACTTTTTGTTTTTTTATTTGTCTCAACTCTAGTTATGAATAAACCAAAGTTTCGGGACATTTAAAAAACTGCCTGTTTTTATCATTTTTTACACTTAACTATTTGTATTATTGTCACTAAAATCTCAGTCAGGCACTGCATAAGTTTGGTGGAAAAACTAGAGAAGTCTGTATTTTCTTTATTATGTCTAAAACCCCCCATTCATTAAATTAAAGCACACAAAACCAGCTATAGGCTTAGTTGGTGGTCAACATTGCTAACCACTGTACCAGAAAGAATTGAGAGTAGCTAGGCCTACTAGTTTTTCCCCTTAGATTCAGAGTCAAAGGTAGGGTACCCCCTTCCCCCACCCAACCAGCCAGCCAGGACTGCAATTCTATAACTCTGACAGAGTTGGACCCAGGCGTTTTCTACCGTAATCGACTCGGTTGTAAGTGATCGACCCAGTTGAGGTCGATATCGTTGCGATATAATCCGTGACAACCGAGTCCGACTGGGTTTTATATTTGTATAAAATGGTGGACGATAAGCCTTAAACCTACACGTAAACACAACCAGATTTTAACTTTCCTCAAAAAATAACAATAGTATGCTCAAAGAAAACCGACCTTTAGTAAGGGCCTACCCAAAAAGTCCCGTGCGTTCCCTTTTTTCATGAAATTATACCATTTAAATCCAAATTTCTCCCCGATTGGAAATAATACACACATCTATGTCATTTCGAATATTTGACAACTGACTGTGAATCATTTGTTTACATTTGACCTTCCAGGGCCCATGTAAATCAACTTTCGACCCCGACCAACAAAAACCGGAAAACGATTACTGTTACTACCGAGTCGGTCCCGTGACAGAGTTGAACCCGTGAAGTTACTGAATAGGGGCCCAGAAGATTTTCGTCGACTTTTACTCACTTTTTTAACACAGAACGGGTTATCAGATCGGGCTGATTTGTTTTTTTTTTGTCATGGACCACATAGGTCATATACCGAGTTTCAAGATTGTAAATCTTTTGGGACGGCGTGTGCAGATAGCTGAAAACCCCCCAACTCGGGTAGGAGTAAACAGGGTCGAGTTAGCATCGCCTATTAGCAGTCGCGTGCGCTTGGCTGCGGGCGAACGACCGTCTCCCTATATTTATGTCGCCAACACCTTGACATATTTTGTAGGCCCTAACAACAAAGCGTTGATTGCGTAGAAGTGCCACTTGTTCCTTGGACTTGTAGTTGCTAATAAATTAAAATTCTCTTGTTCCGGGTCTCTACTGCTTGGTCAACCGTACAACTCCATCCTGACCACCCATACTACCCTCGAGCATTCCGACTGCGCGTTCATGTGCGACAACGAAGCCATCTACGACTCTGCCGCCGTAACTTGGACATCGAGCGTCCCCCCTACACCAACCTCAACCACTGATTGGCCAGATCGTGTCCTCAATCACCGGCCCTCCCTTCGTTTTGATGGCGCCCTCAACGTAGCCCTTTACAGAATTCCAGACCAATTTGGTCCCCCACCCCCCGTATCCACTTCCCCCTGGTCACCTACGCTCCCGGGCATTTTTCCCCAGAGAAGGCATACCACGAGCAGCTCTCTGTTGGTGAGATCACCAATGCTTGCTTCGAGCCAGCAACCAGATGGTGAAGTGCGATCCCCGTCACGGAAAGTACATGGCCTGCTGCATGCTGTACCGTGGCGACGTTGTGCCCAAGGACGTGAACGCTGCCATCGCAACGATCAAGACCAAGCGCACCATCCAGTTTGTCGATGGTGTCCCCCCGGCTTCAAGGTCGGTATCAACTACCAGCCCCCGACAGTCGTTCCCGGGGGTGATCTTGCCAAGGTGCAACGTGCCGTCTGCATGTTGTCCAAAACTACGGCCATCGCAGAAGCCTGGGCCCGTCTGGATCACAAGTTCGACCTGATGTACGCCAAGCGGGGCGTTCGTACACTGGTACGTCGGGGAGGGGATGGAGGAGGGGAGAGTTCTCCGAGGCTCGGAGGATCTGGCCGCTCTCGAGAAGGATTACGAAGAGGTTGGCATGGATTCCGTCGAGGGAGGGAAAGGGGAAGGTGCAGAAGAGTATTAGAAAACTCTTCTCGTTTCCCGACATCGCTCTTGTATGGCTTACTCTCTCTATGCATTAGGTACGGTAGTTCGTACTCTAGTAACTGATTAATTTCATGTTTTAACTTTCACAGTATTATTCTGAATTTGGTGAATGCCTTTTGTTCCTTATGTGTTTTATCACTAGTACCCCTTTTTAATAATAATTTATTTTGCCTAGCCTATTCCAATAATTTAGGCTAGCCTACAATTATTTGCGACTGATTTTTTAAAACTTTTTTTATTCATTTTGGAAAATTTTGCTAAATACAATGCACCTTTAATGAAATCATTACTAACAAAATGGAGCTCAGCTGAACATAATCTGGGATTCAATGTGTCCTGCAGCTTACCTTTCAATTTCATGTTTGGGACTCTATAGATTTATTCACATCCACAATGCAAATGCAGGTTGAATGCCATCTATAATGTTGACTTTATGTCTTCTAAGAGACTTGTTTTGACTGTAAATTTGTCTTGATTACCTCTTAATTCCATGTATGTACAGTGAGTTGCCCTTTATTCTCGACTTATTTTACCACTGTCCTCCTTGATTGAAATGTACTTGCCCGCATACCATATTTACCAGATTGCAAGCGCACCTTTTTGTCACTTTGCAGTTAAAATGGCACCCCGGCTTAGAATTGTGGCGAACTGTTTTGTTTTGTGAACTTTTAATTCGGGGATCTGCTTCAATCGAGTAAATACGTGATTTACGCCATCTTATAATTAATTCTCTGCTCGGATATAGGAGGACACGACATTCTAGTGTACAATTCTTCTACTTAGTGTACGGCTGTACGCGTTTAGCTACGCCGGTCTCAAGTTGGTCATTGATCTTCGTTTATGGTGTTTGCGAGGGTTGGCTTAGTTTGCTTTTTAAGTTGAATGTCCCCTGCTGAAAATCAGTTCAGTTGACTGAGTGGGTAGACTCTCAATAAAAATTTATTTTTATTTATTTTGTGTACCGTACTTTTTTTACTACCCCCAAAAATTATTTTTATCACACAATCTATAGCATAAATATTGCACTAGGTAAAATGTCAGTTTTTATAATTAATACGTAGCGTAACTGTTATTTTACAAGAATTGGAAAAGTTTTTTATCCTGAAATTGAAAATTGACATTTTAGGGGAAATTTTTTTAATCTGCTTCGACATACCGGTACTTATTTTTGTTTCCCCACATAGATACTGGAGCATCGTACCTAAGGATACTATTATACACTTTGTTGGGATCGTACCAATCTAAAATGGCCCATTACTGTGTTAGGCTGGAAAATTCAAAATAAGTATTGTTCCTTTTTTGGAAACTTTTAAGGGAAAGCGTTATATTTTTAGTTAAGAGTCAACCGGAGTTTTGGGCCCGTAGGCCTAAGTTGGTGATAATGGGAGCTTGAAAGAGGCACTGGGAGGTTGGTATTTCGCAATGTCCCTGCAGAATATTCGAAAATAGCCGGGCTACCAATAGACGGCCGGCAGTTGCATGTACGTCTGTGAACTGCACGATGTACTGCAGAAGCTCCGATAGCGGTTGCGGCGCCCGTGAGTCGCGGTCCTACGGTCCCCGCGCGCGGCGAAGCTCTATTATCGTTGAGTGACTAATATTAGTCCCTCAATCGCTTTATTTCACATCGTTCGCAGTCTCGCTCCGTGGACGAGTTATTATTACAACAGAGGTGCTAGATCAGGGTGATTGAGTAAATTTTATTGATCATTAATTCCAAATTGGTTATAAATGTATGTGCTGAAAGAAAAAAAAGTGTATAAATCTTACGACTGAAAACTGTGGAATCGAAACACCCCGTAGAAGTATATGTATATTCGAAACGCTGATTTAATAGAGACCACAAGACATACTTGAGCATGATTGTTACAATTTTTAATCTACAGTCCAAATCTCAAATATTCGTTTCTCACCACAACGTTTTTAACATATATTCGGTTTTTTTGTAGTCCCTGCTTTTCCCTCCATAAGCGATGTGTTAATTTATTTCATAACAACGTTTTTGCATATATTCGTTTTAAATCAGTTTATTCGTTATTTTTACTATTCCCTCAAGGCAGTATTTATTTCACATAATACGTATTTTTAGGAAATAAACGATGTGTAGGGGGCACTACGCGAGAAAAGAACGACGTCTTTACTACGTAGTCCAGCCGCGCCAGCTGTGGTAACGAGTAACCACGAAACACCTACTCTCTGCCCCCCCACATACAACGATTCCATCATGGCCGACGAGCGCGAGCCGCGCTACGAGTTTCCAGCCATGGCCGATAGAGTGGCACCACGACGTGCGTTTTAGTTACTGGTTTGCTAGCTCTGTTATTGGCTAGGGGGGTCGTTCTACAGTTTCCATCCAATAGCGACCGCTCGTGTGGGAAATGAAGCAAAATGCGAAGAATGGAAGTGGAAAATGTCAAGCTGACTCAAACTACGATTTTAAAATACGTAAAATTGTTTAGTGGAATAATCTCCCGTCATTCATTTCTTCACGATCGTTTATCGGAAATCTTAGTGATATAGACGCAACAAAACCAATAATAGGATATTTTATTTTCGACGCCGTGTTTCACGCTCCCTGGGTTTCCTGCCATCCAAGCCTCTTTATTTTGAAATCTTTGACAACAAACTAAGATTCGAATTGAATACACACGCAGACTATGTGATAGGCCTACTTTTTGCTGTCACTTACACACGAATAGGCCTCAATCTGCATAGGTAATCAATATGTGACCCTCGGGCCGAGCTGCCTAGGCCCTACACCGCGCTAGGCTAGGGCTAGGCCAAGGCAAAGGGGCTAGGCCTAGGCCTAGGCCAGGGCAAAGTCCTAGGGCTTAGGCCTGGCCTAGGCCAAGTGGGGAACCTCCTCTAGTTAGGCCCCTATCAATAAATACGATAAATGCTTGCCAGATTCAGATGTAAATCAAGATAATGCCTCTTGAAACAGTTCCATTTTTTATTGCTGGAAACTTAAATTCCCCCCCCCCCCTCTACCCGCCAAGGACGCGGGCGAGTCTTTTATAACTCAATGCGCAGATAAGCGCTCGCTAGTGTTACACTACACCCAAAATCAAAACCAAAATAAACTTAAAATAGACGATTCAAAAGCCATACGAAAACATTAATTATCACATTTGTATTACCAGTATAAATTTGAAAATTTATTACAAAATTTCAATACAACGTTTTTTTGCATTTAATTCGTTTTTTTAGCACCTTTCCCCTGAAAAACGTATAACTGAGATTTGACTGTACGTATTATTACAATTTCTCGCAATTTATTATGCTGGGTACGTGTAACGTTCCTTTTAGTTGCGCTATGCTACGTACATAAGTATAGCCATAATATTAATATGGTTGTGAATACATTTTTAATCAGATGATTTTTACTAGCTGTGCAAAGCTCCTGATGCCACCATGCACTGATTCCTTGGGATGACTGGTTATAAGAATGGGAATTTGAATGGCTTTCTGAAGAAAGTTGCTGTTTTTATTATTCATTTACATTTGAATATTCATCCGATTGAAACTCGGTCACATTTTCTTCTATTTTGCAATCCGTATCCATAAATACAGTATGTATAGTGTACAACAATACGTACCTATCTTGAGTTTATGCTTCCGATTTTTTTCTGACTGCATTACCGTAAAGGATAAAAAAGTCAACTATTCCCGGCCTTTTGATATGAACATTTGTTCTGTAGGGGGGCTGCCTAATAAGAAACATAAATATTTAATATTCGTGACAAACTATTTCCATGATATTACCTATACATTAAAAATTCATTCAGAATTTATTTCTTCAAAACCTATACCCAATAGCTGTAACCCAATGACATCCAATGTATGCACGTATGCTACAACACGGCAAGGCACGTATGTTAATGATTAATAATTGAAAAAATAATTGTAAAGGAAATGAACACCAATGATGTAATGTGTGTTGAAATTATGAAACGGTAATGAATTTCTTCTTTCGAAGTATATTTTTATGTTTGCTTACTTCGTTATTATATTATTATTTCTCGGACATTTGAAATAACCTTTCACATTATTTCTCTATTCCCTAGATGCATAAATAATTTTTAAACGCAACAAAAAAAAAACCATTTCTCGCAAGAGTCAAATACGTAACGAAGTACAATCATTCATAACAGAATGAACATTGCGCTGCCTTCTGTTTGTGTCAATATGATTATTACTTGCCTTTTATAATCACATGTTAACAAAAATTATGGATATTTTGATCAGTATATAACCATTGTGTAAATTTTTTAAGTACAACTCAATTCAGCTTTTCGATTTCGATTCCCGGGTGTGACCGTTTTGCTGTAATGAGCCAATGAGTGCTGAGAGCTCGAACCAAGTCCATTTGGATTATAGAAACACTGTTTCTTAAACTAAAATAGAATCAAAAACAGCTCTGGCATTATTCCATTCGGCCTTGCTTGACGTACTACTATAACATCCTCGGAAGGTCGGTATGAAGTGCGTAGAAAGTTGTATATAAATTTATACTTATTAAGAGTGGTTGATTGACTCATCGCCGGGCATTGCAATGTTGTTATTGGGATCCACTCGAGCGGCAGCCGGCAACTGCATATTAACAACGACAAAACGCCTCTCTGTTGTGTTCGTTTGGAAAAATTTTCCAGACCACAAAATATTTCGACATGTCTCCAGCATCGTCTTGACATAGCATTTGGTCGAACCCGCATGGCTTGCTTTTAACCGAATACCTTAGAGGTAGCTCATGCATAACGCTTAGACTCTGATTTGAAGGAAACGGTTTAATCCCGTCACCAGCAATCTGAGGCTGAAAGTTTCAATCCGGGAATATCTTGCGTCCCTTAGGCGAATGCACAGGATGAAGCCTAGTTTTAGTTTTTATTTCTAGTGCAGTGCGTACATGTTTTCAACTCATATTCAATTAACAAATTCTGTAATTAGCAAAATAACATACTAAATAGGCAACGTTCGTCTCTATAAATGCTAAGTTGGTTGGAATCCGCCCGGGAGAGTAAAATCCTGAGATCTATAATATACCTTGTGGAGACAATTTTTAATTTCTGTGTTTCATGATAACCCACCAATGTACTTCTCAGGTTAAACAAAATTATACCAAACATGTCAATCGTGTGGATGTGTGCGTGTGTCAATACAATGGATCTACTGAAACAAACGACGCACATCGAAATAATGAAAGAAAAAAAAATGGTCCAAAAATGTAGAATCGAACACAAAATAATTCCAAAACTGAGCCAAATACTCATAGTTTTAAAAATACTGCATATTAAAACAACTACATCCTGCGGTTGAAATGGGTCCCCCTTATCGTCGAGCGAAATTTATAAATAGCAAGCTTTGTTTTATGTTTCTTAAATCCACACAAATATTAAGTTCGCATTAAAAAAGTATACGGCGCCTAATACAACAATACATAGTAGACCGTATATAATTACCGTTAGAGACTAAATACATTTTAGCCATATGTTTTTCCAACGAAAATAAAAATATCGACTCTAAAAAAAACATTATATTGTGTGACTACACCGGGGTTTTGAAACCCGGGACCTTAAGCTGTCCCGGGCTATGCTCGTTACCAGCATGAGGCTTATGGCAGCCAACCAATTTAAAACTGTCTATTCTTGGTCTATTTTGTACCTTCAGTACGGACAGGCTAAGTCCCGGGGTCAAACCCTGGTGTAGTCCTTTTTTAATTTTTGTCTAAAGTACTTACATACAGATCCAGTCGCCTACTTATAAAGCCAGGTTCAACATCGTATAGCCCGAACTCTCAGGCTAGTGAGATGGTTGTATCTCTAGTTTTTTTTCAGTGTCTGCTCTACAAATGTACAAAACAGACCAAGAATTAGACAGATTTGAAATATGGTGGCTGTCATATCCTCAGTTGGTAAGACATCCCGGAATCTAAGGTCCGGCCCGGGGTTCAAACCCCGGTGTAGTGCACTTGTTAATTTCTGTCCTAAAGTACTAAACATAACAGCGTCATAGTCGCCTACTATAAAGCCAAGGTTAAAGATATAAATAAAACCATCGACCCCAAGTCAAATATTATTACCACACAACACGAAATGTCTTACAATTACCGTATTCTATAATAAACAACACGCATGTGAGCGAAATTGTTTTTCAACATTAACCCTACACACCTACACCCCACACACTTCTTATAGCTTTATTTTTTCATGGAGATCACACACTTTCCTAAGTATGATAACTAGCACAGAGTCAACGAAAAATAACAGAATGAAAATAAACCAGATTTGCATATATCTCGATGTGACAGAATTGCGTCGTTACAAGGTCCCTGCATGTTACGAAACGAAATGAAACGCTCTGGTCTCTCCTTGGCACTGGTTCCAATTTACGACTCGGTGGCTGTCTCGGCTACGTTGTGCAATGTTGCAACAAAAATATAGCAGTAGGCGATTGATGCGTAGATTTAATAATCTTTCAATATAAGTAGTGTAATAGGCAAGATAACTTATCCAGAATAAAATGAGGAAATCGATTTTAATTTCGTTTATATTTTTGGAACACAGATTGATTTTTTAAATTCTTTTCTTTCGGGCATAACTATTAATTCTGTTTCCTTCCAGAAGAGTTAGAGTTAGAGAGAGTAAGAGAACTTCTTCATAACAATCGTGGGTGCCAGTGAACCAAAGGGCAATTCACTCAGAGCACTTTGCTTTTGCTTCATGTCCAGATCTTATTTATAGTTGGCGACTTATGACGCTGTTATGATCGGTAGTCTATCATAGACAAAATTAAAAAAGGTGCCTTCACCGGGGCTTGAACCCCGACCTCTGTGTCTGGCAGATGCTCTCACCCTTTTTAGTATTCATTTTCTTAACTTCAATAAAAAATGGTCCCCGTGCCGTGTTGAAATAAAAATATAATTTCATCTACCTAAAATTTAATATTCAAGCAATAGTCAACAATAAAGCACTTTGTTACGACTTATCTCATCTTAATTTGACAGCCGGGTTCAATCCCCGGTGTTAACACTGTTTTAAAACCATAATAATATATACAATGTTAATTGAAATTGCCAAATAAAGTCGAATAAAATACTGTATTTAGATTATGTTTATTATCATCATGGAGACCTGGAAAGTGGTTTTTCCGCGTGCTTCACAACCCATTTTTTTCTCCTATTAGAGATGTTTATGTTCGTACCCAAACAAATGATGGCTTTGTTGCCATAAACCTCCTCCCCCCCACCCCACCCCCACTTCCGCCTCAAAGCTTCATATTAGTACATCACACCTTTCAAAATGCGATATACGAAAATTATCTTACTTCAATTCACGTCAAGTACTTGAAAGACTCAGAGATGCATAAATTTAATAAACGGCGCAACGTGGCTGGATTATTAATAATTGTTTCATTCTGTTGTGAAATAATAAACAAAATTGTCCCGACTGGGGATCGAACCCAAAACATACTTGCCCTGTACATATAATAAATTGATATTTGGGCTGCTCCGGTCATCAAACAATTGTCCTGAAAGAGCAATAAACATTGACCCAGCTCAGCATTCTATAGGCGCAGATCTATCATAATGATTCAAATGGTGTCCGTCCCTGCAGTAGTCACAGCAAAGTCATGCAGCCAATCAGAACACTTTTCAACAAATATGTACATGGGCTCTTGTTCACTCAAAGTGGTGAAAAAGCTTCGTATCGCTAGGTTCGCCACTTTGCTGGAGTCAAAAAGCCTAAATAGCGCCGAAACTGCTTTCGTACTTCATTGTACAGCGGACACCTTGTTCAAATTCTCAGATTTTTAGGAATGCTAGTTGAAGGTGTATATTTACAAACGTGTGTTGCGTTGCTTTTTTCCAAACAAGGTCTTGGTTACGCCTAAAAAAAATCGTGCGAAAAACAGGTAATGTTAAAATATGTCCCCAAAAGGTTAACAAATTTTAATTAAAAAAAACAGGACACTTTTGAAAAGTACTCAACACTCACGTTCATTGGACGTCCTTTACTGAGTAGAATAAAAAAAAAATTATAAAGTATCTCAATTGTGTCGTTAGATACGATGGAAGTACGAAAACACCTGCAACACACCGAAATAATCAGGGTTCCAGTAGACCTTAAGAGGACCTTTCAACCACAAAGTTACAATTTGGAAGACTTTTAATCACGTTTTTAGCAGTTCTTTTCACTCTTAAAGATAATTTAACCCCTTAGCATACCATTAATACACACTTTGTTTTTGCATGAAATACTATTTAAATCGAAATTATGGGGGAAAAAATAAATTCAAAATTTTCTTCCCGCTTTTTGTTTTTTTTTTTTTTATCGTGACACATCGACATTTTAGAACCCACCAAAAATTGTATTCCCTCCCCCTTCACCGGTGATGTTTATGTATGTTGCAAGTGGACAATATAGTTGACGGTATCAAAATTGCCGTCGAACAAAAAAAAGGCGGATCACTGGCGTATGCCGTTCCTCCGGCATCAAAACTCTGAATAAAATAACTGAAGAGTGGACTTGGCAGAAAAAATAATCAAACTTTAAGGAATATTTTTAAAAAAAATTGAAAACATTCCACGAAATATGAAGCCTTGCTCGCTTCTCTCTCCTCTTCATTAAATAACCCGCTCATCCATGAGTCGAGAGTGGTGCTACAATGTGGCCTTAAAAAAACCAATCAACAAACATTTATTGGGCATAACAGAACTTTATAACAACATGTGCATTAACTGTTTTTTAAAAAAGGTACATAATCCATATGTAGCAACAGGTATGGGCTCACTGCTTGTGAAATTCTTCAATCTACTTGTGAGGCAATGCACTTGCCAAGGGTCCCTAGATACCTAACAGCTGATGTAAGCCAGCTCAGCATAATATCTAGTGGACCATGTGCACTTGCTTCCTGAAACAACAATTGAATGTATAATTCTTATGTTTCATTATCCTAAAAATAAATATGTGACATGTTTTAAAACTTTTGGCACAATGAAACCGACAAAAGTACCGTGTCATTTTATCCGTAATTCAACCATTTACCGTAATCATCTTTCAATCCAAGGCCAGAGCATAGAATGTATCTACAATGTGTTCCAATAACGGAACAGAAACTAGACTTAAGCTTACCCATGTGGGTAAATACTTGGGACATAGAAGTGTTCTGAACTATGTTTTTATTCTCTTTCTCCGTACTAGTTCTTACGTGAAGTGTATTTCCGTTCGCTTCTTGGGAGTACCAATAACCACGAAGAGCCGTGGATTGACCATGCCGTAGAGGCCGACTGATATGGAATCTTACAGTAGGCCTACTATAAAGTGTTTTCTGGTGACATAACTTTTCCATGGTAAATTTGTTATTACGATTTAGTAACTTTATTTGGTTTACTCAACGTCATTTGAAAGTGTTTTATTTAGTATCATCTCCTAAGGCCGCCATGGTTTTAGTAATAATAATGAGAACTAGTGTGTATTTTCTTACTGAGGTTTCATTCTCGTTCTCGATCGGGACCCTTCGTATATTGCTACTGACGGTCACCCGATGCTTGACGACGTCAAATTGAGAAAAAGAATAAGGCCACGTTTTTCAGCAACCTGACACGTCAGGGCTCCTCCAGTAGGTAGGCCTATATACCAAGTACGTCAACTTGAGCAATATCGTGCTTATCTATTTTTCTTGTTTTCTTTTAAAAAGCCTCTGAAGAGGAGCAAGACTCCGAGCTGAAGTTGAGTTCATCAACAGGTTGTCCGAAACGGAAGGGTTCATGGACTCCCCCGATCAACTTGGCATCGCCTATTGTCAACCCCGTTACCTTCCAGCTCGCCTGGTTTCATTACGAATTCCCCCCCAAGAAGATGAAAGTCACCAATACGGGACAACACTGGTAAGCAAACTTGTGACTAGGTGACGTAATTAAAGGTTTCCATTGGATTGCACTCGGCGAGTGCAGAATGTCGATTGTTCAGTTGCAGTTTTTATTAGCATCCATGATGTACATTGTAACCTCTGCATCCATGTAGGTTTACATTGGTAACATTGGGTTTGTCAATACATTATAAGATATATGCCCTACATATTAATAATAATAAAATAAAACTAACTAAAAATAGCCTGTTACATAGGCCTAAATGAGCATTTACTACTCCGGACTAATTACCATAATTTTATAAACATACATTACATTACAAAATGCTTTTTCACAGCAAGGATGTTTGATTAATAAAACAATGATAAAACAGTGTTGTTGATTTCCACTTGAATAACATACAAAACTGAACGAAAAGACAAGTGGGATTTGGTGCGGCCAATGAAAATGCCATCTGACACACTTCTGTATGGGCCTAAACTATATTATTGTATTGAACCTTGTAGATGAGCCACCTGTACTCTGCAGTGCTTTAGCAGATCAGATAGTGCCACCAAATTAACCATTGAGGCCCTGGTCTACATAGTCCTATCTCTGAATTATAGAATGTTCAAGGGAGCTATTTTTGCCACTAAATTCGAAAACTAATAAATGTCATAAACCTTCACCTGGTTGAGCCCTAATGTGATATTACCCTTGACTAGCTCGGCAGACAAATGTAGGCTAATAGACTAACATGTAATGGTGAATAATTTCAGTATTTATTTTTAATTATTATAGTTTCTTGATAGATGGTTGGGACCCCCAGATCGTTGCTCAGAATTACGTGACATAATTTAAGCAGGCATATGCGCCTACTTTCAGTTTCACGATTCAGTTAATAGTGTGATTAGACTTGGCGCTAGTGATTGGTCATGTCTAGAGCGCGACGTGCCAACAAACATTCGTTAGTCGGATAGCATACGCAAGGACGAGACTAACTTGTTGGCTACATCTCTACTGCAGGTGCAAGGCCTACTGTAGCCTACCTCCTACAGTGTCGGTGTAGGGCTCCCATAATACAAAAACCCAAAACCGGGACAACTAGTTTAGGGCACCAGCACGGGGGGTTTGGGGGGCAAAGGCCCCCCAACTACAGCGCCACAGGCAAAATTTTTGAAAATAAGGTTTTTAGAGTGTGGTTTGGTAAGCGCTCTAGAAAAAATAAGTGGTTCTGAAGGCGATCACCCAATAATGCATTTTTTAGGAGTAAAAACTATAGGCCTAAATCTTTTTTTAGGAGTAAAAACTATAGGCCAAATCTATAATAAAATAAAAAAATGGGGTAGTGACGATATAGATCATGAAATTGCCATTTGCCAACCATTGAAATGCATCATTCATTACGTTCGCGATCACATCCAACAACAATGGGAAGGATTGTCTAATTGTTGGTCGGTATTGCTCCTCTGAAGGGGGGGGGGGGGGGGAGGGGGGGGGTCACGCAAATAGTGGCGATCATTCCCCCTGCCCCCTTCCAAACGAAAATTAGGATTATATATTAAATCACACACTTGTACACTCAACAATCCCTTCAATACGTGTCTGTTACTTTTCCCGCAAAAAGGAAAATCTGTCTATAGTTTATCGGTTAAAAATGACACGTTCTTCTGACTTTGCAGCCTGGATCTTGACCTTGCTTCTTGAACCTTTATAGTTTGTTTTTGGTGAGTGTTGGTAACTGGCCATTGGTCGGGGTGAAGAGTTGCATTGCAGGGGCGAGGCGATTAAATGCTAGACCGTAAAATAATCGCGGGTCGTTCACAGCATTCTAAAAAACGGGACAATTAGGCGTCCGCGGCTAAAAGGTAGCCGGGACACCATCCCAAAAAGGACTGTGCCGGCTACAAGTGTACGAATGGGGAGCCCTATGTCGGTGTCATTCTGACCAAGGACTATGTACAGATTGCGCACTAGATCAAGCTTCAAACTAGAATGATTAGTTCTAAATTAGCCAAAGTCCTGCCGGGTCGAGTCCGTCCCCAATGTTTTTGACATTTGACATTTTGTAAGTTTTAAATTTTATTTCCTTTGTTTTCTGAGTTGGGGCTGAAACGTCAAAAGGCATAAAAGCAGAATTCGAACGCGGCAAAATGTTCCGCGAACAATAATTGTGTTTTAATATGTTTAGGCCTATGTCCATTTAAAAATTTGCTTGATCAGCAAATCCAGCTCATTACACATTGCATCCTGGATCACTTTTCAACCCGCAACAGTGTTGCCATACAGTGGTTTTGCCGCTAGATCTAGCGTTTTTGAAAGACAAAGTGGTGAAAATATAAATTGAGGGCCTAGCGGTGGACACTTAGTAGCAGTTTAACAACTTTCCAAAACAGTGTTAAACTTTACATAAATCCGCTAAAAAATCCCAAAATGTGTGTTAAAATTCCGCAATTTAAGCGAAAAAAGCAGATAGACAGACTTATTTTACTAGTTTGATTTATAATTTTAAATCATAATCCATGCCCATTACTTAGTTGATAAACTAAAGACAATATATTAATTTTTTTTTTAATTTGATGTGAGTCTTTGATCTACTTTTTTTTTGAAATTTATTTTTAAAGTACTTTTTGTATGGAAGGTTTTTTAATTTTTTTTTTATGCAATTTCATCAAAGTTAGGGGTTGCAGACCTTGAAATTTGGCGGTATTTTAAGGTGCTACTACGGCCGGGTGCTGGGGGTATTGGCAACACTGACCCCAAATTTTATACAAAAAATTTAATTTTTTGGAAGATGTTTACATATAAACTATAAATGATTAGCGCAATCCGGTATCGGAGCACATTTTAAATATTGTTGCCTACACAACCTTGAAAACTAACTACAAATTACCCGTAAGGTGGCTTATTTACTGTCTGTTAATGAAAAAGGTGAGCCTATTTGGAAAATGTGCTCAGATAGTGAACGACCATCAGTATCACACATTCTTACTTGACATTTAGGCTCAAACCACAACCCAATAGGACCAACAATAGAGCTTCCAAGTGATCCAGACTTTACCTCTGCGCTCTGCATCAAGCCTGGTTTGCTCGTGTTCATCCAACAGTCTTGCTGTTCAACCCACTCAAAAAATGAAGGAGCTCTTGGGCGGCTCTCGACGTCAAGATTATGGTACCGTTAGGCTATACATCGCATATTGAAACGTCAGGATTAACAAAGTAGGTAGTGCGAATTTAACACAGAAATGAGAACTGAAGAATATAGAATTTATTCAATATTTTGGTCTGTGATAAAGTACTTAAAGAACTCCCCGCCTCGAACCCGCTCTCTGGTTTCAGTCATTCTCAGTGCAAAGTGGTTCAACGAGCGTCCGTTCTTGTCGCAAAGGGCCCGACGCAAAGCACCTACGTCTTCAACCAGATGCATTTCCACCCGGGGCCCCACCACCACCGACGCAAGCGAACATTTGGTGGAAGAAACCACCGTACGTTGGAAATAGTAATCTACATCCTTCAATTTGTCCATACGACTGTTACAACGTGAAATAGCTGAATTAAGGCGTTTAATTTTTTACAAAAAATATATAGTAAAGAGAATCGTTTACCCTAGGTGTTATAGGCCTAAGAACCACATTTGAAGTATCCTTCTTTCTTCTAACACTGGGGGGGAAAATCACTGGTCGCCAAGCGCTAATGTATTTTATTTTTTTTGAATAATTTAAAATTGAATTTGAAACTAAACTTAAATTAAACCTCTAACTTAGCAACTACCAGTGCAACCTTAAAATTACCAAGAAGGGAACCACCTTGCAGCATATAGTGAATGTTTTCCATTTAGTTCTTACTAATGCAACATTGGCTCACCTTTAGACAATCAAACCTAATGCAGTCCTAAAATATTTGCCTCCGTGTAGTTGGGCTTTGCCCCAGACCCCAGCCAGCTGTTCTCGAAACCAGGGTATTTGATTTTTTAGATTTTTCGAAAAATAAATCATTATTTAGGCCTATTTGATTTAAATAAACTTTTGATTTTAATATTTTTTTTTATTAAAATCAGATTTTTATTGATTTAAATCAATAATATCAGTGTTTCAAAACATCAAGTTGGTGAGCGGATCAAATACTTTCACTAGCGTTTCAGAAAATCTAATTGATTTTTTTTTTTTTTTAGGGAAAACTTTGACTTAATCAGTTAGAGCCCTTGTGTTTGTTGCTCAAAATGAAGAAAAAGTGCACTTTATTTAAACAATAAATTAGGTTTGTGCTAGGTAAATAAATCGTTTGATTTAAATCAATTTCACCTGGATCAAACATCCTACTCGAAACCTTGTTGCTAGCTTCCGTTCACTACTGATCCCTATCTATTTGGTAGATTTGTCTACCCCTGATTAGCACTTCCTGGTCTACCCTTAGAGCATGGATAGTGGTAGAGGAAGCAAGCCAACGCTAGCGACCGCCGCGAGACGGACCAACATCGAAACGCGGCAAACCACGTGACTGAGGTCAAGGCGGCGCGGTAATTCAATGAGTCTGCATAGGAACGGTGCACATTGGCTTTATTAAAACGCAAATACTTGGCCATTTTCAAGGCATGCATACATTTACACTGTCTACAAGTGTGTATCAGTAAATACAATAATTAATTCCTAAATAATAAATAAAATAAGACTCAGATAGCCTTTCAAAGTGAGATAAACAGTTGGATAAACCTTTCAAATTAGCTTTTCCCCCACTGAAAATCAGTTTTGTGACTGAGTGGGTAGATCCTAAAGTCTAATTACGAATGTATTTATTTATTTGTTTACTTATTAATTAAGTGTTAAAAAATAGGCTTATACACTTTCTTGCTTTCTTCTTCTATTTCTTTTCCTCTATAACCATTTATGAAGTACCTATATGAACACATTTATTATTATAATCACATTCCCAGTATCATCAGGTAACACTTATTGTTAACGTTGATGATTGGCACTATTGGGTACTCAATGCTGAGTGGAATTTACTTCTGCTGTAATAACTTTATTGATTTAGTAAAAATTCACTATTAGAAAATATTCCTTGACAACTCCTATAATATGAAGGCAAATAAAATACAAATACAAACCAAAACAGCTAGCTTATATTACTATTTTAAATATTTACTAAAGGGGCTATTACCTCAAAATTAAAAATATATTCGTAACTGTGATTTTTACACGAATATTTCAATTTTCTTGAAACAGAAATTTAGGAAAATTATTGTCTTGTAAATTTTCTTAAATTGGCTTGAACCTGCTTCTTTTTTCATATAGATACTAGAGCAGCTTCATACCAATTTACAATGCCCCTTTATAACATCGTGTCTTGAAATTGTGCACAAATATACTCTCAAACACACAAAAATATTCATTCTAAAATCACACCCCTTCTTGGTATAAAAAGCATATTTTGACCGAACCACTTGCCCAAATTATAAAACGAAATATAGAGAATTTACAGAAAAGGCTGTACAGTATGTCAATAATGGCCAACAATTTTTTGGATCAAAATCCTCCAAGGTCACGTGCAGTGAGATCGTCCCATGATATTTCTATTGGGAGATATTTGCCGATGGGACCTAGCTCGAAAAATACAAAGTTTGACATTTTTTTTCGGGTCATGGTGAACCCAATAATTTTCTATTAATTGCTAAATTCATAACTAGTTAGCACGAATCAAATATATTTTTTGAGTTTAGCGGGTTAATACCCCTTTAACTGTAGTTCATTGTTGTGTCTGCATCTATGTAATTAGATTTATTTAGTTGTCCTCCTTTGTAAATCAGTTTTTTTAATTGAATAGGGTAGAAGTTAAATAAATAAAATTATAATTAAAAAAAATTAGCACTTGTAGATTTGTGTATTTTATAGGCAATGTCGTCAGTGTAAGCTATGGTTATTAATTAGGCCTAGTTATAAAAAAAAAACAGTTAAAATCAAGAATATTGGGTTTCAGCTTGTCATGCATATGACCCCGGGAAAAATAATTGGCAAATAAATAGTTAATTTAATTAATTAATTAATTTTAATTTATAATAATTTCGAGCTAGGTCCCATTGGCAAAAATCTCCCATAAGAAAATTAATAACAATAATAACAACAACAACAATAATAATAATAATAATAATAATAATAATAATAATAATAATAACAATAACAATAATAATAATATTGTGACGATTTTGATGCCCCGTGACCTTGGAGGATTTTGGTAACAAATTATTGGTCATTATTGACATACTCGAATATTTTAATGTGTATATATGACGTAAGAGCCTACATATAATTTTTTTTAAACAATTATCTCAAAATGCATATTATGAATCTAATAACGCCTTCACAATTCTAAAAAAAGACTTGTCTGAAAACGAAGAAGGTATAATTCTTAAAACACTTTACAGATTGAATGTAAGACTGAACTGAAATTACCAGAATCCAATGCATATTAAAGGCTAGCCCAGCCTAATTCTTCATTTGTATCTTATTTGAGTTATTTGGTCTAAATAAGCAAAATAAGCAAATACCTTGGCTGTTAATCCCATTAACAAGTAGGCTATCTTAGGCTTAATATATATATTTATAGGAATTATTATTGTATGTACTGATAATCACTTGTAGACAGTGTAAATGTATGCATGCCTTGAAAATGGCCAAGTATTTTGCGTTTTAATAAAGCCAATGTGCACCGTTCCTATGCAGATTCATTGAATTACCGCGCCGCCTTGACCTCAGTCACGTGGTTTGCCGCGTTTCGATGTTGGTCCGCCTCGGATGACGTCATTCTCCCTCTACCAACTATCTATGCTCTAAGGGTTTACCCACACCACCTCGTTGCGAGTGGATATTATCACTCTTGGTTCTAACAGACGTATTTACATAACATAGGCCTACATAACATAACATTTCTTAACGGTTACAAATGGGCCCTTCCGCCCGGTGGCAACCACTCACTCCCCCCAGACCTAATTACTGTCCCCCCCTAAAAACGATCTAAATTCCCTTAAAGACCCACTACCTACAATATCCCCCGACAAGTCATTCCATTCCCTAACAGTCCTTTCCATGAAACCATACCGGCGCAGATCCGTTCTTACTACTTGACGCTGGAACTTCCATGAATGATCCCCCTTCCCACTGTAAAGCCCCTCCTGTAACCTATTGCGGATGCCCACCCCCTACTTCCCCTAGCCGCCCTGTACATATTGCACAACCTAACCTCCCTTCTTCTTCCCTCTAATGACTCCCACCCCAACTCTCCCAACATTGCAGTGACACTTGCTTCTGAACTGAATCCAACCAGTTCACTTGTGACTTTGTTCACAGGTACCCTCTAGAATTGCACGCGGTCCACTTCAAGAGCAGCTACGCGTCGCAAGACATCGCTCTGCGGGAGAAAGACGGAATGATCGTCCTAATCTTCTTCTTCCAGGTTTGTTGTACTTGCCTAATGTTATTTATGTATTTATTTATTTATTGGATTGAAGCAGAAAGACTGTGAGAAAACCGGGAGAGATGGAGGGAGCTATTAAACAGACCTCTGGTAGTGGAGGAGGCGAGCGAGGAAGAAGCCGAAGACGTGGTTGTGTCAGGCCTGGCTAGCCGACAACAAAGATGTTAGCCCAAGAAGTGGAGTAGTGTTATACTGCTCCCCCCAACCCGATTTAATGTTGGAAAAGGGGTCAAGATATATAGGTATATATAATAT